>BMAW01047589.1:81590-93173 GCA_019974015.1 Nephila pilipes
TATATATATATATATATATATATATATATATATATATATATATATATATATATAATGTTTGATGATTTTCAGATCTATGAAAAGTATTTTGAAATATCAGTAGAAAAATTTAACTCCAAAGAAACCATTCTTTTGTTTTGGTTTTTTTAATTACACTTCATAAGGCTCAAATGCAATAATGCAATTATTTAAACATGTGGAGGAAAGCAGATATTCTGTGGGTTTATTACTACTTTCACGTCTAGTAGATAACATCAAAGGCCTTTCAAAACGTCAAGTAGATACACAAAAGTCTTCAGAAAAAAATTATGTGTATTGTGTTTTAAAAATTACTTTCATATGTCAAAAAAGCAGGAATGAATGGTGTGACAACCAAACATACAACCCTAAATTTTAAGTATTAGATAACTGACGAAAATTTCGATTACTGATAAGTCGACTGTAATTTTAATGTTACTTATATTAAGTTCAAGTTTAATCTTATATTGGATTAAATAAATAATAATAAAGAAAAACCTTGTGTTTTGTTTAATTTCCTCCTGAAATAAAAAAATAACTTAAACTATTTTTTTTAATAAAAAGTAGTGTAAATTAGATTTGTGTAAGATGTTCATGGTTTTTCCACGCATAATATGACATCCCCACAAGAAAAACAACTTACCTCCTATTCCAAAAAGCAAAATAATAACAACGGAACTCATGTTGGAAAATTGAATGCCTATGGAGTGAAGTTATCCAAGTTAAATTGAGTATCTAACCCTTTTAAACGTTCTATTTATAATAATTTTAATTGTATCACAACGTAACAAATGCTAATTAACTAACGGAACTCTTAATCGATAAACAAAAGGAAATCCTTCTTTTAACGTTATATATGTGTGCCTCATATTTTTGTTCGCTTTTTTTTCCATCACTTTTTTTCTTTGTGTATATCAAAGAAGATTTCCTGGCCTTTAAATTGATAACTATAATCAGCGTCACTTCTTCAGAAATTTTTATTATGTTTGCTCAAGAGGGTGTTTTAAAATAACTATTTAATAGTGATGCAAAGAAATTAATTATACAACTAATCAGAATACTTACAATTTTTACTGGTGTTTAAGCCAACTACTTGTAATGCCCAAAATTTGTTTCCCATGTCTTTTTTTTTTCAAAACAATCCTTTTCGTATTTAATATCTTAATCAAGCTTTGCATAAATATTACAAATTTAGTTTTCCTACTACTACACAGGTTAATTTTAGAATTATTGCGCAGAATTTTTCACGATTTTTTATTTTCTACTCATTAAAATATATTTTCTTGTTTATATTTTTTGCTTATTATTTTTTTCGTTATTTTAAAGGTAATTAGTTTTTAATAAACTAATAACATTTCATCATATTTCCATCAACATTTCAATTTTTTATTCGCTTCGTATGTTCGAATATTGTTCATTTAAGAGTAGTAGTGAAGAGCGGTGAAAGCTTTCGCGAGTTAAAGTGAATTGAGAAAACAAAGAATTCACGTGGTGGGTAAAAGACATCTGAACTTAAAATTGAGATCTACGTTGTCTGTATTTCTCGTGTTATTAGGACGTTAATCATAAAACAAATGTAAATTAATTACTTTTTTTTTCAGGTAGTTCTTATTAAATTGCATATTAATTCTTTTGTTGAAGGATGTAGTAAAGTTCATATATCATTCTGAGGAATTTGAAATTTGTTTTTAAAGTTTCTTACATTAAAAACGAGTTTGTATTTTTGGGTTCCTTTTTAACAATTTATAATTAAAACGTTGACGAAGAATAATGAATAGAATTTTTGTAAAACGAAGATGAATTCCTTATACTTAATGCACGGAAATAAGTTTTTCCTCTCGACCTCTCTTGTCTCAATTTATTAAAATGATGATGAAGAATAATGAATAAAATGGTTTTCTCTAAAATCAAAAGGCTCAAAAATGAACTTTTATGTTCTTGAGTTTACTTTTCTCAATTTATAATTAAAGTCATAATGGAGAATATAGAATAGAAGATCTAAATTCACTTACAGTATTATATTAAAGCGAGATAGTCTAGCAAAAATTCCTTGAAAATTTTGGAGTTCGAATATCGAATATAATTTTAATGCGAAACACCGTCTCTTATTTTTGAAATCAACTTTTATATAAAGTTTTTCTCTAATTCGCATAAAAAATATTTGAAATTCAATAATATCATGTACCCAAATTTTTTCACCTATATAAAATATTAAAAATGAAATGTAATACGGTATATGTTGACAAAAAAATGCTTAAGTAAGCATTAAGATGTTATTAAAAATTAAAACAAGAGGTCTTTTCAAAAACAAAATCAAATTAACGCTTTAACCTCGGGTTCTTTTTGAAAATGGGCTAACATGTTAGTGTTTTAAAAAAATGACGTCAACAAAAACGCGAGAGCATAAAATAAAGAACACATGAAATTAAGTTCAAAAGATTGACATAATAATAAATTATGATTATAACAATTACATTCATTTTGTTTAAGGTATATTTACATTGCTTATATTATATTTAATATTTTATCGCCCGTTTTTAACATAAAATCCGTAAAGAATATTATTATCTACTTTAATAATTTATCGTTTGCTCTTAGTGTATTAATTGATTCTTATGGTAGAATCTTTTGTGTTATTCATTTTGTTGTTAACATTGGCAACGGTTTTGTACTTCAGAATATTTTGCTTGTGAAAATAAAAATGCATTAGGAATTTGGAAAAAGTATTTTTTTTTATAGTAATTGCTTCTGAGGAACCTGGGGATCGGAAGTGCGCTTACTTTACGCTAATCAATATTCATTTTGGAACTACTTTTTCCGAGAACATAACAGAAAACGAAAATTTAGCACATCTAAAATGAAATTAACAAAGCCAGTTTCAATTTACTTCTTTTCCGCATACAACTGTGGGCAAATGTTATTTAATATTTAGATTCGAAATATGATATTCATAAAGAGAATATGAAAAAAAATTTAAGAATAGACTTACAAATTTATTGTTTTCTTGAAACGCCTCCTTATTATTCCCCTTTATAGACATCGTCTATCTCACGAATATAATAGCAAAATATTGAGAATTCAGATAATTTCTCTTGTTAGCTTATTGATATATTTCTTAAATCATGAAAGGAAATGCTCTCTCTCTCTCTCTCTCTCTCTACTAACCGTCAACGCGTTTGTATTCTTGCGTAACTAAATATTGCATATCAACCTTACTAGTGTATTCATGCCCGAGTGAGTTAACTTGTTATTGCCAAGGCTTTGAACGGTTTCTTTAGCTCTTACTCACTCCGAGAAGTCCTGTAGCTATATAAGTTCACATCATCAATTAAGTCTACATATTATTAAACATTATTAATTTCTCTATCAAATCATTACTAATTCTAATATTGATTCTCCGTCACTTTTATATGTGTTTTTATACCATTACCTACACTTCAACTGTTGATCTAATTTACTTAATCACACTTCATTTGGTTGGAACAGACTTTGAAATTAAAATATAAAATAAGAAATTAAACGGTGGTGTTATATGAAAGAAGGACATGGATAGTTCATGTTTCAGTCTTTTGCAGAATATGCTGTAAGCATTCGGGTATTTATCACGTTCGAAAAAAATATGCGATTCTTGCGTCGTCCGTGGTTAGAGGGTTAAGGATTCACATAGCGTGACATTCTTTCGAATGCCGCCCTGTATTTTGTTTTCTCTTTGATATTTAGCATTATCAAATTTTTTTTTTATCTAGTATCAAACTATTTGTCTTTAGTTTAAATCAGTCATGTTTTAAATCTATGAAATTCAGGTTAAAACAACTTTGTTTTCAAATTTGAAAGAAACTTCTGAGTGTATTCAAAGTTGTCACGGGATAGCATATTGTAAATATCCAGATCTCTTCATAAATGTATAAATGTCAATGCATTATCAAGGCTTTCATTTGTTCTCGAATGATACATATGAAACATTTTCTTTACACACGATGGGAAATAACAAACTTTGAATACGGAATGAGAAGGAGCGATTCATTTCAAAAGTTAACCACTGCAGTTAAAATATGGTCCACAGTAGTAAGAGCTTGCCGTAAATTTATAATTTAAGACATTGCCTCCCGTCTAGAAGAAAAATGGTAGTCGACCGCGTCTACTTAATGACCGATGTCAGTGACGTGTGAGTAGAGTAATTAGTATAGCCAGACAAGCAATACATAAGAACACGCCATTGGCTGCAGCGCCTTTACTGAGCTCTTGAACCTGTCGGTTGAACAACTTTTCGGTTGTTAGAGAACAACTTTTTACCATTTTATCAGAAAATATTCCTGAATGGCTATCAATATGAAAAATATTTAGAATTTAAAAAGTAATTTAATGCATGTGTTGAACTTTCAACTTACTTAAACGTAAAACTAATGCTGAATATTATGCTTCTAAAGATGATGGCTCCTGGAAATATTATTAAAAGTTGAAAACCTGGTGTGTCTCATCTACAGTGAAGCTGTAGCAGTCTTCAAAGTATATAATATATCTCATTCCTTCACATCAAAGCAAAAGAATTCCAATTAGAAGAAATGTCCAAAAATGAAAGAAAACAAGAAACCAAAAATTTTTGATAAAAATTATCAGGTCAACAAAATTATTTTACGAAAGTGAATAGTGTTCAGGAAACCTCTATACATGCAAGTTACATTGTAGCATGCAGCATTGCTAAATGCAATAAAATTCTTAGTGATGGGGACTCCGTTAAACAATACGTGATCTAAGTTTGTGGTGTCTTATGTACAGAACAGAAAAGGGATTTTGTCTCGAAAAACGATGATTTCTAAAGTTGAAGCCATCAATAAAATTCTGACATCACAGTTAGAGTCAAAGAATGGCCAGTTTAATTTCTGTTCCTCGATACGGACGAAAGCACTGATATAAGCGATACTGCTCAATTATAATTAGATATGAAAATTAAAATGAAAACTTTAAAATTACCGCAGAACTAGTCTGCATGCGATCCTTAAAGCAATTTACAACTGGATGTGAAATTTTTCGCTAATTTCTACAAAAGCATTAAACTTCGAATATTTTCTCCGTGTAACATCAAATATTGCAGGGAAAAATCTGGATTTATTGAACTTTTTAATCAAAACTACCCGAGTACAAAGTTGTCTTTCTACACTGCGTTATACATCAAGATGCCCTGTGTAAATCTATACTGATTAAGAAATCTGTGCTTGACGTAATCGTGAATTTTATAAATACTATTCGATCTCAAGAACTTACTCATAGGCAACTTCAGATTTTCCTTAATTCATGCACTCTGAGTACTCTAATGTGCTATATTACTCGAAAGTTAGGTGGCTTAGTGCGGGAGGTATTTTCGAGCGAGTTAGGCAGCTGAAAGATGACAGCACGTCGTTCTTCCACGAAGAATAGTAGTCTGTGGAAAGTGAAATGTTGAAAGATGCAGCAAGGTTTTGAGACATTGTATTATTCATAGGTCTTCTTTGTCATATGGACAACTTAGATGCGAGAAAAAAACATATTTATCGTCGTTTTCTGGGCCCACCTGAAATATTTTAAAACTAAAATGAGATCATTTTGCTGGGCAGCTGGCTATGAACGACTGGTCTAAATTCCCAAAATTAAATTCAATATCTTTAGTAAACGAAGGCAAGCTTAAAAGTTCTGCAGTTGGCCTGAGAAACCTGTATGTTGAATTGGAACGCAGATTTTAAGATTTCAGTGTCCTTCAAATAGAATCGGATAATTTCACTGAGTATTTCATTGTATAATGTAATTCAGAGAGGTTAGATTTGCAATTTAAATGAGTTGAGTTACAATCTAACAATCAAATCAAGCAGTTGTTTCTTTATGTTACGATTTTCCTAATCGTTTTGTCGAAAGAAAGTTTCTCAAATTTAATATCTCTTACTCAGAAAATTAGTGTTCTATTTGATTGATCTTAAATATGCGAACAAGAGTTTTCTACAATTAACCATAGCAAAAATTCTATTAGAAATATTATAAGAGACAGATGAGCACTTAGTATCACTTCTCAGCATATGTACATCGCAATTAGAACTTGAATTTATGACATTTTTCAAAACTACAGTTTCAGTTTCATTCATTACATTAATATCTGTATTGTAATATTTGTATACTCCTTTTAAAGACTTAGAATAAATTATATTGGTGCGGTAAATATTTTTCTTCTGTTTTTTAGTCCGCTCCCAAAGACGTTTTCACTTTACTGGCACACTCTCTTTCTCTCTCTCTCACCCACCCACCCACACCTATATATATATATATATATACCCACCCACACCAATATATATATATATATTGGTGTGGGTGTGTACGATTCCTTTGAAACTTTAGAAACAGGTGCTGAGTGCTCCATACTGTTGACTTAGACTTATGACATTTTTATTCGACACATCAGTGTCCCTTGATATCATTGGTAAATTGTAGGAAAATATTTTGGAAAGAGTCACAAAATGGTGCGAATACTAGAAACTTACATCAAGCTCTGACAAAAGTACAATCGCAAAATTTTCAAATAAAAGAATTCAAATTTTTTTTCATATTACATTGGCTAAGTTCTCTCTTCCAAAGTAAACCTCCATTAATTATTTAGAGTATATTTTTCCAAGCGGAAACAGAATATACAATTAATAAATCAAATAAAAAACTTACGCTTTGAAAATATTAACAGTCCTAAATGTATGACATATATACATTATGGTCTGAAAGTTGATGATTTAATTAAATTAATCATCAATAGCATTTTCAGTACTTTTTATTATATATGTCATATCATGAATAAATGGTCGGATAATTTATCTTAAACCTTAAGCTGTTCAATACATTTTTCGTTGTAAGTTTCACTGCAACAAAACTTATTTCACGTGATGGCCATTATTTTCAGCTATCATCTGAAATCGTAAGGTGGCCTATTCCATAATTGACTGAAGTGTGTGTTATTGCGAAGCGGTGAAATTATTTCTTTAAGGGACAGTAAAGTTCTTGGAATTTCACGTCTTACCGGATTCCTAAATTCATCAAAAGTTAAAATTGCGAGGACTGAGGCATGGCCCAGTCCTCGCAAGTATGAAAGTAGGATTTCCATCCTTTTATTAAATCCTCCTCAAATTTGCACAATTTTAGGGTGATTAGTTTAGCCTGCAGAAGCTTCGCAACGGATCTCTTTATATACGAATATCCTGTGCATTTGTGGATAAACCTTTTCCGTTACGAATATAGGCAAATAAAAAAGCAGAAATAACTGGACTATATGGAAAATTTAGGAACAATGCTTTGACTTCTATAAAAAATGACTAAAAGAAATTAAATTTCTATAATATCTATCATCAAATTACACTCTCCCGATTAATATCCCACCCTTTGTAATGATATCTGAATAAATTTAAATAATATCTGGCATATAGCGTTCGTGTATTCCAATTCTTTTGTATTTAGGAATATTAGATTTCAAGTACTAAAAATAAGTTACAAAGCATTATTTGAGAACATATCTTAGTCGCACCTTATTAATATCGCTTTACAATTAGAGTCACTACCATTTTGTGCATTCTTATTGTGAAGTTAATGGGAATATTTTTTGTTGATTGCAATTAACTGTGGTAGCAAGTAATTTGGAGCACGCCAACTGTAAGTGTTCTTTTTTAAACGACTTATCACTTATGACGAGAATTAAATGTGTTTTACTATTTGAAAATGTTATATTCTTTTTTAATAAACACGTGTGTGGATCTGAACTGAATCGAATGATATATGGAAACGTCTGATGCAAATTGTTTTATTACCCTATTTCTCATTGTGTTTAATTCACATACAAATATACTGCGTTAGTGAATTAGTTATTTTATAGCACTATTCTTCTTTTAGAAAATCTTGTACGAAAAACGAAAAAAACGTGTCTCAGTGTCATCTGTTATCGTCGTCTATGTACTAGGGCATCAAGCACTGATTGGTAAACATCCTGTTGATCTTCGGGGAGATTCGCATATTCCAAGAAGGCACTCTTTAAATTTCTGAAATTTCCAGACACACATTCTGGATCTGCTGGATTGATTTTTAATGCGAGGGTCAAAAAGGTTCTTCGAGCCGTTGATCCACAATTCTGCTGAAGAAGATGAGCAGCACATGCTATATTTAAAGGTGTGTCCCTGAAAAATTGGATATATTTCTAAGAATATGGTTATACAAATAACAAGTGAGAGAAAAGTACTAATTGCACCTGAAAGTGAGTTATTTTTGTTCTAATGCTATTAATATTATTCTATGTATCGTATATCTTAGGATACTTTTTTTTATTGTTTGTATCAAATGCAGTCAACAACTGATAAGATCGGCCTGGTTGGAAACAAATATTTAAGTTTTTTTTTGTTGTATTAATTAAAAATATGTTTATGTACAATAGATTATGAGTTATAAATTTTATGGTATTTCAATCACATGCATACTTCATGATGCAGTAATTCAATGTAGAAACTGTTGCAATATGTTTATAAATTAAAAAAAATAACTATATTATTTTTAGAAGCCATTCAGCACTCCTTTCTTTTTCGGAAAGTTTAGGACAAATTATAGAAACCAGAAACATTTGGATCATTTCTATCTTGGCCCTGTTAATCGAGTGACTGATTCATATCAGAGAAAAAACTACACTTTATAATTTTAATGTTTCAAAACAATTTCAGTGAAATTCAAAAGAAATTATACTTCCAGACAAATGTTTTAAAATTATCCAAATTGGTATAAGTATTCTTCATATTAGTTACAAGTCTAATATTACGCAAAATATGGTTATAAATTGTATATATATATATATATATATAACAGAGGCTAAACTCACGCATACATATATATAATGGAAACTCGTCAATGTTTCTAAGTTGAATTTTGATAGAAGCAATCTTCTTTATATGTAAGGATTTATTTCATTTTCATTACATAGATAACGAGTACATTGAAGCATTCTAATGTTGAAGTAGCGGCGAAGGCAGAATGTATGAAGAATATGGAGCACTGCGTATCATCCAGCAATACGCAAAGCGAAACAAGCTTTCAGAAAATGGTATCGGCTTTTCACCAGAGTGCTGCTCCATACGTGGTTATCATCGGTCTTCAAAACGAACAGGGTTACATCTCTAAGATCATGTTTTGCCAATATGTCGCATTCTACGTCTCTGTCGCTTGACACTCTTGTCAGCGAAGTTTCGATGTTAAAGACACGGAAAAGGCGCTTGGATTACAGATTCACTTTCATAAGACGTCTTGAAATGGTTTGTGGAACAATTAGCAGCCCTAAGCGTAATTGTATCGGTGAATGAGTCACTGCGGGATCCACAAGCAAGTGTCTCACAATACTTTCTGGTCATCTATAACCCATATCATGTCCGGTTATCATATCATGTCCACTGCTCACTACATGTTATGACAGCTCACTTCGAATGATCGACCTAGTGAGCAACACGTCGCGCCGACCATTCTGGGGCTTTCATGCCGATGATCAGGATTCTTTTAAACGCGCTTGACCATGCGATCCCTCATCTCATACGTTTATCTGACATTCTTCGATAATTAAAATCCTACTAGAGTCAGAATGTGATCATTACGTTTATGAATCTTCCACTATGAGCAGGTCTATATAGTACCCACTTCCTGATTACAACATCAACGTTGAGTATGAGCGCATATGTTCCTAACTGGGATCATTTTCATATCGGACTTCATTCAACTACTTATCTTCTTGGCGCTCTATTTTCAAAGTTATCGAGTGTGTATGTATATATATATATATATATATATGAGAGAGAGAAAGAGGTAGGTCAAGAAATACCCGTTTTTGATGATAGATGAGGCTGCTATGCTGTCAAATGTGATTTCTGTCACGTCGAGTTCTTTACTGATATTTATTTCTTTAAAGGAAAATAACATATATTAAGGGATATAGAGTCTTAATCATACTTAGAAAAGCATATAAATAGGAATGCAGATTTGTCAGTTTTAAAATGGTGTAATCAGTATTAGATTATTAAATTTGCTGTAGCTTTTAAGGCAGGCTCTATGATTGCTTATAATATTTTCTGTTGCAATCCATTTATTTTCTGATACGTTTCTTTCTATGAAAAACGAAGTCTTTCCTTAGAATCCATTGTATTCCACACATTAAATTATTCATAAAATACACTTTAATTCTAAAGAAATGTTAAATTTTTAATAATAACACACAGAAAATAAAATGTAATTATTTATTTGATTCGAATTAAGAATAAATTCACTTACAATAAGTAGTCAATGACTTTTGCGTACGAGAAGCATAATTTTTATAGGAAAAAAGTCTGAAACGTTGTTTATTTTAACTGTTGGAGTTCTATTTCAAACTAACAAAGCTTATACGAGCATTTATAAAGATGATTTAATTCTTTTAAAGGTGGATGGGAGAGGATATAAAGAAATGTTTTGAACAAAAAATTTGCACTACTGTAAAAATGATTTAGGTAGTCTGTACAGTAAATAATTAGGAACTTCAGACTCAGTTCAGAGAAAGATTAGCGCATTACATTCAGAAAAATTTGAAATGATTTTGTAAAAGGTAAGTATATCATAAAAATTATATTATGCTGTTGAAAAACTTCTTCTGCTTTTACTTAACAATTTTTTTCACATTCTACATCTCATTGTTATCTACTCTTTTTTTTTTTTTTTTTTGAAACTTAATCTTTTACTTGTAATTTCACTTTCTTTCATTTGACTTTTCTTTAATTTTTGTGTTACCTTCAAACAAGACTTGCAGCTTTTTTACTAATAAAAACAATTATTTCTTTTATTTTTTTACATCTTTTTGCGTTATCTTGATAATTAGCTCAGGTTACCTTTAGCGCATCACTTTGCTATCCTTAACTCTCGAGTATCAACTCGCACTCTTACTGTCTGACACTGAGGGAGTTGTGTAAGTGCCATTTTACTCTCGCCAATAACAAGATGCCTTCTATAGACGGGTATTAAACATTAAAGATAACAATATTCAGAAGAAAGAAATTATAGTACTTGATAGTATTAATAGCTTGCATAAGTTATATTTGAACTCAAGGAACCATTTTTGACTGCGAAAGAATACAAAACTTTGTCATAATTAAATTTTTAGCTAAAATATAAAATATAGAACAATCTATCCTATTTTATTAGTTATAATATGAAAAATATTTTTAATATTTTCTTTATTGTTGGGGTTAATTCATAAATTTAATTAATTCTTTTAAATGCAATGCCTATCAAAGCGAAATAAATGGTTCTATTTACATTTATTATGAATGTCAAATTATTATGTACTCAGTAATAATGTGACAGGTAATAATATTAAAACTCTGGAGTTATTCTGGATAATACGATAATACTGTGAACTAAATTTAAATACTTACAAGCAGTTTACAAATACTTCATTAGCCTCGCCTTCTGAAAGTTTCAAGAATTCATAAAATCCCAAAGCAAGTCTTCGAGTTTCATTAATGCATTCAGGTCCAGGTTGGATTTTGGCAAATTCTCTGAAGCATTCTA
>BMAW01047594.1:0-10643 GCA_019974015.1 Nephila pilipes
TGGTACTTCGTTCGGTTACGTATTGCTGGTATTTTTTTACTTATCCATTTTAAGGGTGTGACTCATGAATAAATGGGCGAGAAAAAAAAGAAAACTGACTACATTTTCTTCAATGTAACCTGTTAGATTGATTATATTATTTACTTTTCAGAGTATGTGCCATTTTGCAAATTTTTTTCGTAATAGTGTACCAAAAGAAACTTATTTTTTATTTTTTTTTTAAAAAAAAAAAAACTTCTTTAAAGTTTCGAAAAATCAGAAATCAACACTTTAACAGAACTTTTAAGTATAATCTATAACAAAAGCCAAAATTTTATTCTTGCTAAGATTTTTGTATAAATCAGGGAATTTTCTTATACTAAAGAATTTGTAATGTCGTCTGCTACAAATTTGAAGAAAAAATATCGGAATTAATATTTTTGTTTCGAAGACAGCTTTTATACATCAATTATTGTCATAATAAAAATGTCGGAATTAAGTTTCTTGCTTTTTATAAATTCTTTACAATGTACAGTTTTAAAAATCTATAACAAATATTTTGTAATTTTTTATATTTACCATCATTTTCTTCTTTTTTTGTTATACACGATTAAAAAAGGAATTTTTTTTTTTTTTTTTTTTTTTTTTGATCATTTTCGATATAAAATTCTTAAAACTGTTTTTCAATAAGCATAACTTAAGATAACAATAAAAATACGCTTCCACTATACAGCAATACATTGTGTCTTAATTATACTGAAATTCTCAAAAACAGAATGCAAAATTAACTAAATTCTAAATATATTTGAAATAGTTTTACAGGTATAAAAGGGATTAATAAAAATGTAGAACTAAGGTATTTTAAATCCTGCAAAATGCATAGCAATACGTGTATTAGTAAAAAACATTCATTATGAAAATATATGAGTATAATCTTCTTTGAGTATGAAAAAATAAAATAAAATTCATAAAAAAATCACCACTTAAAGGGTTATAACACTTTTTTGGATAAAACTGGAAATAAAATTTTTTATGCTGTATATATTTCTTAGTAATATTTATATATATTATTATTTGAATAATAAAATTAAGAATAGGGCAGGTAGAAACCAAAAATTTGTGCAAATATTCATCATTGTTTAGATTCAACATAATAATCAATAATTTCCATTACAGCAGCTCCTTTTATCACATTATTTCTATGTAAAAGGTAAAATTGTATTCGCTTTATGGATTATTTATTGAGTCTAGATTTGACTTTATTTTGTTCTTCGAGAACGCCTCATTCAACCTCTGGACTCAAAAATTTAAAAGATTGATCTAAGTATCTTCTATTTTCTAACTCACAATCAGAATCATCAATTTAGTCTTCTAAATCAGCTAAAATGTTTACGAATCTCTTCGTAGTAAGTTCTCTTTTTTACGTTTAGGCATTTTTTTAAAAAAAAACAATTAATTTAAAATTAAATGATTGATAGATGACAAAATCTGCCACAAAAATAACTATGCACTCACCGCTAGGCAGAAATTTGGTATATGAAGGAAAAAAGAGGAGTTTTTTTAGTGTAAAAGGTGAAAAGAAATCTACCCCCCTCCCTTCTGAATACAAAGAAACTGGTCGAAGCAGATGATGTTCCGCGGGAGCTATAATGTGACTCGCTGCTGATTCAAAAGCTGTTTTCAGAGGGAAGCTTTTAGCTTGGCAACATCAAGTCAGCGCCGGCTTTTAGGTAACAATCACTTTGCTTCTCAGATCGGTCTGCCGTCTTCAAAAGGTTAATGATGATAGAATGTGAGCTGAAGTTATAACAGAACATGGGTATCAACGATTGACTAAGAAGATTTAAAGTAGATCAAATATTCTACACAAGGTCCAAAGATTTGAATCCTTGTCAAAAATCTTCAAAGAGCTCGAGCTCGATTGATTCGGTTTATAATTTTGAGGATTTGAACGCTATAAAAAATAATGCCAAGAATAAAATATAGGGATTAAATATGATTTTTCGGCAAATCTGAATAAGTAACTTAGATCATAACATTTGCACACATAATTAACATCAATAACTTTCTATACATTTGATCATGGCTCTTACATATTGAAAATGGAAGAGAAATCGGAGTAACAAGGACTTATTCAAAAAAAAATAGTTATGTATATATAGTTTGTATCTTCTTAATAAAACCTCCCAATGCGTTTTTTACATAAAACAAGATTTTTAAAAATTTGATTCGTTTATTAATATTTATTGACAAATGGCTATTGGAGTGATTTATGTTAGATATGTTATAAAACAAACTGACACAGAAATACTTCGGCCAAAGACTCTTTATATCATTCCTCATTTCCTTCTTGTATATTACTTAATACATGCAGACATCTCGATAGATTAAATTGATGTAACAAAAGAAAATATTGAAGCTAATTTTGGCCAATGTAAATAATAAAGAAACAAATGAAGTGCTTCTTATCTCCATTTCTTTTCAAACCCAATCTTTAAAAAATGTGGTCTTGATTTCTATGTTGACGAGCTGTAGAGTCTTTTGAATCGAAATGGATATTGAATGGCTGGAAAAAAAATATCGATTTGAATACTTTTATTCGCCAAGTGATATATTATCCTTTTCTTATGTCAAAAAATATTTATATATATTCATTTTGTGTATGTGGATCGATGTATCCAATAACCTTTCCTGAACTTTAAGAAAATCTGAACTATTCTTCAAATCGGAAAAATTCATAAGTAGTCCTTCAGATATTTCATATAAATGAACTGAATGCATAAACAGGTTTTTAATATAATTTGGAAAGTTACTTTTTCGATTTCCTCATTTTTTTGCAAAACAAATATTTCTTAAAATCATCAAGATGTGTGTTAATACAATAATAATAATAAAATTAATTCATTTTCTTTTGAAGAAACAAAATTTAATTTCTATGAAAATTAAAACAAAGCGAAGGGGCTTAATTAAGAATAAAACGTCCACTCAAGAAGAGGGGGAAAGGAAAGAGCATAAGATAACGCATTGCTTAGCTTTCAGTACTTTTTTACATTTTAGTTTTTCAATTTCCCATTCTTTTTCTCTTTTTTGCTCAGTCAACGTTATTTCTGATGAGCATACACATTCAAAGAGGTGAAAAGGGCTTGACATAGTAATAGGCTATTTAAGGATTAGTTTAAAATACAAATTTTACCAGAAGTGAAATGAATGTGACAAAAAAAAAATCTTTTGTCAGTTTTAAATGGTGGGAAATTATTTCAATGGTCTAAGATGATTTTTTTTTCTTCAGTAAAATTATTTAGATTCAGAAATATTATACAGTTATTGTTTCTAGTAATTATGTATGGTTTGATGTATTCCAGATATTAAGTTTCTAAGTGTCTGGAATTATATGTTATTATAATAAAACTTATCATTGATTCTTAAACGATGATTATTATCATAATACATAAAATTAGTAAGAGTTCGGATGAAAGCTTTACGTTCTGCCTAAGTTTCCCTATGGTATACAAGGAATTTAATTGAAATAGAAAAGAAAATTTTGTATTTACTGTAATTCGAATTTAATAAAGATAAAAGAACTCTAATATAAGGATTGAAACATTAAAAAAACACAGGCAAATGTTTTAAATGTCTATCAAATACAATGTACTCAAAGGTAGAGTACTGGAAATTGGAACTCAAACAGACGATATACTTGCATCTGATATTAAACTTACTTATAGTCTTATCTCAATTCAATACAACACTTGTAAACCCAATTGCACTGAACGATTGTACAGAAAGGAAAATAATGGCATGGAAAGAGAACACATATAACAATTTACGTGCATGTGATTAAAACACTTTAATCAGGCAACGCTTACTTGCAAGAGATCCATTCATCATAATAATTGATGATATTTCTGAATAAAAAATACAACTCTATACATAACGCAATGTGTCAGTGATCAAAAGTGTATGAGGATAGGTTTTAAAACTGTTCATTATCATCATCGTTTTCCTTTCGAGTTTTCGCAGTATTTGATTGTTTATGCAATAAGTATTTTTACTATTTATGATCGAGAGATTAATTTTGTATAAGAATCAGAATTCATTATATATGAATATTGTAGAAAATATATATATATTCTCTGATATAAAAGAATATATCATTCCAGGGTCTTTATTTTCATCTAAACTAGATATCCTTTCTCTGGATGGATCTAATTGTCAATAATGCTGTTTTCTTTTACTTAAAAGTTCCTTTACTGTTTTTTTCTGGATTTAAATGTGAAGTGAACTGTATCCCGTAAATACAGTTTACGCTGGACTTCTTCCGAATATTTAACGGAATTTTCAGTTTGATTTTTATCATTTCATTTCCTCAATGCACTAAAGTAATTTAAAGTGATAGAAATAAAAGCGATTGTTGAATCAAAAAAATTACTTGCTCGAGAACTGCAAAGGAACACATATTAGCAAAAAAACTCTTTTGATTCATTAAGTGTTCATATAATTCAGAACCAAAAAGGCATATGATAATCAATAATGACCAAAACCTGAAAGAATCAACAATAATCAAGAGGGAGAAGCATTCTTTGTCGATATGAAAGCTTTTACAACCTGTTCTTCATGCTCATTTACAAGAGCAATTTGATTCCCTATTCAGAGTTTCAAACGTTCGGGTGCCTTAGAGCGCACCCGAACATTCTTTTTCTTGTACTATCGTACATAAAAAGTGTGACTCATGAATAAATAGGCGAGAAAAAAAAAGAAAACGAACACATTTTTTCTATTTCAATGTAACTATCTGTTACATTCTGATTATATTTATTTTTCAAATATATTTTAGAGCATTTTGCAAATTTTTTCGTAATTATTATTATAAAAGAAACGAATTATATTTTTTTTTTTAAAAAAAAAAAAACTTCTTTTAGGTTTCGAAAAATCAGGAAATCCAACACTGTAGAACTTTTAAAGTATAATATATAACAAAAGCAAAAATTTTATTCTTGCTTCTAAGGTTTTTGTATAAATCGGGGAATTTGTCAGGAAAAATATCGGAATTAATAGTTTTTGTTTCGAAGACTCAACTTTTATACATCAATTGTCATAATAAAAAATGTTGGAATTAGTTTCTTGCTTTTATAAATTCGAAAGACTACAATGTACAGTTTTAAAAATCTATAACAAATATTTCTGTAATTTTTTTTTGTTGCAAATATTTTTCTTTTTTTGTTGTTTATACACGATTAAAAAAAAGGTGTTTTTTTTTTTTTGATGTTTCGATATAAAATTCTTAAAAACTGTTTTTCAATAAGCATAACTTAAGATAACAATAAAAATACGCTTCTGTACAGCAATACATTGTGTAATTATGCACAAATTTTCATCAAAAACAGAATGCAAAAATTGCTTCAAATTCCCCACAAATATATTTTAAGTAGTTTTACAGGTAAAAAAGTTAATAAAAATGTAGAACTGAGGTATTTTTAAATCTGCAAAATGCATAGCAATACGTGTATTAGTAAAAAAACATTCATTATGAAAATATGTAATTATATTCTTTAGTATGAAAAAAATAAAATAAAAATCATAAAAAAAAATCACCACTTAAAGTTATAACACTTTTTTGAATAAACTTTGGAAATAAAATTTTTATGTAACATATATTTCTTAGTAATATTTATATATATTATTATTTGAATAATAAAGTAAAGTGGAACTCTTTAATAATAAAGTAAAGTGAAACTAGAAATTAAAAATTTATTTCCAAATATTTAAATATTATTTAAGTTACACATATTAATCCAATAATTTCATTACAGCGGCTCCTTTTATCACATTATTTCCTGTAAAAGGTAAAATTGTCGCTTTATGGGTTATTCGTGGGTCGTTCCAGATTATTTTATTTTGTTCTTCGGAGACAACCTCATCTTCAACCTCTGGACTCAAATTTAAAGATTGATCTAAATCATCTTCCTCATTTTCTAACTCACAATCAGAATCAGAATCATCAAAAATTTCGTCTTCTAAATCAGCTAAAATGTTCTGAATCTCTTCCGTGGTAAGTTTTCTTTTACGTTTAGGCATTTTTTTTTTAAAAAAAATCAAATTAATTTAAAATGAAATGATTAAGTAATCGAGATGACAAAATCACTTACAAAAATAACTATGCAGTCACCGCTAGTGAGAATTTGAGTATGAAGGAAAAAAGAGGGATTTTTAGGTAAGGGTGAAAGAGGAAAGTCTACCCCCCCCCGCCCGTCTGAATACAAAAGAAGCCGGTCAAGCAGATGATGTTCCGGGGTTATAATGGGCCTCATGCTGATTCGAAAGCTGTTTACAGGGGAAAGCACGGCTTGGCCGCTACATCGGTCAGCGCCGGCTTTTAAAGGTATGTTCCTTTTGGCCTATAGATCGGTCTGCCGTCCTCAAAAGGTTAATCGTAATCCTATCACACGTTTTCGCTTACAATTTTCTTTTTTAAGATAACGATATTCGTTTTCGTAGCCTTTCTGGATCTTATGTGGCTGGAGTGTTTGATCTATCTTTTTTAGATGTTCCTATCTTCATTTTAGTATCCTATTTGGTTATTAGACATACACTTCTAATTTCTTACTGAATGTTTTTAATAAGAATACATCTGTGTTCGATTTGCATTCCTTAAAAATTATTTACTATACGTCGGATCTCTTAAATTTTCAGATTTTTACCTTAATTAATTCAGCAGCATTTTCCGTGATTTCTTAGCTCACTCTGAATTTGAATATATAACACATGTAAAAGTAATATGTATATGAAATAATTAATATAATTTTATACATTTACAAAATGCATGCCTTCAATATTTATTTAAGTATGATATATAATATGTGTAATGTACACAAAAGCATGATTTTAATGTTATTAAATATTACATAATTATTGTAAAAAAATATTTAGTACGTATGTATCAAATTTTCGTCAATTTTTTGAACGTCTATATTTCGTTCCAGGAAAAAATTTTACATTTTATAAAGTATGAAAATAAAACCTTTCATTTATTTTATTTCCAGCATTTTCTAGTTTTATCGTCTTACAATATCATAATATAATTATTCCTCCCCTAAAGGTCTTATTTTTTCCGCCACCAAGAATATTTCTGAGAACCTTTCTTTCAAAGCGGCAATTTTATGTTCCATATTTTTAAATAGAGGCTCTGTGCCATTAAGAGCCGCCCAAAGAGAATTTTATAAATAAGAAGCTTTGTTTTTCCGGAAAGTGAGCGGGGCCTCAGAAAAGAGCGGAATCCAAAAACGTTTAATTGGCCAATGAAATACTATTTGGAAACTCATAATTGATGGCATTAAATAAAATTCAGTAAATCCTCTCTCAATTATAATTTTTTCTCATTTATTTTTCTTATATTTATATCTAAATGTACACAATATTTAACAATCTAAACTACACTATATGATATTTCCTTCTTAAATAAAATTTTATTGATTTATGAAATTATTCAAAAACTCTAAGTCAAAGAATAACACTAAGAAAGAATTTGTAAACAAAGAAAAAAAACAGTAAAATTGTTTCTTTTTTTTATGATCAAAATGTTTTCATGATTTCTAAGACTAATTTTCACATTCTTTCAGATAAAATGCTATATTGGGGGGAAAATTAATTTAAATTGTGGTAACTGCAAATTTTTGCCTTTGAATGCAATAATAATAATCAAGGAAATTAGTATGAATAAAAAAATGTGCAAAATTATTTTTCTCTTATATGCATAAAACATATTAACTGTTTAAGGGATTTCTTTTCCCTTTTCATTAATCCTTTCCAAAAATAAACTAAACTAGAGGAAAATGTAGAGAGTTAATGGTGTAAAATTCCGTTTGGATAATTTTTGATGATCCAGAAATGTGCCTCCGTTTCAAAAAGGTTTGCTAACACATTATTAAATGACATCTTACTTCCTTATTTTCTTTAAAAAAATGTAAATCGATTTTCTTAAATTTAGGCGGCGGAAATATGTTAAATCAAAAAGAAAATGACCACTTAAGCACACTTATAAATAAATGATGGATCGCTTCGCTTTTAAAACTTCTTTTTAACTTTTAGCTTTCTTTTTATTTGGCTCAACTCTCTACATTAGTTTGTGAAATTTAGAAACTTACTTTCGATGATCGTGCACTTTTTATAAGGTGAAAAATATCAACTCAATCAAAAGTTGCACTAACGGATTTATCATTATTTGGAAATAAATGGCTAAAAAATTGTTGTGCATTTTGTCCGTATGAAAATGGAAAATTAAAAAGAAAAAGGAGCACATGTCTTTTATCATTTTAAACGATGTAAGATTAAAACTTTTTTACTTGCAGAATCTTTCGCTTGAGAAATGAAGCAATTATTTTTATTTTTATACCTTCTTTTTTTTTTTCAAAATGTGTTTATTGATTGACAAAACTCTTTCGGAATATTAACTTGAAAACTGTAAGTTTAGAAAGTTCTTAATGTTTTGCTAAGTCTTTTAGTCATTCAATGAATGAAGCAGTATTTTGCAATATTGAAACCATTGAGAAACTATTATGATTTATATTTTTTTCTGCTTCTTGAAAAAGTTATAAGTGTAGTGTTAAATGAGTTTTCACTAAATTATGAATGAAAAATTATTTGCGTGATGTTAAAAGGGCTTAATGATAAGCTATTTGATGCCATATAGATTCAATACATCAAAAAATAATATATCTGCATTAAGGAGCTTAAGATATATATTAATCTAAAAACAGTAATAAAAATATGTACAGTTTAAAAATATATTAAAGTCTTAAAGTGTGTACGTTTGATGGAATCTACATCATTAACCTATTCATGTGGACATTTTTAAAAAGGGATGCTTAAAAGTGTAAGTTCCCAAGATTGTTCCAAGAGATGATTTGACCCTTAATTCTAGAAAACACTGCGTAACAGTATACATTGTATTACAGTTTTATTTTATATTAAATTCAATTTTTTTACATTTTTCTTGTTTGTTGATTTTCATGTTTTATTTCTTTTAATTGTGATTTTTTTTTTTACTTTTGGTAGCCATAATACTATATATTTGTTTAATTTCTTGCTTTGTCTGTTTTAATTTTAATCTGTATCGACATTACAGTTTAGTCAATTTATATATAATTTTTATTTGATGTTATTTATTTATATATATTTCTTTAGCTTGCTGTACTACAATTCCCTCGATACTATAAGTATATCTTTTTTTTATTACATTTTAATTTCTACTTCAAAGATATTTTATAATACATCTTTAGTGTTTCAGAATTATATTTTTCAAACTTTGATTTAAATTTGCCTATTTTTGAATTAAATTAGAATTTTTTTCTTTTTTCTCTTTCTTTCTTCATTTTTTATACTACATTCTTTCCCATTACTATAATTTTTGCATGGCTTTTATATATTAGAAGTAATAAAAAAGCCCTAAAAATATTTCTTCTTCGATTCTCGTGTTTCTTCAGATATCTCTTAAGAAATTGTTTTGAAGGAAAGGGAATTTTTGTAATCCACATCAGTAACTATTCAGAACTTAAAGTATTCCGACAAAATTTAATAAAATATAAATGAATTAGGAAACATTATTTTCCAATTTATAAGAATTAAAACATATTTGTGTATTTTTACATGAGCTATTTCTACTAAATGCACATTCCCATGCTTAAGTGGATCCTTTTCTTTCAATAATGTATTTTCACTTAATTCACATTTTTGTATCATAATTTTTTTTCTTTTAAATTTGAATTTCTGAAAAAAGTTAAAGTATTGAGATAATATCTTGATTTTTTTTTAAAAAACACGCGTTTCATTTGATTTAAAAGGCTCAAATAAATAGTTAATAGTTAAGAATACTTAACTATTAATTAAAATTTTAGTTCAAAAGAAAATTATAAAATCTATTGAGCCAATTTATAATAACTTATCTTTGAACAAAAATTCATTCTTTTTGTATATTGATTTGAACTAGTTTAGATTTAATTTCAAAAAGGAAAACAAAGCTTTTACATTTATCCATATTTAAATTTGCTAGATTTAATACAAATAAGTTAACTGCATAGTATTAAGAAAATTTATTTTAACTGATGTAATATTTTCATCGAAAGCAAAGAAGAAATTCAATGAGTCTCTTATGAGAATGTTAAATATAGTGCGTCACGAGTTTCATTTCGAATTGTGAAACATTTAACACCAGTTGCAAGATTGCAGTATGAATAAAAATTTATAACAGGTATGTTACTTTACTAAATTCTGTTGAAAAAAATGAAAGAAAGAGCTCATATGCTGTAGATTAAGCAAGTATTCTTTTTTTTCTACAATTGAATTACCGACGAATAATTCTTGGATGAATCTTCAATTTATAATGCGATTTACTAGGAAATTCTTAAAATCTCCTGAGTAGAATCTCTTTTTGTGAATCCTGTCAAAGATTAAAATTTCCATTTTTAAACATTCATTGCAAATGTATTTACTTCAGGGCTTGAAAATTTTATTGATTGCCTGACACTACCATCGTACTTTTGGGCAGCGCGATGTTTCTGATGTTCATGTTCAGCACAAATATGAACCATCGTAAGTTAATAAACTACCGACACTAATTTAAATTTTTTTTTATAATCACAGAATAATTAAGCTCATAATTAATTTCTTAT
>BMAW01047604.1:0-12780 GCA_019974015.1 Nephila pilipes
ATTCTTTTTACTAGAGTGATCCATTTCATTTCATTGAAACTAGATTCAATAATTTTTTTTTCTTATACCCAAAGTACAATAATAAATATTCATTCATACCGACATCGTTCTCAGCCTCGAACAATTCACACCTCCCCGCCGTTCATTGTTTCATTCTAACACCAACACCGTGGAGAATGAATGAATAAATGAAAACGATAAAATAAGTCGTCTGCGTTTTGAAAAAAATCGAGAACAAATGATTTCACACTCGATACCGAAACCACCAAGAATTCGTTCCGATCGATCGAACTGCTTTATTCGAACCACAACAGAAACCTCTCTCGTTCATATCGCGAAGTCCATCTCGGAAAAGGAAAAGGGCAGGCCCGAAGAAAAGAATCTTTTTCGGAGATGACCAGGCGGGATAGTGGAAGCGGGACTTCGGTCATCCCAGGGTTGAGTGACCGAAAAACATTTTCTGGGAGGAAAGGGAGTTAATGAATGGCGGACTCGGAGAATCGAGTGTTTATCTAATGATTCCGATTCTGAAGTACCTCGCCCTTTCACAAAAGAGAAGCAGGAAATCTCGCGGTTTTGGGTTTGGAAGTTTATAAAAGCGATTATTTTTCATGGATGAGGTCGTTTAATTCCGTTCTGAGCCTTCTGTGGCTGCGATGGACATCTCCTTTTGTCATTGTGATGGAATAAAAAGGTTTATTAAAACTTAAAAGGCTTTTAGATGGGTTATTGAGGAGGATTCACTGAACTTTAAAAGAAGCTTGCTAACTTTAAATAGTAAATCGAAAGGTAGAAAAATAATTCGAGTTTTTGTGAATAATCGCTGATTGGTGAACGCCTGGTGAATTCATATCCAAGGCTTAATTGAAAAATAATGCCCGCATAGCCGTAACTTCATTTTTGTTGTAACTGAAAGCTACATGTATCTATCTAATATATATATAAGCGAAATACCCCTGACTGACTCATCACGAGATCTCAAAGACTATACAAACGACTGACTTGAAATTTAGCATAGTTACTCATTTTGCGATGTATATGCTCACTAAAAACGGATTTTACGAAAGTCTTATCCAAAATGTAATTTTCATCCGTTAATCTACTCTTATCCGTCGGTTATGTAAATTTTGGCGACTTTATCGTCAAAAACGATAAGACCGACGCAAAACGGAATATATTTTTTTATATGTATGCTGTGTATTGTCACCCATTAAGTTTACTTGGTGAGATTTGCGCGTGCGGAATGGAAAAATACCAAATCATTTTATATTGAAGCGCTGATGGAGGATTGGCAAGATTTTGGCGAAGGGGCTCTTATGTGAAATTTTGTGTATGTCGAAATAGGAAACGTACAGATTTAGCGATAGAAATAAATGAGTTTGGAGTTCCGCGGTTGGTGAAAGTGTAGTTTAGCTCCAAAACTGAGCGGGATTTTGAAAAATACTAAAATGGCGATTTCTTACGGAGTAGCACACACGCAAGACAATCTTCGTTTACTGGAGGACCCCGCTACATGCATGAACGAACTCAAGAGGCTATGACATACGTAAGAGATTTTGGCCGTCCCGACTTGCACGACATTTTTTAGGATTGCAGTCACTTGCAATCCTAAATGGTTAGAAATCAAAATGTCTTGAGGCAAGGACAAAATTCTTATGATAGATACGATGCCATTGTGAGGGTATTTTACTTGAAAGCTAAGCGCATGATGTATCTTCTGACAAAAGGTTGCATCTTTGGCAATACTATGGGTAACATGTATACGGTGGAATGAATTTTATCCATATTATGTATATATGGGGTGACTTTTTACTAATTTTTTTTATTTTTCTCATATATTTGAAAGTCGTGGATAACCATTATTACAGACGTTCAATTTCTTAAAATTTTAAATTTAGATTATCACTAACGTTTTAAAAATTGAAAATTTTCTTGATATTTTACGTATTGGTTCCAAAATATTATATTATCGCCTGTCCAGCGAAGCGGGCGGGTATCAGCTAGTCATCTATATCAGCGGTTCTCAAAAATTTTCAGTTGGCCCGGTTTCTATCCGCATACCTCTAACGAAGAATCCTCTCAACCTTCCCCAATCTTGTTTCACTCATGACTGATTTCAAAAAATTCTCCAAAAAAGGGATAAGTTGAATTAAAGTAAAAGATCTATTGTGTTTATTATATTGTTTTAATTTTACTTTTGATGCAAGCAAAGAAATTAATGCAAAGCTTGGGGGGAAAGGAAAATTAAGGCCCCCGTCTACCGGCCATTTTGATTTCGTGGACGTAATGTGAATCCTATAGAATTTCGACTTTCGTTCTCACATCTTTTAATATTTGATATATTTGAATGCAATAAAGAGCATCTGAAAGAGTAGTGACCGCGGTAGCCTAGTGGTCATGGTTTCGGACTCGTGACCGGCGGTTTTCGTTCAGTCGCGGGTTCGATCCTTGGCCGCCAAAGACCCACCGTGTAGCCAGGGCTGATGCACGTTACATCTGTCGGGGCCCAAAGTCCTCCCTTTGACTTGTTGTGGGTGTTAGGAGAGGGGGTGCCAACACAGGTATCGTCCTCGTCACTTGACCGTGGTTAAAAATTACGAGGTCCGTAGGCAATAACCCTGGTGTTGCTTTTAGTGCAACGTTAATAAAAAACTAAACTAAACATCTGAAAGAGTAAAAAATAATGAAAGCTTTAGAGGAATTACTTTTTTCCTCCGATTTTCAAAAATTTCTTAAAATATTTTTTAAAACCCTGAAAACTCATAAATAAATCATTAAAATAGAGGTAAAAATATTTTTTAAAACTCGGATGAAAGAAGCAATTCCGTAGAAGCCTTCATTATTTTTTGCTCTTTCAGATGCACTTTATTGCATTCAAATAGACCAAATAGTAAAGATGTGAGAATTAAAGTCAAAATTCCATAGGATTAATATCATGTCCACGAAATCAAATTGACCGGTAGACGGGAGTCTTAATGGGATATTTGGGATTGCTTTCAATCGCGAAATTTTGAAAAATTAGGCTCAAAAGAGGATAAAAATATGAAATTTACATTTGCGTTTAATTTACTTCCATGTACCTTTTATGTAAATATACTAAAAAAGGTCCATTCAGTAAGCTCCGTACTGTAGCACATGGCAACAAATATATTACGGCGTTTTTAGAAAGTTCAATGTATCCGTTATTGCTAGGAGCCCAAAAAATTTTCTAGATTCCCATTCTGAGATGCGAGCTTCAGCACAATTTCTCCTATTCAGGTATCGATGATGTTACAACTAACAATCTTAATAAAAACCTCTACCTATTTTTTAAAATTGTTTTTATCACTTTAAGATGATTTTATACTTTTTTTTAACTGTATCAGCCTTAAATGTTTTTTTTTCGCGAACCTCCATGTACTGCAAGGAGAGTACGCGTAGCATTGGCTTAGGATCATTACTCTATGTCAGGCCTGTCCAACCCTAAAATCTTCTCGAGCCGCTTTGGAAACACATTTTATTCTGATGGGCCCGCATTATGCATATATATATATATATATATATATATATATATATATATATACATGCGTGTGTGTAATTTATCGCATCTTTTTAATTTCAGCTCTCTTAACGCCAATTCAAATTCTACTACTACTACTACTTTCACCTCTTGAGTCGCGGCAAGCGTGTGAACCTCCCGATCCCCGAAAGAGAAATCAAGAACAT
Organism: Nephila pilipes; assembly: GCA_019974015.1. Lineage (NCBI taxonomy): Eukaryota > Metazoa > Arthropoda > Arachnida > Araneae > Nephilidae > Nephila > Nephila pilipes. The sequence goes on from BMAW01047604.1 coordinate 3,706, forward strand.
TCTGCAATAAATTAAGGGAAATTATATTTTATTGAATTCAATGTATTTGTATGAAATTTTTTTTTTTTTAAACTTGTCCTGCAGTTGCAGCATAGTGTTGGTACTAAATTATTAGCTATCAAATGACACTGAACAGTCAGTTTGTCTGGAACAAAACGCTTTTAGGTCAAATATATGAGGTTTGCTACAGACAGACCTTCTGCTGTTGTTGCTTGCTGTGTCACATTCCCTCCCTGCGCGCACGCCCGCGTTCTTCAGTAGATTTGTTGGTATATATTGTGTATCGCCTCTTCCCGCAAAACGACCCGTGCCCTTTTTAACATGAGATGAATTTCGCAATTGTTTCTGAAAAGAATAAAGAATAAAAATTGTGACGATAATTGAGAGTTAATGTACTGATATATTCTCATTGTAAAGATATATGATGCGAATCAATTATAGTGAAATGTTCTTTGGAACTTTTATGTATAGTAAAAGTTAGTCTTAGTTCAGGTGACCCAGCTCCGCGGGTCATAGGTTGACACCGGGGGGGGGGCATATGCGACCAGCGGGCTGGCCAGGCCTGCTCCATGTAATGCATTGTTCACTTTTCCACAAAACTTCCCTTTCTACGCACTTCTACCAACGCATGATTTGTCGACAAACCCGTCCTAGAAGAATTCCGACGGTTGTTGCCGACACCAAGCCTTAGTGGCAGCTTTAATCTTGTCATTGGAATGGAAGTATTGTCTCTTAAGATGCTCTTCAATCTTTGGGAAGCAGTGAAACACTTAAAGGCCAAGATCAGGACAATGACGTCCCGCTGTTTTCACCTCATCGCAATGGGAGTCACTATTTTCTTAAGTTTTTAGCACACTAAAAACACTTGGGAAGAAGAAAAGAAATAATAGCCTGACGTTGAGAAAGGTAACTTTTAGGTACAAGAAGTTTAAAAACCCGGTTACAAATAAAAAAAATTGTGACCAAAGATTCATTACTTTTCAATCATGCCTTATTTTGAAGATTCCTATATAGTTGGGATGTGAAACATATATATGCACTTTTTACTTCAGTGAAGTGTTTCCGTTTAATAACTGTTGTTCAGATCTCTTCCAGTACACATACCATAAAATCCCAATCATATGCACTGATTAGAAGAAGCTCTTCCTTATTGTATACTGACTTTTATTACGAAGTTTCATTTTATATAATTTCCTATTTAATTAAATAATGTTATACAGATATGGTTTGAATATAAATTTCAAGCGACCTTAATTTTTTGCTTGCTGTTGAAATAGGAATATTTTCATAGTTTTCGAGTAGCAGTTTTCGAAATTAAATTTAATGTCGTTTTAGTATCAAATGCTAGCCCTCATGGGATGTTTTCGGAGGAAAAACGTCGAAAAAGAGAGTACGAAGCGTTATATCGTAAAGTTTTAATTATTCATAAGAGGATATCCGGATAAAACTTATTCAGAACATTAAATGATCCCTGTGCACATAATGTTGCAAGTTAAAGCGATTAAATTTGTTTGGTTTGGTTTCAGGAAACTATAGATTGTTTTAGTTTAGTTTAGTTTTTATTAACGTCGTACTAGAAGTAACACGAGGGCTATTGGCGACGGACCTCGTAATTTTGAACCACGGTCAAGTGACGAGGACGACACCTGAGCTGGCACCCCCTCTCCTAACATCCACACCACGCCAACGGGAGGACTTTGGGCCCCGAACAGATTTAACGTGCATCAGCCCCGGCTACACTGTGGGTCTTTGGCGGCCAAGGACCGAACTCGCAACTGAACGAAAACCGCCGGTCACGAGTCCGAAACCATGACCACTAGGCTACCGCGGCCTATAAACTATCGATTGAAGTAACTCACAACATCGTATAGTTTTAATCATTATCCCTGCGTATCGTGAAGTTTTAATTTTATCAGAAAAGGGACTAAGAAACTAAATTATTCATTATTCTTAAGACTTCTCTACATAATCATCTCATCCAGAGTTATACATTTCTCTCGGCATTTCTTGACCTTTCGAAGGCTGTCATAGCAGATGAATTCTATCTTCTCCCTGCAGCGAATTAATTCAATCTACGTCTTCCTGAAACCAAACAAATCAACATTAACAGCTGTAATTTACAGCATTATGCACATAAGGATCCATTAATATGCAGAACTAAGAAATGGAAGCAATTATTATTTAAGGTATCCGCCTACCTTCAAAGAGGATTTCCTTAAGTAATTGAAAAAATAACTTTTTATATTTATTATACTGTAGGATATAGTTAAAACAAAAGTATAATAAAGTAAAATCAGCATAAATTAAAAAAAAATTAAATGTTTTAGCTCAAAAGACGTAAAAATATCAGTAAAAGGACACTTGTGCAAAACACCAAAAATTAAAATTTAAATAGAGATATTTCATTTCTGTAAATTTTATTATGATGAATCGAATCCAATTCAGGATTTGTGCTCCTCTCACAATTATTACCCTGATATTTAAATATTTATAGGAAGTTGTACTTTAACATACATAAAAACCATAAAAATGTGTCATAATTTATGACTTTATCAACAATAAAATGCGAAATAAAAGAGTTAACAATAGGAGAGGTTCAAATCCCAAATTCACCTTCATAAAATATTCAATACAAGTTTTATAACATTATATGCATAATTGTTTTCAATGTAAGCAAAGCATGAAAATCTTGATTTTGAGAAAAAGCTAAATATTCATTTCAACCCAGAAACTTACCAAATTAATTAAAAATGTAACATTAAAAAGCCCCTGATTTGTAAACTTCACTATCTACATTACTTAAATAAGTCATCTTTTTCGTCCTGTTGGCCTTTATAACTTTCCTACGCTTACATTTAACAAGTGTTGTATAACGCTTCGAAACCCCGATTTGAATGTAATCCATCTTTTTGTATCCCTTTACAGTGACGTAGTGCGGATTTTCAATGTTCAGTTTATTTAAAACTTTTAAGCAGCGTTGATGTCCTTCATTAAATTGTATAATTACATCATATGCACCCAATTTTCAAACAAAAAAACTTTTTTTTTTGGTACTCTTTGTCATATTACACCATTAAAAAATTCATTGGCATTTTGGGTCTTAGTAAATTCATCTTGCCTGTTGGAAGATATTTTGATGGCGATATTATGTTAAACATCAATGTAAACAAACATTAAAGTTTCATTTCCGGTAACAGAATGCAACTTCCAATTCTAAAAGTTTGACACAAACTATTATTAAAATGCTTATAACTCAAGTTCTAAGTAAGATAGAAACACAATTGAAACTATTCTAGAAAGCTAAGAAATAAGGCTTTAATAATAGATTGCAAGCAAAAAATCGACTTTACATAGGTTTGATTGTACTTGGCGTTATTTATATTTTTATAATTTTTTTTCTAATAGATGCTACGAAAAACTGTTAATCTAAAACTGTGCACAGAGTTATCAAACACATTACATGAAACACAACTCCCCCCCCCCCAAAAAAAAAAAGTTCTAAACTTTATATTGATTACAATAAAGCCCTAGCATTTTAAACACGTGACTGTCACAAAAAATGAAAGGCTGAGAAAAAGCAGTTTAAAGTTTTGATTATCAGTAAAATGATTTGGCACAGTGTGCAAGAAAACTTAACTAACTCGCTAATTAATGTAGCAAGAGCTATAAAATTTTGTACTTATATTTTGAAATGTCACATAATTGAAGCAAGGTAGTTATTAAAATTCTTTCGATAATTTTGTGATTTTTAGGATTCTGTATATCCGCAAAACATATATTAAAGGAATGAAAACAACAAAGTAAGTGTGAATTTTACGCATTTAGATAATCTTGAAGTAAAATAACTTTGATGAAACAGTAAATTTATGAAAAAGGGATCTTGATTAATAGTTCTATACAAATCCAGAATTTATTGCAGGAGAAATGCTATGAATATAATATGCTTTCATTTTTCACCCTCAAATGCTTTATCATGTGAAGAAAATCGCATACCACGCAATTATATACTTTTTGAAAATATTTGTTAAAATAGCAAATAATGAAAAGAACATCTAACGAGCTTTTGTAGACGCCAAAGAAATCTATGCTTCGTATGAAACACATTATGACGAGAAACCACAAACATCCTTAAAAAAATCGTTAAAATGTTTCTACCTAAAAAAATTGATGACCTTGATGCCAGTTTATGATTTAAACATAAAGGTTAAAGCAAGCCATTCTACATCTCATAATTTCAAAACTTAAGAACTCTTTCCAAGGCTGAAACTAAAACCTGATTTCACGACGGCAAACTTAAGCATTTCACATATTGTAATAAAACCAAAAAACAGCAACGAAGTGGGATTAGCATCAAATTTTCTAAATATTTTCTAATTTTATTTTAACATTTGCGAACGTTATTTATTTATTTTTAAGATTTATTCGGGTTATAAAAGACCTTCGCCTTTGGTATCTATCTTAGTCGACGATGAAAGTTTCGAGTCTTTATAATGGGTAGCCGTCATCTCCTCCAAAATCTACATCACAGATTCACTAAAATGAATATTAATGAGCGTAAAATAAGTGCACCTCCGAGGCCCAGGCTTCACTGAAGCAATTACTATAAAGAAAAGAAAATATCTTCTTCAAATTCCCAATGAATTCTTATTTTCACAAGCAAAACAGTACAAAAATGTTGTCAATGTTAACAACAAAAAGAAAAAAAATATATATGTTCTATGCAAAATTTTGCAAAGAACAGATTTAGCCACCCAAGGTGCTAACTTTGAAAAATTGAAATGGATAATAATATACTTTTCTAATATTAAAATTAAAGAGAATGATAAAATATTAAATTGAATATTTTTAAGTTAAAAGTAATTAAAGTTAAAGCAAACGATAAATTATTAAACTGAATATATTTAAGCTAAATGTAATTAAAATTGAAGCGTAGGATGAATTATTAAATTCAATATTACATTAGCTACATGTAATTAAAATTAAAGAAAACGATAAATTGTTAAGGTGAATATATTTTAAGTTAATTGGAACTGAAATTAAAGCAAACGATAAATTGTACAACTGAATATATTTTAAGCTAATAGCAACTAAAATTAAAGGAAGCGGTTAATAATTAAGCTGAATATATTTTAATTTAAATGTACTTAAAACGAAAGAAAACGGTAAATTGTTATAAATTAAACATAAAAGAATACAGAAAAATTTAACTTTAAGCTTATGGATAGAACCGTAATATTAAAATATTTGAATAATATCCTAGTTAATAGAGAAAATTACCAAGAATTTATATTTAACATTAGAGCCAAAAACATTAAGTATAATTTAAAAAAATACAGAAAAATTTAACATTAAATCTATGGATAGAACAGTAAAATCAGGAAAGGGAATATGGTTATAAAAAATCTAATTTAAATATTAAAAAAATTGAAAAATGATTAGATACAAGAAGTGGTCGGGGACAACAAGTTATGTCTTACCTAAAACAATAGCCCCTTGCTTGACTAATTAAAATGGATGATTCTGCCATTAAAATCAATTATAAAATTAAATATTCTAATTAGAACAAACAATAACAATCTGTTCCGTTATTAAAACAAAAAAAAATATTAAAATGTCTCGGCATTATAATCATACTTAAGCGAACTAAATGTAATTATTATAATTGTAATGTATTATAATGTCAATTCTTTGAAGTTAACACCATGTATCCTCTATTTTATGCCCACTCATTTTTGTTGACGCCAATTTCTCAAAACAGCAACATGTTTATAAAGTTTAGTAAAAAATTCTTTGTAGCTAGATTCAACTTTTAAAACCACATACTTCGAATAGATATCGCTTGTATTAGCGTCTCTTCTAATGGGTAGTTTGAAGTTTCATTAGATATTTAACAGAAATATGTATTTTGCTTAAGGTGTTTGTATTTTTTATAAATGATAACTGGAAGTCCTTAAAAACAGTTTGAATTATTTTTATTGAAAGTAATTTTAAGCTTTGTGAGGTCTCGGTTTCGCTGCTGGTGGTGGTGGTGGGGGGGATTCATTTGATCCACTGCAAGGTTAATTAAGTTCGGTAACTAATTACCAATTCTAAATAATCAAGCTTTTAATTTACTTTATTCTTTCTGAATGAATAATCTAAAATCAAGATATTTAAAGTGCCAATGAAGCTGAGCCTCTCGCTTCCACAACAAAAGATTGATATTATAAAATATTAATGTATCTTATCTCCTGATTATCCGGATCCGAGTCAGTACTGAGAGGGTAAGCTGTATCCGAATCAATATTTATTCACCGTTGGTCAATTCTCACTAATAGCCGAGTTAATCCTGTCACTCTCTCTCTCTCTGTTACTACAAAACCTCTTATGTGTTCGATGTTTAACAATGCTATCCCATCGTCGTATTCATTACACTTCAAAATTTCCCAATTTAATTATGTAATTCTCGATTCATTCATAAGTTCTTAAATTCAAATAATATATTGAAGTCTCCTAGGATTAGTTGAAAGGAAATATGCGTGAGAACCCCTTAATAAAAAACATCTTTTCTTGAAGACAAAGATAAGTATTTGAATTTTAAGTATTAATAAAGGGTTTGAATTTGAATTAGGACTTATATCATAGTTTCTCTGCTTTTTTTTTTTTTTTTTTTAAATTAAAAAAAAAGGGATTATTTTTTTTTTTATTTTTTTTTGTTTTTTTCTTTTTTTTTTTTTTTTTTTTTATTCAAGTCAAACAAAATGGAATTCTTACTGTTTTACTTACGTTCGTTGTTTTCCTATTTTTATTACATTACAATGTAAAAATATTTTAAAATGATAATTTTTTTTTTTGTAAAAATTGAAGTTCCCATTTAGAAAACGTTACAAAATATCCCAAAAGACAAAAATGATCTGCAATCGAAATAAGTCGATATTATTGTGAATTCGAATTTTCGCCATTTTTCATTTACTTCAGAATCCAATAACATTATTGAAAATTTTGATAACGAAGGAAGAGGAGTGTATGGATATCAATCTTGATTACACCTTGAAGAGTATTTTTTTCTTCTGAGATTGAAAAAAAATTGAGTAAAACTGAGATTTTCAAAAATTAAATTCCATTACTGGAATTAATGAAACAACATATACATAAAATTAGATTTGAAAGAAAATTATAATGCAAATGTATGCGTAATTACTATTACGTAGATATATTTATATTAAAAAAAATTCTGCTTGCGGAAATTTTACTACGATACAAATCGTAAATAACAATTCGGATGTCACTCCCTCCTAGAGATGACACACGGGCGCGGTTTCCACTCCCTAGCACGCCAATGTTTATCTAAACGTATTTGATGTAGCGAAACTAAATATAATCAACATTCATTTATCGTAAAATCTTCAATAAGGATAAAAATCATTTCAAATTTTAGAATCTATGAAGGAAAAAAAGTATAACAATAAATGTATGTTAAGTTGGTTAGTTTATATAAACACCCAAACAGGTTCATTTTGTTTGCCTCGCATTTCTGGCTACAATAGAACAAAGGCAATGTTGTGAAGCTTACACGTGGCTTATTTTAGCAAGGATATGAAGGTGTCGGCTAATGATGCTAAAGAAGAATTCCTTATTATGATGCCTTCACGCCGAAGAGACCACAACCGGCATTCCATGAACCATTAGCAACGGTTGTAGGAAGGCTTTTTGTTGGAACGAAAGTGTTCGAAACCGTGCTTTGTTGATGGTGCCGCCCGGGAAACGTTCCAAATCGCTTCCTGCTCTGACCACTGGAGGGGGTGGGGATGAAAGAAGACAAATAAATGGTTGGTAACCTTCGAGAAGATTCCAAAAGAATTTAAACGCCTTTCAATAAGGGTCTTTTATTATGTCACGTGTCCTTTCGCTTCTTTTGTCAATGAGTTCATGAGATGAAGGTGAAAAGTTGGCGTTGAGTGATTTTTTATGGTTGAAGATGCTACGAGAATGGGGAGAGAAGCGGAACATTTTGATCGTAAAAATGGCAAATATTTGTGAGAGCGTGAAAGTGAAATTTGATGTTCTGCGTTTGATTTCAATGTTATTGTTAGAGAACAGTTCCTGTAATATCCATTTTCGTTCCTATTTTTTTTTAAAAAAAATCGTACCAACAAATATAATATCAGTTATTCTAATCGAGAGTCTTTAGAAACTGTTTGCGTAAATAATTGTCTTGAATTTATCGATTGCATTAAATACAGGGTGATTACAGAATATTCATCGGGTTTAAGTTTACTCTACAATACTCTCTAGGTATTCCAGCAGATATCGAAACAGAACACCGAACGAATTACCGAAAACGCTAGATAACTGGAGAATCACTAATGATAATGCAGTTAAACAGCAACAAATATGTATTATTACATAAAATTTAATACACACAAATATAGTGTCAAACACACGAAAGTTACAAAAATATTTACTATTTTGTATTGATAACCCAAGTTATTCCACAGGAGTGGAGCTCATAAAATAATTTTCTGTGTAAAAATTTTCCTATATAATAACACCTAATTAATGACAAGGCTGGAAAAGTAAAGTGGCGAATTACAGAGAGAATACTATATATAAAAAATATTACACTTATGGAAAGGGAACATTTCCAAAAAAGAGAAACGTTCCTATTTTGTTTTTAAATAGTTACATATGCTCTGTATGTCACCACGACAAACAACTTTTTTCTAATTCTCCTCAAAGACGTTGAATCATACCATTGTCGATGTTTGTACACAATGCGTTGGGATTTCAGACGTAAATCACAGACGTAAGTGGTTAGTTGTTGCACTAATTGAACGAGGCTAGTTGATTTCTGTTTACTAAATATAAAAGTCTCAAACTCTATAGATATCGCTGCAGCATGTGAAGCCTCTGCAAGGCCTCGTTTATTTAAGCAACTTGTGTTCTTGAATTGGTAAAATCAGTGCGTATGAAGTGATGCGGATGTTTCGGAAACTAACTTCAGATCAATTGTCGTCATCATTGTCTGATCAAAGCTTAAAGATACTAGGTCCGTCACCAATAATTGCTGTGTAACTTTACTTTAAGGTATGTGCC
>BMAW01047607.1:0-10143 GCA_019974015.1 Nephila pilipes
TATATATATATATATATATATATATATATATATAAATTTTTTCTTCTTCAATATTTGACAATATTTGTAATTATTTGTGATAAAGTTCTGAGAAATGGAAATATTAATTTACCTACAGTTGTACATAAAAAAATTACATATGCTTCACTCCTAATTGAAAAAAATTACTGAAATGAAATTTCAAATTAAGTTTCAATTTTAAAGTATCTACCATTCACAAAGCTTTTTAAGAACTTAAGGGGACTCAGTACCTTTCGAAATCAAAAGTAAGACATTTTGACAGACTTTTTTCGATTCACACACACATCATGTATCAATCATTTTTACTCATTTCAATTTGAAACTTTGCCATTTAGTGTAATAATGTATATAGTTTGAAGTATTGGGTCCAGTGTTGCGATTAAATTAATATAATTCCTAAAGCAACATGAAATATGAGTAGAAATATTTAAAAAATAAATTAGCTTTCCTTCTGTTACCCACAAGATAACATTTGAAAGATGTACAGTAGAACCATAATTCTTGTACCAAATTAAAGCTAAATAATGATCTCGTTCGGCAAACCTCAAATTTTAAATTTATCTAACATTTAAAAAAATTGAAAAATTAGAAAAATATAAAATTTGTAAGTAGTAACTTTTTTTCATGTATCATGCTATAAAATAAAATCTAATCCCATTAACAAAACTGAGGTTCACAGAATAAAGACCTACAAGTGAACACTCATGTAAAATTATAAGACTCTTCATACAAAACATTTTTTTAATCCTGTGAGAAAGTGTGAAAAAACAAAACTGAGAAAAAGCGATTTGTTTACATTGCATGTAATGGAAAAAGTCGCTTTTAACAATTACATTTTTGACTGCACTGGGCATAATAATTGTCGGATTTTGAACACGTTTTACTTTAAAATGCTCCTAACATTCCACACTATTTTTTGAAAATAAATTTAAAAATCGAATTTTCGAAGGAGCAAAGGTACTAAGTCCCTTTAAACCCATCTTTATATTACTAACTACCATTTCAAAGTCTTAGTTGCTTACGATTGAACATTACATGATATTGCTTTTACGATGGAAACTGTGACTGTCATGCGAATATGGAATCCATTGATCAAAGAAGGCCATACTAGATCTCAACTACCCTCCCCCTCTTGCTTCCTTTCCATCCCCACTGCATACAACCGAGATAACAGACAAATTTTGTGCGGCCTTGCTAGATTGTTCATCCGAGGGACTTACCTGAATCATGTAGCTAACTCCTTTGAAGATAGATATATCTACGCATGGACAAAACGATGACGTCAGAGTGTAATTGCTTGTGATTATGTTTACGTTGCACTAAAGAAGAAACATGAGGACTATTAGTCACGGACCTCATTGAGAAGGACGACACCTGACTTGACAACTCCTTCTCGATTGATTGGTTTTATTAACGTCGCACTAGAAGCAATACGAAGGTAATTGGTAGAATGCCCAAGGAAACCAAGCTTACCCAAAGAGCTTAGAGCTACAAAACGCCCCTTCACCCGGGAGTCAACCACACACCCTCTATATTTATTAATAAAAAGGATTTTGTTTCCAATTTCTTACAATAAAAGGGAAACAAAAACAGAACATATTGGAGTAAAGAACGAAATAATAAAATAGAGTCTCGAAAATAAAAGGAAAACGTAATCAACCACTTTGCGTACAGAGACGTCATAGTTGACGTTTATTTTAGATGTCATCATTGAAAAGCTTTCAGTATCTCCCTTTTCTTCTTTTTTTTTTGGAATGCATATCAAGATGGTTATTGCCAACGGACTTCATAAATTTGAGCCTCGAACAAAATGCCATCTACCAAGTGACGAGGATGGCACTGAGCTGACTTTTCCCTCTCAAACCTTCCACACGATGCTAACATATGGACTTTGAGCTTCGATAGATTTAACGCTATTAGCGGTGGCACACGTATATTTAATGGCAGCAGGACTCTAACCCAAGTCTCGACGAAAACAGTCGGCCTTGAGTCCATGAGCATGATTACTAGGCTACCGTTGCCACCATCCCCGCAAACTTCTACTTCTTGCCAAAGGGAGAATTTGGAAACTCCACTAGATTTAACCTGTAAAGTCCCCACTTCACAGCGAGTATTTAGTGGCATGTAGACTCAAATCCACGACTCAACGAAAACGACAACAGTGTCATCATGAACACTAGGCTAACGAGGTCCCACGATTACATTTGAGGCAGCACCGACTGACTGCGGAGCGACAATTATTGCGACATCCATTAATGCTGCCCCTCCGAAGCTTACCTTGCTTAGAAAAACTCTGGCATCCTGATCCTGAGGTATTCTGCAAATATTTTTCTTTCCTATAGAAATATTGTTTTTAATAACCATGGGTGACCCGTCTCCGGTTTACACCAGTGACCCTTGTTTATTTCTACCCCTCTTCTCGACAACCAATTTTTTTTTTAAATTTTTATATGTCTAGATCACATATACATTGTTTGGTGCAATAAAACAAGATTTGGCTTTTGCGCCTTAAAACTCAATATTCCTTTACTCACTCAAAGTCTACTGATGCTGCAAAAAAGACTGGTGAACTCTAAGTAGTGTATAAAACGACGATCACAAATGCAAGAAGAGAATCGTCATTTCAGAAGCATTCGGGTTCTGCATCATGGTAGACGCAGCTTTATGTGAAGACAACAATGGAAAGCAGCATTGCTTTCGTTATCGTCAAATAGGCTCGGGATAGGGTGTGCAACTGAGTATACATGTAATCATCTCTTATTCCACGGCCATCATGGATCTTTATTATATTTTCGACGTGTTATGGACCGAATACTGGGCATCCTCTTCGAAGTCTCCGTGACAATATGTTTCCACAAGACAAAGTTTGACTCCTCTCTCTTGCTGGCGGTACTGTTTGACCATCTTCGAAACAATGGCTGCTCGATAATTGCCTTGGTTAGCACGTTCTGTTGATATATATCGAATTGATAACATGTAGTTATGTTGCCTAGAGATTGGAATTACATCATTTACCAGCCACTATTACTAAAGTACTCTAGTATAGAGTTGAAACCACATGCAATGATGTACACGTATTTGTCATATAATCGTAAGCTCAACTGAACACTCTATTAGTCGTGTAGAACTAGAGGAATTAGATTAGACGGACCCGGAACTAGTTGGATTAGAGCTATTATTTCTGAAAGAGACGGCATTCTTAGAACTAAATTTAGAGCACTGCATACCACCAAATGGCTTAAAATTTGTACAATAAGATTCCGATATTGGCTTTTCTTTTTTAGTGTAGTATTTCATTGGACAGCAGTACACAGAGCAGTTACAATGTGATTATAAAATAATAAAGGTACCATTTCTAAAGGAATTTCAAAAAAACTAACTAAGTTATCATTTCTTCTAGTTGTAATACAGTATTAAAATAATAAAAAAGGAAACATTCATTTAAAAAAATAGAGCTTTATTTTGAATTTTCAAAATAATTTGTAAATGTAAATTAAAAGAACTTATAAAAAAATTCTCATTATTTTTAATGAATAACTGTAGATTGTAGTTTTAAAAAATTAAACTATAAGGAAATATTTTTTTAAAAAAAATTCAAAGTATTTGAACCAGTATATTCAGGACGGGCTTTGCTTTTCCTCATCTATTAAAGTAACAGCTTCCCCATATCATAGTGAATTATATATTGAAACATTTTTTTTTACTTTAATACAAACTTATAACTAAAACTGAGAGATGAGTAACATCACATAACCTTTTACTTTTTAAAATAAAATCGGAGAATATGTAATAAAATCTGCTACAATAGGTTTTATAAAAGAAAAAGAATTTCTTTACAAACTATTCCAATACAGGATGCTTCGAAACTTATGGGGTGACAGGAAATATCTAAACTAGCAATTTTCACCATACAATGCATAGGCGGATAGGAAGTGGTAAACGAGTAGTCGGTGCAGTAATGGAAACCATAAAGCATGATTTGAGATCGAATTTCTCAGACATCGCCAATTCTAAAACAGATTTTTAAGCTGTGACCTTCTTCTGATTATTAAACGACAGCCTACATCCTTTAATCCGTGGTAGAAATGACGATGTGTAAGAAAAATCATGCTTTATGCTTTTCATTAGAGTGCCATTTAATGGTTCGCTTCTTGCTCTCTGCCTTCGCTTTTTTAGTTGAAAAGAACTTGTTTTTATATGTTTTCTATCACCATCTTAAATTTTTGTCCACGAGTTTTGAAATACCCTGCATAAAATTAATCGAATATGATTTTTTTCTAAGCTTTGTTAATATAAACGAGAAAAAAAAAGTTTCAAAATCACATGAATTTCTTAAGAAAACGCTGATCTAAAATTTTGTAACGCTTGCATTAATAGAACGTTAATGTAAGCCTTATAAAATATAGAGCTGATTGCGTCTTTTTAGCTTATTTCTCTGATTATTATCTGAGATGACATAACATAGTTCGAAGAAGCAAGCAATAAATATACTTAAAGAATATTATAATAAAAAGTCTCTTTAAAACAATATGATAATTATTAAATGTATTTTCTAATCATTCATAGTTTTATCATCATATGCACGAATACGAAAAAATGAATTTTCATTCTCAAAAACCTCATTTTTACCTCAATTTGCCTATTAGTGATGAGAAATTTAAGTAAACGGTCCTCTCTCCATATATTTCAATAGATAATCCAGGCCACGGAAATATTCATAAAGAAATATTCTGCTCCCACGCTAGGGTTTCACCATAAGTAAGCGTCTTCAAATACACGGATGCATTTATGATGGTCTTATTCGGGATTTTATCGTGTCTTTTAATCCTCTAAAAGGAAGCATTCATGTTAATAGCGGCACGATGTATGGCGGGATTAATTTCATTCTTTGATACAAATATCTCAGGTTATTTGCCCCTATTTCAAGCAGATAATGCTCCTTTTCTTACGGCAAAGATTATCCCGTTTCAGCTTACGCAGCATCATCGCTTAGGAATTTCTTTACGATGTCCTGTCGATGTTAATAAAGTCTTACCATTACGAAAGCTTTTAGAAGAGAAGTGGAGAGTTCAAAAGCCTTTTTGCTTTATCCAAGAATTCTAAAAATTTTCAGCGAAGACAAGAATTGAATGCCATTCTTTAAACTAATGGTTTCTGTATATCGACGCAATAATTTATACGAAATCCTTACTAGAACGACAATTTAATAATAAAGGTACAGCTAAACTTTTGAACTTTTAATCAGAGTTTGCGTATGAACGCTTTGAAATAGCAGAGGTAAAATACAATCGTTTTCATTAAGTGCTCCCTGAATGTGTCATTATTCTAAATGTGTCTGGATGCGTAATCGTTCTATGTTTCAAAATACTGAATTGCTTAATAAATAGAAAAGAATTAAATATATATATATATATATATATATATACACATCAATTAATTACTACATTTATTGTTGGAAAAAATTTATGACACTTTTAATGCAAACTAGTAGTAATAATAAAATTTAAACTCTGTATATGATGGAAGCATTATCAAATACACATTTTTATACTATTGAAGGATTTAAGTCATCCACTTACCGTCCAAATTTAATTTCTTGAGTATAATGTTAACTCTATCGAATTTCTACTACCATTCTCAAATCTTTACTATTTTAATTATTTGAATGCAACAAAAGCACCTTAAAGGGGAAAAAATTATGAATGTTTCTGTAGCATTATATTTTCCCACTGAATTTCAACAATATTTTTACCTCTATTTTAGTATTATGCTAGTGAGTTTTCTTGTCTTTAAAAATATTCTAAAATATTTTCAGAAATCGGGTAGCAAATGTGATTCAGGGGAAACTTTTATGATTTTTTTTTTACTTTTTGGAATGCACTTTTTTGTGTTCAAATAGATAAAACAGTGAAGATATAGTAACTGTAGTAATAATTCCATAAAATTAACATTAATTTTACAAAGTAAAAAAGGCCCTGAAGACGGTATTCTTAAGTGTATTTACAAAATATAATATTTATTTAGAGCAAGATCTCAAATATTAAAACAAATTTAAATATCTTCCGCATTTTTGTAATAAGATGTGTCAGTTATTTATTTTTTGAATGGTACGTTTCTAAATGTGTTGAGGCTCTGGATTAACGTTCCAGTCAAATAAATGTTTCTTTATCTTTTAAGAACGGATTTTTTGCCTTTGATATACTGGAATATTACTTATCATTTAAACACTAAGGAATGTTTAACCTGAAAAAAAAAAGCATGTGATAGAATTCCCAATATTTTAAAGTTGCATTATGCGATATATAAAAATTCGAAGTTCTAAGTGTAAAAATAATTTTCAAGTTAATAATATATTAAAAAAGAGTAGTTTTTTTGTATAGCATAGCTTTATAAAATACCTACAGTTTTAATGTAGTATATTAATTTAAATCGTGCTTTTTGTGGCTGAAGTTTTGTCCCAGAACGATATTCCAAGCTTCTAAATATTTATTATCATTTAGCAATGCACGAACAAAGCATGCGAAACGATGAACATTTTTAAAGGTTAATTAGAAAAATATATGCGTCAAATTAGATACTAATTAATGCACTGCTCTAAAATAAAAATTAGTTTGCAAATTATAATTATTTGACGGATCACTGTACTCATTGTGAAAACATTATACAAAATGCAATCGGTTTTTTTTTAAAGTTAATGGAAATAATACATTTATTATTGCAATGGGGAGCCATATTTGAGGCAGTGCTTATTTTTGCTAACAGATGGTAGCACAAATCGATTTTTAAATAACAAAACAGTATACAATTATATGAATGAACTTTATTTTTATTTTAACATTGCATCTGAGGTACTTTGGAAGTATTTATGCTGAAAGCGGCACATTTTCCAAAGCCCTTAATGAAGAACTACGCAAAATGTCATGATGTAATCTATTTATAAGATAAACTGGAGTAACATATTTGACATGCAAGAGAAAAGAAAATTATTAGAAAAAGCTTCATATTGAGCAGGAGAAAAATTCAGGAGTACAAGCGTCAGGGTCGCAGCGTGTAGATCGCCTGAATAAAAAATTACTTTTGCGAATAATTATTGTGATTCTGTTATTGTACATACAATTTTAAATTAACTGTTATTATTTAATAAAAAGTAACTGAAATAAAAATTTTCTTTGTTGACCTAAGTAGGAATTGACTTAATATTTTTTTAAATAACTCTTTGAAATCTGTCAGTTTAAAGAATGGACGTGAAAAAGGAAAAGTAAAAATTATATTACAAATCTAGTATATGCAGTCGGCATATGCAGATGAAATACCTTTTCAGAGTTACAATTCTAAAATCAGCACATCTATTTAAGACTTATGTGGTAGCCATATCAGAATCGAGCTTCCGATCCCTGTTTTACAAGACCAGGATTCCTTCTCTGAGTTGTGATGCTGCAGGATTATGCTAGTAATTTTATTCTACGTGTGTAAATTGTTCATTTTATTAACTTTTTTCAGCATTAAGGAAAGTAGTTTTTTTGCGTTTCTCAAAATGAGTTTTTAAAGCAGAAATATGTCGAATTAAATGCAAAATTAATGATCATATATACGCAGATGTTGTATGAAAATGAAATACATTTACCAAATTTGGAAATCGAAATCAGTACACCTTACTCGATTCTTACGAAGGAGCTACCAGTGAGGTTCAAATTCATGACTCCTCGTTTAAGAGACCAGTGCTCACCTCTGAGCTGTAATGGAGGGTGTTTTACTCTAGAAATTGACTTTGATGTATTTAAATAATTCATTCAAATTCATTTGCATAAATATGTTGGACGTGGACCAAAAAATAATTCTAATGCAAAGCTATATTGTTAGCCTTTATAAACAGTTTTGAGAATGAATAATTAAGTTTGTAAAGAGAGCTGGATTGGATATTTCATATATAGTTTCTTAATATCTGAACGTTATCAACAGCTTTAATAATGTACTTTAATATTTTACGGTTTCGGTTAATTTTAATATTTGAATAGTAATTTGATTTTTAATCACATAACCGTCTACTTTGATTCTTTTTGTTACTAAAAGTTCAAATTTACTATGTTTCAATCTCATTCTAAACGATTCATGCTTTAAAACTCTTCCGCATGAAAAAAAATGTAGTTTTGTGGTTTGGTATTAAAGTTTAAATCATTATAGCGATATTTTCCTCATTTTCAAACAATGAATATTCTTGATGAACTCGTAGGAAGAGGGCTTATTTTGCAATTTTCAGAGAACATAAATAAAAGTACCATGTACACATAATTACGGTGTTATTAAAAATTCCATCTGTGTTCTGTCTTAAATTATTATCTCATTTTTTAAGAGTTAAACGACCCTGACACTGCAGACATATTATGCAAACGTAAGTGTAATAACTGTATTTAGATGCCAACTAATCTTTACCGGCTGAAATCACAGAGGGAATTGCGATATCTTAATAGTTTTTCAGATTTTTCCGTTTCCTTGAAAGTTTTTTTTTTTTGTTTTTGTTTGAAACCTTCAAGTGCAAAATGTTATGAAATTTTATTTCCTTGATTCAAATTCTACCTGGATATTTTTTCTAGTTATTATTTCGTTACTTGCTTTTACAATTCCTTTGTTTTACAAATCAGAATGAACAGGCTCCACGAAAAAATATTTTAGACATAATGCTTAACTTTCTTGTTTATCATTTCGAATGAAGATGAGTAGATGTTTATCGTTGAAATCTTTTATGGTAACTGAAACTTTAAAAGGCTTCGAATTTCGTATTTATTGATTCAGTTATTTAAAAATAAATAGTGCTTAGCTTGTTCCGTAGATATCATATGTAACAAAATTCAATTTTACAACGCTAGAAAATTGAATTTCAAATTTGTAAAATAAACACTCTGCTTCTCAGAGAATATATCTTTATTTGCACATTTTCTTAAAATTTGCTTTTAGGACATTGATACATTCTCCTTGAAATCTAATTTATCCTTACTCGTGGTGTTCGTATTTTCTACATTATAAAATAAGCTGAATTCCTATACAAAAAAAAGTGATTTTTTTTTTCAAATTAACCCTCAAAAACTTTAGATATTATACAGTATATGTATAACAAATAAGCTAAATTTGAATCCTAAAACATAAAATTAATAAAACTCTAATTTTGAAATTATAATCATGTTCAACATGTAAAATTTAATGCTTGTAATTTCTGCAATTTTTTATTGATAATAACGCACAAAATGTCATTCGAGATGTACAAAAAGATTGGTACACAATTTACAAAAGTAGAAACAATTCAACTAGTTATTATTAATGCTTCAAACATAGTTATTAACATGAATTAGTTGGTTTTTCTTAAAACAAATATATAAATAAGTATTTAGAACAACTGCCTCGAGATGATGCTTCTCTGTAACATTATTCTTATAAGGCAAAACAGACATTTGCGTATATTTCGTTGATCAGCCAAATAAAGCTTCAGCAAGGATCCCTTATCCTTAGCGACGAATTTGGTAATTATTTTTTGCTACTTACCTAACAACGGCGTCTTTCTTGCCATCACGTTCTAGAAAATGCTGGATAATTTCATTTCAGTGAATGTTAAGGATTTTCCTAAATTTTCCCTGTGATGCCAGATTAGGCCGTAAAAGCTAGAAAAAAATGGGGATGAGCGAAGTCTGAATGAATCACTAAAGAAATGTTCGAGGGAAGCTGTCGGAATTTACCAAGCGATAAGTGGCCTGAATTTGGTGGAACCGCAGTTAGTTGCCGAAGTTTGTACAAAGTATTACAGGGGAGATTTATGCGCAAGGGAAACTAGAAAGCTTGTGAGCTGAATGCTATTGAAAGGGCCGTGATTGTAATGACAAGTACTGTACATTACCTTTATCATTCACCTGGACTGCCAACATATAAAATTAAACATTTCAATGCCTGTTTTCGTATTTCTTCAATTCTGTTGACTTAACTTCATTCATTAAAATTCAATCTTCTTAAATTACGCTTCCTCTTATTGTTAGAGACATTTAAGCGAATACACATAAGAATCCCTATAGTGTAGGTTGAAGAAGAAAGCGCAATGAATACCAAGCAATAAATGCCGCCTTTCGACCTGTTATTATA
>BMAW01047612.1:0-12679 GCA_019974015.1 Nephila pilipes
GAACACATCAAGCCAAGTTTTTTTTACACACATCGCAACATTGTTAGTGTTATTAAAGAGATTTTTTCAGTTATGATTTGTTGTAATTCCTCGATGTTTGCAGGACTTCTCTGGAAAACCCTCTCTTTGTGATAACTACACAAAACAAAATTTAACGTGGTGAGGTCTGGTGATTTTGGTGGCCAGAGGTCTATTGAAATTAAACGGCCGTAAAGGAATTCCTTTAGCACTTTCATTGTTATGTTTGAAGTATGTGAAGTGGCTCCGTCTTGATGTAGCCAGCAATAACTGTCCCGAATCTCCAGTGAACCAATAAAAGTTTGAATTATGTTCAGGTACACGTCGGAATTCATTGAAATCAAATATTTAGTTCATGCAGACGATTTTTATTGTTGCCATTCATAATCTTACCAGGTGAGCTTTCAAAAATAAAAAAATAAAAATGTTGAAAGAAGCAGACGATTTTCTCAAATCATTTGCGCAGAATCGGATTAAAAATTACTAATGATGTTCACTCAAATTTATATTTAGAAAACGAGTTTTCGCATTTAGAAAATGAAAAAACGTTACCCGTACATTAAATATAGACATATTAAATAAATAATGGTTTTGAAAGTCTTTCTACATAATATGTGGATAATACAAGAGACAAAAGGGTACTCTTTTAAATTTATCACCCTATATATTAGTTTCTGAAACATTATTTTTGGGGGAAAATCATACTCAGTAATGTTTATTTTTTGAAAAAATAATACTCCTAAAAAATTAAATGAACTTATTCATTTAATTTTGAGATTCTTTTTTAAATTCGTTTTGCAGGTAATACAAAAATGAAAATTTCCTGAACAAATATTGATGCTTTCACAAACAGTACCCGGATTTTAATGACATATCATCTTTCAAATGACATGCTAAAGATTTTGAACACAAAAATTTTGACATTGGCTCCCACGATTAAGAAAACACATATTTATACTATTTCTTTTCATGTGTTGATTATTTTTTATTTCTTGGTCACTTTTAAGAGCATTCTTGTTCTCTACTTCTAAGAATTTTTGGGGCTATTTTTTTGAGCTTTTTCGATACATTTATTGTGTGACTTTTTTCAGAATTAATTGTTATTTCGCTATCTAATATTGGTAATATTATTCGATAATTTTTATAAGAATAATTACAAAACTAAACAGAAATGATTAATTAACACTCCTATTGAGCACCTTTGGGATATTTTGGAGAAAGATGTGAAAGTGCATCACACAACACCAGCTACCCTCACTGAATTATGGACAACCTTTAGTCATTCCTGTTGAACGGTTCCGCAAACTTGAATCTAAGCCTCGTCTTGTGGCTGTCGTTATCAAGGACAGAGGAGACCCAACTCGTTATTAGCACTTGCTATCCCTAATTCAGTGGCACTTCATTGTATTAGAGCAGACCTATCCAACACAAAAGACTTTGCGGGCCACTTTGGAAACACATTTTATTAAGGAGGGCCGCATTATACTATATATATATATATGGTGGGGGAGTGTCTCTGTTTGTGTGTGTGCGAGCGCACAAGTGATGATTTAGATTCCGATTCAAATTCTCACGTTAAAAACTATTACTACTTTCACCCTTAGAGTCGTGGGAAGCGACTAATCCTTTCGAACCTCAATAAGGAAATCAAGAACTTTCTGCTATAAATTAAGAGAAATTACATTTTATTGAATAAATATATTTACACGAAATACAGTTTAAAAAACTGTTCTGCAGTTACATCATAATGCTGGCGATAAATCATTGACTATCAAAAGACACTGAACAGTCTGTCTGGAACAATACGCTTCTGTGTCAAATATATTAGATTGGCTGCAAACAGACTGGCTGCTGTTATTTCTCATGTTCCGTATGCCACATTCCCTTCCTACGTTTAGTAATGCATACCCACTCTCTTCAGTATGTTTGCTGGTTAGTTATACATTATTTATCGCTCACTCGCACCAGACGGCCCGTGCGCGTTTTAAAACGAGCTATGTAGTTGTTTCTGAACGGGATTAAAGAAAAATTGTGATTAAAGTTGAGTCACGAGTGACATATTCCCATGGCAGAAGGGTATGATACGAAGGACTTATGGTGAAATGTTCTTTGGTACTTTTGTGTACAATGAAAGTTTAAATATTTATTCAGATGACTCAGCTCCGCGGGCAGCAAGTTGACACCTGGTGGGCTGCATGCGAGCTGGCCTCGCCTGTATTAGAGCTTTCATTACTGACACAAATGGTCTTTTTGTTGCACATTGTAATAAAAATACTATTCAAATTCTTAAACAAAGTGACAATTAAGAATATTTTTAAGAGAATCAAGATTTCTTAATATGCTCAATGTTTTTAATAAAAATAATAAAAAGATAGTGGGGAAAATATCAAAAGGTAATATATGGACATGGATGTTATTGAGAAAAAAAATTAATTCTTTAAATAATAAACTTAAAAAAGTTTTTAAAGCTTCAATATTAAAATCCTTAACTTTCTTTTTGGTATGAATAAACGTGTTTGTTTTTATTTTCATTTTACATTATATTCTGAACTCGTTAATAATTACATATCTGTACTCACGTAGTTTATTTTGCTTTCAGGTCATGTATGCTACATCTTACATTGTGTTTACGGTGGTTATCGCAATCTTGAGCTATGTGACATGCGCCGCACCATACATGTTTTTCGAGAAGAAGCTGTGGCGAGAACCGCAAATGACCTCCAACATAGATGAAGTTGAAAACCCCAAGGAAAAATTTAAGGAACGTTTTCATGAGAGTAAAGAAATCTATAAGGAGAACAAAAAGATCAAATTTTTTCAGAAGTCAATCACAATAACTCCAAAATAATGGAAAACCAAAGTGTAAAAAAAAGTCCTGTTAGCTCAACAAAATATGCTCTGTTGTATATAGTGTATATAAATTCAGTATTCCTTAACATTCCTCTTTTTTTCATACGCTCATTCAATAAATTTCGTTTTCTTCGTTTCAATGCTTGTGTCCTTTTACATAAACTAAGCTTACTTTCGAATGCGTTTGTATTTAAAGAAATACAAATAATGTGTTGATAAATTTTTCTTTAAATTTGATTTCGTCGAATGTTAAAGAGCACGATGCACACTCAGAATGCAGTTTTAAGTAAAAATATTCTGATATTAATATAATTATTATGATTATAAGATCTATACAATGACTGGGTATTGAAAGTATTCGTACATCGATAGTTACATGAAAAAACTGCATATAAAATATGAAACATAAATAATGCACGATCTTGAAATGTAGAAGATACTCGAACAATACAGATAAGTCGAAAATCCCTCACATGTTAACTGTAATTGATGTTTGTTGACTGAGGAAGAAACGTTATATAAAACGCGCAACTACACATTTAAGACTGTATGCTCGGCACATCATCATGTATGAAAACGTAATTTCTATGCTGACTCATTTTTGTCGCATTAGACTGTAAATTACTTTTTTTTCATAATGTCAATATAAAGCTGGTGATCCATGGTCTTATTGGGACTAAATTGTCAATTTCCGAGGCATTCGTATAACTTCTAACAAGCATATTCCCACATCCCTATTTTATTGTTAGAAATAATTTTCTTGGATGTATTTCAGTGTTTTGTTTTATCTTCACCATTCGTTGCATCCAAACCAAAAGCGTTTTATTCGGACGAAAATAAGTTTAACTACTTTTTTCCAGAATTTTGGACTATTGTTTATGTTGGAAGATGGTTATGAAAATTCCCATACCTTTATCTCCCCGGACATCAGATTCGACGTTTTATTTTGATCCAATAGGTTGCCACAATTTAGATATATAAAAGAGATTTCGGAAGTTGAAAGAAATATGAGAATGTGAAGATATATACAAAAGAATAGGAGTGTTGCTGTTAAACCAAGAAAGATGTTATTGCTTTGATATTGTTTCCTTCGTTATTAATTTATGCTATGTTTAAATAAATAATATGTTTATATGGAAAGACTTGATTTTATGGAAAGATTTTCTTCATGGTTATGATCCTTTATTTCTGAAGAATGTCAAGTCAGGATTTTAGGATTAGCTAATAATTCTGGGGCCGTATCAACATGTCGAATGGAGCACAGGAACTCCAATAGTTTACATTTCCGAAGTAGAGCGATTTCAACTATCAAACGTCGAGAGTCGACGTGAATGTTCTACTGATTGACCGAGGTTGTTAGGATTATGTTTCGGGAGAGACTGATCCATTGCCCCATAGTGTAAATGAAGATGATTAACAAATACTTAAATAAATTCAGGAGCTTACCTACACGATCATTTATCAAGGAGTCGTTCGTCAGTTCCTCACTCTAATTTCTAACATCACCAATGATAAAGTTTCCAAGTTAATTCTGAAAAAGAATTTTCAGCTTAAGTCTAGAACAAGACTTAATAATCTAATTGATGACAGAAAGTCAACTCATGGACGAATCGGGAAGAATAGCGCAGAAAAAGAAAGATGAAGGACATATACTGGTGTCGAATGCATACTTGACTAAAACTCGAGTTTCTAATAAAGTCAAACAGAATCAAGGAGATAATCATCGCTGTGGAACAGTAATGAATTCTCAGCATCTATATTATCGGAAATCATCTGCAACGAAAGCTTGTTTTTACTGTAACAAAAAAAGCCGTTTCATTAGAGATTGTTACAAGAAAAAGTGCGATATAGGGCAAGCTGAAAAAGATGAAAGCGTATAGAAAGAGAAAGCGCTAGAAGAAAATCCGAAGTTCAAGCATCACGTATATTTTTTCACCGATGTTAAGCGAAACCAATGCTATAGTGTGCCGAATGAAGGAAACTCTAGCTTGAAAAGTGGAATTTCAGATTTAGACAAGTGGTTAATAGATTAAGCGTCTTCATCACATTTTTGTACGATTAGAGGCTAGTTCGAGAAGTTTAAAAAACTTACTGGGACAGAAACTCTGATTAGAGATAAAAACTGTACATCCCCAATATTTGTGGTTGGTGATATGATATTTTACGCTAGGGATTAAAATGGTTTTGTACAAGTATATTTGAAAATCGTTTTGCATGCCCTTCACACGCGTCGTTATACAATTTGTGATGCTAACATAGACTTAGAAAAGTATTAGCTGATACCTGTCCGCTTCGCTGAACAGAGGATAATATAATACTTTGGAACCTATACGTAAGATAGCAAGAAAATTTTTAATTTTTAAAGCTTTAATGTTAATCTAAATTTAAAATTTTGAGAAACTGATTGTCTGTAATAATTGTTATCCTCGACATTCAAATATATGAGAAAAATAAAAAAAAAATTAGTGAAAAGTCGCCTCATACATATAATACGGATGAAATTTATTCCACCGTATACATGTGTTACCTAGTATTGCCACAGATGAAACCTTTTGTCAGAATATTCATCATGTGCTTAACTTTCAAATGGAATACCCTCGCAATGGCATCGTGTCTATCATAAGATTTTTGATCTTGCCTCAAGACATTTTGATTTCTGACCATATAGGATTACAAATGACTGCAATCCTAAAAATAAGTCGTGCAAGTCGGGACGACCAGAATATCTTACGTATGTCATAGCCTCTTCAGTTCGTTCATGCATGTAGCGAGGTCCTCCTGTAAACGAAGATTGTCTTGCGTGTGTGCTACTCCGTAAGAAGTCGCCATTTTAGTATTTTTCAAAATCCCTCTAAGTTTTGGAGCTAAACTGCATTTCAAATTCAGAAACTCAATTTATTCCAAACTCATTTATTTCTATCGCTAAATATGTACATTTTCTATTTTCGACATGTACGAAATTTCACATAAAGAGCCCCTTCTCCAAATTCTTGCCAATCTTCCATCAGCGCTTCAATATAAAATTATTTGGTAATTTTTCATTCCGTACTCGCAAATCTCACCAAGTAAACTTAATTGGTGACAATACACAATATACATATAAAAAAAAATTCTGTTTGGCGTCGGTCATATCATTTCTGGCAATAAAGTCGCTAAAATTACATAACCGACGGATAAGAGTAGATTAACGGATGAAAATTACATTTTGGATAAGACTTCCGTAAAATCCGTTCTTAGTGAGCGTCTATATCTCAAAATGAGTAATTATGCTAAATTTCAAGTCAATCGGTTGCATAGTCTTTGAGTTATCGTGATGAGGCAATCAGTGGTATTTCGCTTTTATATATATAGATAAAATTATTTGACAAGTTAATGAGATGTTTTTATTTAATAAAAAAGGGGAATATTTTTAACTGTTCCTAGAGCAGATAAATTTTATATTTTTGGTATATCTCCAAAGCGATTCGAATGCTACAATGTATCTTTTAAATCTAGTAGTTTAAATATTAAATTGGCTAATAGGAGTTTTGGACATGTAATTTTTTTTTTTATTTGTTAACTAAAACATGAAAAATTCTGGTTTAATTGTTTAGAAAACTTAAAAAATAAAACCTGAATCTTGAAGGAGTTGTAATATTGTTAAATGTACTCGGTTGTCTTTTAAATCTTACATCAGTAATTTACAAGTAATATTTTAAATTAAGTACATATGGATGTGTGGAGTCCTTCCTTAATAAAATATTTAAGTTGAAAATCACACTTTTAGCCTATAATTGATGATTACTCTAGATATGTTATTATATACATAATAGAAAGGAAATAATATGTTTTTATGGAAAGACCAATGTTTTTACATGTTTTAAAGAGTATCATGCTTTTACAAAAAAAACTAGTTAAATAGGAAAGTAAAATCTATTATAACTAACAACGGGTTTGAATTTTGTAGCAAAGAATTTGAAACTTCTCTTAAAAATTGGGTGTAAGAGCCGAGAGAACGTCTGTATATTCTCCGAAAGAAAATGTAATAGCAGAACGATTCAATAGAATTATTGTAGAGGGGATCCGAGTAAGTTTGCAAGGACGGTGGATAGGTTGAATTGTTTAACGAAGCACTTAAGCCTTTCAACCTTTAATCTTCGTATCTGGTTGACTTAAATGCTTAACTTCGGCCTGTACCTTGCCATGAATTAATTAAGATAAAATAAATTATCATTTAAATTTATTGTGCACTCTTTAAAAATTTAAGTTATTATAAATAGACTTGGAAATTTAAGAATGTAAAAAAGCTTTAGAAATAGTGTTGTTAAAAATACCACAAAAAATTTATTTAAAGCAAGATCTTGGAGAAACTTGAATTACCATTAGCTGCTATAAGATGGGTGTGTGTTTCAGAGCTGAATTACAATTAATTGTTCAGATCAGTAGATATTTCTAATATGAATTTACTGGATTTAGTTTTAAAAGTTAAATACTTAAACTTGGTAGGGAAAAATTACTAATTTAATTCATATTATTCGGTTCGAAAGTAATCTGAGTCAAATATTTAAGTGCTCATTTTTCTTAATAGGATGACCGAGGTTCAAAACTACGAGGTCCGATGCCAATAGCCCTCATTTTGCTTGTATTGCGAAGTTAATAAAACTAATCAATCAACTAATCTTGAATAGGAAGATAGACACAAAACCTGGCAAAAAATTTCTAGCTTTTCAAAAGCGTTGTCTGTCTGGGACATCTTGTATGCAGTATCTAACAAATTTGTAAAAATGTTCAAAAAAAAAAAGCTGCGGATTTTTTCAACGGCTGAAAAAATATGGTGCAGCAGATTATCTTGGTTACTTTTTATTTAGAGGGTAATTCAGACTAACACAGAAAGCTGTTTGCTTGCTGGTTCAGATCTCCTAACTCATAGCTTTATCTGTTGAGAACATTTTGGTATAAAAGGATAAGAAAGTTCCTTAGTACATTTCTACAGGTATTCGGATTAGAATTAGTAATTACATCACTTTAATTTTAATTATCAATTACATCACCTTAATAATTTAGAGTGGTTCTAAATTAATAATTACTAATTGGTAATTAAAATTACCAATTAGTAATTACATCACCTTAATAATTTAGGGTGGTTGCTTTGAATATCTTTCGTGCATATGTGTATGAATTAAGTTGTAATTCATTTTGAACTTCAACATGATTGGTTGGATTTTGGGACGGTTGTGGACTAAAAAAAATACTTTACTTAAAAATAAATAACTCTTAGAATATCTATTCATTATTATTTACCAGCCGTTTCTTGGTACCATAAATAAAAACTACTTTTTGGTCTTTTCACTGTTTATTTTCAATGATAAACTTAACAATTACAATTCAGCAGCTTATTTTCCTTAAAATAAATTTGAATTACACAAGACAAATTCCGAGAAACATATCTGCTGCAGACCTAGATAAAATATTTATAAATTATGCAAGACAAATTCCGAGAAACATATCTGGTGCAGACCTAGATAAAATAAATTTGAATTATGCAAGACAAATTCCGAGAAACATATATATGCTGCAGACCTAGAGCTGCCGATAGCGAAAAACACTAAAAAGGTATCCTGGAAAGCTAGCCTCTATCTAGTCTTTGATCTATCTAGAATCTCCTGTAAAATAAATATCTTTATATATCGGTACACCACGTGGGTCTGACGCATGAGAGGCAGCTAGATCCTCCCACGTGACTACCATCCACGTAGACCACGGATTCTCAACATGGACGGAAGATATTTTTCAGCAGCAGCAGGAACTTCGTTAACGAGAGGATATTATATTTGTATTTGAACCTCAATTTTCCTAGGAATCGGATTTAATTTTACTTTCTTTGCAGTTTTTGAAAGGGATTTAAATCCTTCAAAATCATATATTTAGAGGTTGGTTTCTTAGATGTGCTATTGATTAATTCAGCAGGATATTTTTTTAATATTATTTGCCAGATTTAAAACATTACTACTGTGCAATTTTCAATCGAGCAAGATAACAGAGAAACATGCTCAGATTTGGCCAGTTGCATCTCCTGATCTAAGCTCATCTTTCCATTAGTCATGACCTCGGTAACTAATGGAAAGACCATTAGTGATGATGACTAATGAGACATACGTCTAAATTCTATAAGTTTTGCTACCGTTATAAATCCAGTGGGATAGTTTATTCTGGAGTTATGGCATTTCATCTGCTTCTCTAGCAGTTTAATGCGTGTACATCTCGCTTCATGGTTCATTTGCTCAGCATCCATAAGAGTCAAATGAGAGCTCCTTCTGGCAACCTCTCATTGCAGAGTCAGAAGGTCAAACGGACAGTGGATTTGTAATTACGATTCTGGAATGAAACATTACTATAGTATTTGTTCATATACGCAATCGATGCAGACATAACTGACTAAAAGTATAAAATATGGTCAGGTAGGTAGCCTCAATCAGGCATTTTAAGCTTTTAGAATCTGTTATGTATTGTCATATCCCCGTATACGAAGAAATAAACTGCAAAAGAAAGTCGATGTAGGAATCTTTATTGGTAACGCAGTAGGTACCAAGGGTCATCGTATTTGATTACCAGATAAGTAATGATTAATTGAAGCTACACACGTAAAAATAGATGAAACTAAAAATGGGGTTTCATGTTAATTTAGTCGGAAATCGTGAGAATGTGTTCATTTATTAGATTTAGGGAAACATGTTGAAAATTATAAAATAAAAATAGAGGAAGTGAAACGTGAGATTGAATTTGAAATAAAATCTAAACTAATGATACATATTTCATAATGGATAAGAATAAAAGAAACCCTTGGAGGAAAAGCTTTGTATTGGTATATAATTATCCTCCAATCGGAAAATCACTTTTGAGGTCAATTATGGATGTTTCTAAGTGTTATGCAAAAAAATTTAATATTTAACTCTGAATTATTTAAATTTAAAACTATTTCTCAAAGATGATATCAAGCAGATATATATATATATATATATATATGTGGGATGGCCTATATTAATTAATAAAAATCAAACTTTGAATTAGCACACAGACATTTAATATTGACGTTTCACATTAACATAAAGTTTCACATAGTTGACGAGACATTTCACAATAACATTTAAAAACATTAAAACAATACTCTTCAGCGTCTTAAATCATGAATCGTCTAGAGTCATCAACAAGGGCGTCTGCCTCGTTCCGATGACTGCCGTCGACTCTCCTTCAAGAGCGGGCTCCCTTCAGTAGCAGAGGGAGCGCCCTCTATGATCGGGTGTTTCTACTACAAACCCACATATATATATATATATATATATAATGATTCGAATATTGAAAGTTTTGAAGAATACATATTTTACAGATAAGATAATCGTAACTATTGATTCCTTTCATTCACAAAGAATCGTTTTCGTGTAACACGACTGTGGAAATTTTGATGCATGTATGTATTACTCTGGTTTTTTTTAATTCATCTGTAAGTTTAGGAGCATTTTTTTTTCGGGTTCTTATCTAACTAACGGCCAAAAAATTGCTTGTCAACAGAAATGTAGTCGACCCAGGAAATGAGCATTATGACACATTTAAGAAATCATAGAACCTGTGAATAAAAAACTTCACAATGGAACGTGGCCTACCAACTAATAATGAAATTTTATTACATGCATTTACCGCCTTTCTGAATCTTCATTTCAATTTTCTTCCAGAATAACAAGAATTATTAAACTTATGACCCACATAAAAATTCTGTGTTGTCTATTAAATTTAATTTGCATCATAACCACATAAATATGTCTCAAGATCACTAGTCACTTATCAACAATGATCTTAGATTTTTTTTTTTTTTTTTAAATTTGGCATTTGACTCAACGAATACTTTTTACACGCCTCAAAACCATTAAATTTCAGTTTTCTGTATATTTAAAAAACAAATTAAAGTTTATTCAATTTTTATCCACAATTCAAATGTATTACAAACAATTCTTGGTTAGATGTTATCTTTTGCATTAATTAAATTCTAAGCAAACTAAAATCATAGAATATTAAAAAGAATATTTGTGCAAAAACTTTTCATTATGATCATTTTATTTACTCACTGAATATATTTTGCTATAATATGTGCCCAAGATAGAATAGTTTTAATAATTACCGAGTTTACTTCAATGAAGTAATGAAAGTTTAAACTATTCGGTTTGAGCTTAAGAAAATTCAATTTAAGTATTAAAATAGTATTGTTAAATAAATGAAACTTTACGCCTCAAATTGGATTCCTTCTTACTTTGTATTGTTTTTGTTTTTCAGACTAAACGATTTAATTATAATGTAAATTATAAGTATGAGTAACAAGCTTATTGTTATAGTTTTCTAAAATAAATTAAGTAACAAATTATGATCTTTTTAGAACCATAAATCTTTATTGGATAAGTTACTTTAACGTTATATTAAATAATTATTTACCTAGAAGGTAGGCAAGTTCCGAAAATTGACTTCTTGGCTAAGAGAAAAATAATGATTATATTGTATTATTTTTTTTATTTGCTGATTTCTTAAAAAAATTTTGTCAATTACTTATGACAGTCATGAAATTTCGGAAACTTTGTATGCCCTACTTCTCCCCTTTACGGTTTTAATTTCGCTACTGAATAATGAAATGCAATATCAATTTTCTTTAAAATAAGTATTAAATTGATAGTTAAAATTAATTATTACTACAAATGCAGAAACATGTGGTTAATATGCTTCTAGAAATGATTTGGAATAAAAGTTTGGGCTTTCGTAGTGAAATTGTGTGTGCGTGAAATCACAAATTAAAATATTAGAAATTATTAATCTTAGAATATAAATAAATCCTTTTCCTAAGAAAATTAAAACAAAATGAATAGTTTCAAATTAAATAATTTAATTGGTAAATTTTTAATGAAAAACTTGCATAAGATTTTAACTTTATTTTCCTAATTTTTTTTTTAAAATAATACTAACATTTTACTGAAATTCAGGAATTTAATCATTTGCGCTTGCCTCAAGCTCGCGGGTAATCTGCGTGTTGCTTTGCTATAGCAGATCTAACAGATGCGTGACCCGAAATTCCTTTAAGAAAGATATACTACTGGTCTGACTCTCAAATAGTACTAAATACAGGCTGATATCAAAACTTCTTGTGAAGAAGCTTGCTTAATTTCTTATTTGGTGTTCTTACATCTTTGGAAGTTCTTGAGCTAATCTAATTTGAACTTCTAATTTGATCGGATCAATTAATATCTGAGAAAAGTCTATTTATTTTGTTTTGAATAAGACAGAGGGAATGCGAGATCGATATATTGATGGATTCGCATTCACTCACGTCCGTGGATAAAACTGAAGTTTGATATTTACATCTTGAAACTTGAAGAAGCGAGATGCGTTGTTTCAGTCTCGTGACCATAGCGAAAGAGAAAGGATGTAAGGATTTCTTCAGATCATGGGGCATTGGATGGAGGGATTTCTAAAAATTGAAGTTTCAAACAGAAAGTCTAGTAGGAATTATCCCTACTACTTAAGAGCGTGTGATTGCATAAATTAAAAGCTAAAGTGGAATGGTATCAGGAAATAAAAAGGAAGTCTTCACTGTAATTAGAAAACTCTTATTACAGCGAAGAGTGAACTCTTATTACAGAGAACTTTTTGCTGGAAAGCTTAAGAAATTGTTATATTTAAGTGAAATCACTACGCACATACACGCGCGAGCGCACAATCTCATTTCAGAATGTTATATTTGTATAAATAACTGATCAGAATGATAAATAATACATGAAAACGAAGAAAAAATGTAAAA
>BMAW01047614.1:771-14201 GCA_019974015.1 Nephila pilipes
TTATATTGTTTATATAAATACGTGTTTATAATAAGCTATTATTATTTATCAATTATCGTGTTGAAATAAAAATATCAACACATAATTAATAAGTAAATTTGAAATTTAGCATACATTTATCTTCTGATGAAAGATAAGATAAATTAAATTCATGCATTATAAAATTAAAAATGGAATTATTTGCATAAAAATATTTGATGCTTACGAAATTACGGGTTACGAAACGGAATTTTTCACAAATCTGGATTAACATTATTTTTTTTTAACTCATGAAGTTATAACTTCTCGAAACCCTTAAATGAACGAATCATTCCGAATTTTTCAAATATTTTCGTTAATTCGATGACACATATACAACTAATTAAGTTAGGAAACAGTTGAAATTTATGCTTTATTATTTATGAAATTTATGTTACACATTCTTTCTCTCTCACACATGCATGTCTACATGTTCACACAAGGTATATAATACCTTCAGTAGTTTGTTTGACGTAATCAACCTGAAATCTTTTACACTTTGAAATTCTTTCTTTCTTTTTTTTGCGCTAAATTTTTCAGGCGGGAGAGGATGGTAAAACCTGAATAATATTATTATCATTTATAAAAACAAGATGATATTCTTTCAGGGAGACATTTAAAATTAATTAACTTTCTAGATTATATATTGAATATTTCAGTTAAAAAAATAAGCCATTTAATAAAATGATGTAATATTACAAGTATGAAGGATATCTTCGATAATAAATGATTAATTGAATTGATCATGAATGATTCAAAAGAAAAAGGATTAATCTTCTTTCACAAACCATGCATAAAGTAAAAAAAAAATTCTAAGCTGTATATTATAACTATATGAAATAACCAGGAAAAAAAAAATAAGCCTTTTTATTCTTTTCCAGTTTTTTTTTCCTTTTATTTATCGCATTTATTCAACATCTTATAATATTTGTAAAGAATCTACATAACCGATAATTTTAATTATCCTTCTATGTCTCAATATATTTTTGCAGAACTCAATCCTCATTATTATCTTTTATGAAAGAAATTTGTGACAAATAACTCTAATTCCTGTAATTTATTCGTACATCCTCGTCTTTTTCATTTCACCTAAAAACAGAGCCATCTCTATCTATACACACTTAAGTGTTCAGTGAGGCGTTGAAAAGAGCTTTGTTGAGAACGCAAGTATCGGCTTGATATAAAAAAGAACGGTGGTCCAATATCGATAGAAAAGTCATTTGTTTTATCAGCTAACCGGGGGCAGTATCGCAATAGCTTTCCATAAAGGGAAAGAAAGATATTTTACCTTTTATCATTTCCTTCTGCTCTTCGACGAGTCATCTATGTGCTTAATTGCGTTTCCGGGAACCAATAAAGCGTTATACATATAGGGATGAACGAGAATTCGAACGCTGGTGTTGACCAAGAGGTGACTAATAAGTATCAAAAAGGATTCGAAACGATCCTTTCGAAATATTGCCTTTTCTCACAATATATCCCACCAATCATGTGATTTTAATGTATATGACGATACTTTTAAAAATACTTCTTTATTCGTAATTACTTTTAATTCTTACAGGCAAGAATTTTCAAAACGTACTTGATATTGATTTTTATTTACCAATTTAGTGTGTATATGCAACCACTTATGTAAATAACTTTTTTTTTCTCCGTTAATATATTATTATTCTTTGACAAAATTTATGAATATAATTTCAAGTTATTGAAGATAATCTGAATGGTTTATTGCTTATTGTTGAAGAGATAGTGTATATTTCTTTCGTGCTGATATTTTGGTTGTGAAAGTTGTAGCGTTTTATTCAAAATTGAAAAGAATTAATATAATAGTATTTTCTATGAATATACAGTTACAAATATCTTTTTGTTTGCGTCAGTACACTTCGGTTAAAATAAATGAAAATAAATGGTTGAATACTTTATCGACTAATTTCATTTTTCGATGCTATCTATGCTCTTTCTGGAGCAATACTATAAACGTGTCTTATCCCACAGACCACTTGCCGATATTTTTTTTGTTTTTGCTTTTCGTAGATCCTTTCTTAGGGGTTGTTTTAAACCAGCAAGCAGGGCTATATCAGTATTCGAGCATTCCAAAACAGATTGAAAATGTCACGTGACAAGTGCTTAATTTATACGACAGTTATATGGTAAGAGCAAAATTTATATGAAGATTAAAACTTCATATGACAGTGATAGATTTTAGGTGAAAATTTACATTGGCTGACTGATTTCGGAAAGCTAGACTAATACTGGCCTTTTAAAAATTCACTAACTTCAAATATGCTTTTGATAGCTGACGCGAAGCTACTCACTTTGACAGGGTTTACTGTAAAGTGAATATTTTTAAAATAAAATACATATAAATTTTTTAATTCATATACCTTTAACAATTTAGACGGATCATACCTGGTATAAGATTGACGGACCTAATGCTTTAATTGCAAAATTTAATATTTGGTATCAAATCAGGTAGGCTTAGTATTAAACCTAATCTAATGTAAATTTTTTTAATTCACATACCTTTAACGATTAAAACGGTTCAAATCTGGTAAGGGAGGGATGAACTGAATGCTTTAATTGCAAAATTTAGAATTTGGTATCAAATCAGGTAGACTTAATCTTGAATCTAATCGGTCAGTGATCTGTTCATTTTTTTATTTGCAACATTTCCAAGAGGTATGAAGATGGGAAGTTATTAATAACTTTTTTCGATAATTTATAATTCAGGATTAATAACATATATGGCTTTCTGAAGCCAGAATTGCCGATATCCTTTTCTCAACTGCACGTTAAATTCTTTGTTAGGGCTTATTCAACCAGTTCTTTTTGTAACTTGACATCCGATTCTTCAATATCACCATATGGAATGAAACTCCACAGTGGTAATTCCATAGTCCTGAAACTCGCGGCATGTAGTGGCTTCAACTATTTCACTCATTTAGATTAAACAATAACTCAAAACCATATCGAGAATTTTATCAATCATTCCATGAGTAGTCACTTCATCTGGACGTTTAGAACGGCGTTCATTTTTTGTGGATGTATGTTTAAACTCATTTGCCCAATTGCAAACAGTTGCAAACACAGGAAGAGCAAATGTGCCATGAATTTCATCCAGCTCAGCTTTGATCTCTTTCGGTGTTAAACCTTTTAAATATAGGCGTTTAATAACTTCCAGAAACTCACTTTTATCCATTTTTCTAAGCAAACACAAGGTTTTTTTTGATTCAATTGATAGTAAAAATAAAACCACGTGATGGAAATTACAGAGATAAAAAACAACTGTATAGTGAGTCATGTTACTTAATAAAAACCAACCATTTTCGATGCTACGAGAGCCATTTCTTTGACTTTCTTAGGACTTATTGAGCGAGCCTTGTAGTCAGTATAATCAAATACAGATAGATATAGTCATCGCATCTGATAATTTTTAACGTGAAGATTTTCATTATTTATTACGTTTTTACACATGAATCTCCTGATAGTTTGTTTTTTTGTAAATCTTTCAAAACTCAAAAACATGTATAAAAAATTATTTTTAAAAGTAATGCCGAAATGAGCTATACTGTCAATAAAATTTAAAAAAAAAATAAGAATCTTATTATCTTTTTAAAGAATCTTATATTCTCATCATTAAGTTTTAAAAATAATTTTAAATACTAAGCGAAAAAATGTGCGATTAATGTTATTAAATCAAGAATAAATAAAAAAAAAAAATGAAAAATTTCTATGAAAAGTTTTGCAAAGAGCAGACTTAGCCACCCAAGGTGCGCTATTTTATAATTATTATTAAATTGCTCAATTGAATATAAGAATTAAAGTAAACGATGAAATATCGAGAAATAGGCATTAGTAAAATTTTCCGAAATTAAAATTAAAGCAAACGATAAGTTATTAAATTGAATATTATATCAGCTACATGCAATTAAAATTAAAGCGAAAGATAAAATATTTTATTGAATATTATGTCAGCTACATGTAGTTAGCTACATGTAAAATTCAATACATTTAAGCTAAATGTATTTAAAATTGAAGCAAACGATAAAAAATTGAAAAGCGATCTGAAACGCGAAAAGAGATCTAACTAAAACAATAGCCCCTCCTTAGGTGGCTAAAAAAAGGCTGACTCGCAGCTATCTTAAAATTCTGAAAGTTGTTCATTTACAGTCATATCTTGATTGTTGTTTACATATGATTTACGGTAATACATAAGTCAATAAGTGAATAAAATACTTAAATTTTTTTGTTGCATTTTAATTTAATAAAGAAATCGGGGAAATTTATTATGATGTATTTTTAAAGATTAAGTTCGTTACTGGTAAAAGCAGACATCAGAAATATACTCTAAAACAAGATAAAATTTTGATAAGTGGTCAGCTACTGCATAATACACATACACACACGCACGCACGCACGCACGCGCACACACACACACACACACACACACACCCACACACACACACACACACACACACACATGGGTTAGCTTAAATAATAGCCCCTTGGATAGCTAACACAAACAGAATTTTCCATGTATCTAAATGAATAACAAATATAAACTTTGGTAGTTTCAGTGAGCTTCAAGAAACGCTCTTATTCCTAATTATAAAAAGTAAATGAAAAGTTTGCAGGATTTGTTTCTAACTTTTCAATGCGTTATTCATTATAATAGGATTCACTCACTCATAAGTTTCGTACAGATCAACCATTCCATTAAGTAAGTTAGCAACATTTTAGGTGGATTACTGAAGAAACAACCATCACTGGGCTCTTGAAAAATATGGAAGTTAAAAATATTAGCACAATAAAAGAAAATT
This sequence comes from Nephila pilipes, assembly GCA_019974015.1. Taxonomy (NCBI): domain Eukaryota; kingdom Metazoa; phylum Arthropoda; class Arachnida; order Araneae; family Nephilidae; genus Nephila; species Nephila pilipes. The sequence goes on from BMAW01047614.1 coordinate 5,610, forward strand.
ACTTATTTCGCAGCTGAAAAGTGGTTGGAAACCTACATAAAACTTGTTAAGGCAAACCCGGAAAAAAATAAAGGAGGCTGAACTTTTTAATACTGAATCAAAATGTTATAATAACAAAGTTTTTGTCTCAACATCAACAAAATATTGCCTTATTTTGATTTAAAAAAATAACCAAAGATTTTATTACCAATGCTTTATGTCCCTAGATATTCTGTTCCTCTGATCGTATTGGTATAAAGCAAAACGTGTAAAATATTTCCCTTCCCAATCGGGGATTTTAATAGTAATAAAGAGATTCTCCGCGCTATTTTACGATGTATCAATAACTTCCGGAGGTATTTTTTTAGAATCCAGCATCGCGAATTTCAGTGGTAAAGGGATATAGTCTCCCTAGTCGTCATAGTCGGCATTTTATTATCAAAGTTTGTAGAGAAAATAAAAAACAAGCAAACAAATAATAACAAAGTAGCGAAGTATTTCTTTGGCTACGCATCTTCATTGAAACTATGTGTATCTAATTTATATGTTATACTGTCTATTTTGATGATACAACTTTTTTGTTAAGTATGAATTAGATCCGTGCAATACCGTGCGTTATGTCTTATCTGAAACTTTTTGCCAACATTAAATATACTGAAATACCTTGAAGTAATAACTTTGAGAGAGTTTAGATTTTTATTCGTCTGGTGGGAACATGATTATATTTCCATTTCCACGAAGAACATCTGCGTCAGAGACATACGTAACAAAATAATGTCAATTACTTAGTTTTAAATGATGGGATTCAACATCCTATTTTTCACACTTCTTTTTATTTAGAAGGACTTTATTTAAAAGCTTACCATGATATACACATTGTTTTTTTTTTCAAATAGATAACTCAAAATATAAATGCAAGGCTCTATAACCTTTTTTAGACTTTACAGTGGCTTGAACTGGAATTTGCAACTAGGAGACTACACTAAATTTGCTGTTTTCTATAGAAATAAAAAAAATATCATGAATGCATTGCGTTCGCGTACAATTAAATTAATTCTAGTTTAACGCGTGAAAATGAATAAGTAGCATTCTATGCAGATAAAACCGCAAACCTATAGAAAAGCTGAAAAATAACAAACATTTACCTTAAAACTCCTATATATTCGATGAATTCCATGCAACAAATAATCATGACTTTACAGTAGTTAACACATTTAGGTATATTCGAAATTTTATCAAAGAAGAAACTGAACAATATCAACGTTGTACCGTTTCTCTAAATATTAAAAATCATCACCAAACAAAAATCTTTTTTTCTCTGTATTATGTTTTTCCATATACTTAAGGTACTCCCTTATACTTTTAGTTAGAACTCATAAATCATATCACTATTTCTTACAAACTCTCATTCCATACCGTAGGTTAGTTAGCTATTAATTTAGTTTACTTCCACTTAAATTCATATGAGATCAGACACACTTTTTATTAACAATAATGATATTACCTTATTCATTCAAAAAAAGTTACTTTTGTGTTACCGTGGTGATCAGTGCAGTTTACGGTTAGCACACAATCATCCCGCGATTCACAACTTTCTCGAGTATCAACTGGTTTACATCCGCTCCTCTTGGAGAATTAGTCTCATCTGTTCTGAGGGGATATTGTAGGACATCCCCACTTCACCCCTTTACAAGAAACGCCCTCTACAAGTGGGCCTTAAGCACGGGAGATAACATAAATAATAAAATAATTAAAGAAATTAAATGTCATTTCCTCACGGTCATGTCCGTGAGTTGTTCAAGGACAATGATTCAAAAATCAAAATGAACACATTAGTTGCATAACAACAGCAGATCGGGATCGGTCGTAAGAGTTTCGAAAATTCAAACAGTGAAATTTATTTTCTTATTTTGAATAAAACATTTGATAAGCTTTTATTTCACCTCACATAAATGTATATATATATATATATATATATATTTAAGTGCAATTGCTTAGATCAAATCTTACAACTTTATTTTTAACCACTTCCATTTGACCAATTACTTCCACTTCTGCATAAATACCTACGCAGACCCGATGACGATACAGTTATCTGTTCTATAGAGCATGGACTGAATGTGAAGAATGAACAGCTCGGCTGCTTCCAGCCACCCTCCACATCTGACTCCCTTCCACTCTACGTCACTGAGTCTTCATAGTTATAGATTACCAAAGACTTAATATTTCGTCTTAGCAAATTTATTATTATCGATTGAGAAATTTATTTCAGCAACCACGGCTTTTATTCTCTATATCTCAGAAGGCTTTGTGAACTTTGGCTTCTCTTACCCACAACTATGTTTTTATGTTAAATGTATTTAAAAAATAGAGGTGTTTAAAAAAGAGAAAACTTTACCTAAGAATTTCAAAGTACATTATAATTGCAAGAAAAGTGGAGTGTTTGATTCAGAATAAGAAACCCTTAACAGTAAGAAAGTGCTTGCACGTTATAGGTGACATTTACTAAGTGGAGGAATGTGATTTAAATTTTTGCGACTGGCCAATGTAGTAGCTGAGTTTCGTGACAGTGCCTAGGTTGAAATTAATTAGGAAAGTTTTCTGTTTAATGTGTGGATGAGAGCCCGTGTTCTGATCTGCTGCTGAGTTACCTGAGATTAGCAGAGAAAGGTAGTGTTAGTGTCTTTGGGATTTTAATGTTGAAATCTTGAAAGTGAATGAAAAGTTAAATATTAATCAGAGTATTTTATGTCTTTTATATTTTGGGTGTGGGTAAACGTATTGAAGAACTTGAAGCGGTTCGTGAGATTTGGATTACTCGTGGTACTCTTATCAATGATAATTAAAATTGTGTCTGCATGTCAGGCAAATGTTCCATCATTAGGTTAAGTTTTCTAAAACGCCAAGACAGTGAATATCGTTTTTATTTTATTCATGATTTAAAAATGAATATTTTTATGCCTTCATTCTAAAAATGCATTTGATAGCTCGTTGCTTAGGATTCATATCTTCAAAAGAGCGGTACTCTTTCAGAGCGCGTGATGTTAATGATCTTGCAGAAGATTTTTTTTTTGTTTCATTAAGAGAATTATTAGGTGACTTTTACAACTTTAAATGGAAAATCAATGCTCTTTAGGAAACGAGAAGTATTTTTAAACTAGCAAGAGCATTTTTAATAGATTAAAAATATTCCTTAATTTATGAATGTGTTGCATTTTTAGCTAATGACGAGTAATAAAGCTAGTACTTATTTTTGAAGTTTGAAAAATTGTATGTTATTTGAACCGCATCTCTAAATGTAAGTAATTAAAAAGCATTTAAGCAAATTCCTTGAAAGAAATGAAACCAAAATACACGCATTATTAGATAATCAATAAAACGATATAATTGTTTTTAAAATAAAAGGAAAGTTCTCAGTAAAAGGAAATCATTGAAAAATATAGTATCAATCCATAGTTGATGTACGATTAATGACGTTAAAAATATTTTGCGTAAATTAATGATTCAATCATAAGTTAATTATGCTTCCCTCCCCACCCCTTTAATTTAGAACGATACATTTGTAAAACATTTCTCTATGTTCCTTTATATGGAAAAAAAATCATTCATAATTCGTTAGCATTTCGTGCTTTTCTTCTAATATGGCATTTTAAAAAAAATGACATGACTCTTGTGTAAATGTGCGGAAGTTTGACAAATTCATAATGAGACATTTTTTCCCCTAGATTACAATTGGTAATTTTAGTAACAAAATTAATGGTCATAATTTAAATTTTTTTTTAATGAATGGAAATTAGTTGTTCTTAATCAATGTGAAAGAAGTATTTGGTTTTCAAAGAAATTTTATCCAAGAAAGACAATATCCTGAAATAACATTTATTTACTTTCATACGTTTTTAATAATTTGAAGTTAGGGAAATTTTATTTACGGTATATATGTATAGTAAAAAGTTAATAGTGTAATAGTCAAAACGTCGGATTAATGTTTTTCGTAAATAATATTATATTATCTGTAATATGCCTTAAAAGAACAGCCATATTTATTACTGGTCTCCCAATTATTATATATAAACGACTCGTGATGATTAATTTTGTTTGGTAGAGCCATATACGTATTTGAAATTTTAAATGAAAATATACGGTAATGTTGTCAAAAATGCTTGATAAATACGTTGCCTTTTAAAAATAACGAATGTGTTGCATTTGTACTATTAAAACAGGAAATATTTGACGTGAAACCTACACATATTTATGATATGCCGATTATGTAATTAATTCACAGAGAAAGAAATATATTGCGCAAGCAATATTATGAATTTTCAATCATACGGGGCTATTCAAATTCGACTATTTATCTGATTTCAATATCCCACATTTTCATAAATCAACGACACAGAATGAATGTAAAAGGAAAATACAGAATGTGTTTTGCAAGTGTTTGATATAACATTCTATAGTTATCCGTTGTTTAAGTTCGTATAAGTTTGTGGGTAATGATGGGAAATATACTTTATCGTTTACAAACACCTAAAGGAAGAAACCTCATAAGGTTATATCAGGTGACTTTTGTCACCAGTTGTATAACGTCGAGTTATCTGGTCCTGTGTGACCGATCCAACTGCGAGGCAGCTCTGTGAAAAATATTTTTCACAGAGCTGTATTTTTCTTGAAATACGAGGGCTATTCAGGAAGTAAGGAACTTTTCCGTATAATGTCACTAGGCGCGCGCCGATCACGCATATTTTGGTGCCTGCATGCTCGGCATCTCAGTCTTTTGAAAACAATACGACAATATCTTGAAATTAATTCTTGATGAAGGAATTTCAAACTTTAATTGAGTAGAGACCCTGTAATAGACTTATGCAAGTCAAATTCATTTTTTTGGAAAAACTATCAGGGATTAGAGGATTTGGGTTGATTTTCGAAAATTAAATACACTGATAAAATTCTCGTCCCTAACCTCTTCCACAGATCCAGGATTTCTCGCATGGACTTCAGATAAAACTGTCTTTTCTAAAATGGAACTAATCAAGGCATTTCACCAAATCCCTACCAAAATTTCAGATATATCAAAATCTGCCGTTATAGCCTCAATCGGCTTGCATGAACACACAAACATGACATTTGGTTTAAAAAAGTGGCACAATCATTTTTTAAACACCTATCGATGAAGTTTTGTTCAGTTTAAATTGTTTTTATACTTATCATGACGATATTTTAATCTCTTTTTAGGATGGGGAAACGCATTAATTAGGTCTCTATAAAGTTCAAGTGATTACATAAGTATGGGTTTTTTTAGGAAATAAAAGTTCAGCTGAGGGAATTTTTTCCATTTCTAGAAGAAGTAAAAGTTTTAACTAAATATCCTCTTCCAAAAACTTTTATGAAATTACGTAGTTTCCTTGTTGCACTAAATGTTTAGTAAAGATATTTGAAAAATGCTGTGAGGACTCAGAAATACTCAGTGGGTTCTCTTGTCTACGCGAATTATTAAAAAACAAAGTTAAAAGAGACAAAACTATAATTGGAACTAACTCTACACTATTGGCGTATTTTGTGCACAACTCTCAGTTGTAATTTGTAACTAATGCTTTACAAACCTCAATTGGTTTAATGTTACAGAAGGATATTACGGGTAACAATGAGGCTCTCGGTTTCTCCTTAATGAATTTTTAAAAAAATTTAAAATACCTTTAATTTATGTTTAAAAATAGTAGACAAACACTTCCAAAATTTGCATTAAAATTAAAAAATGAAATTTTAGCAAAATCTGGTGCTAAGTGTTGAATATTACATTGGATAGGTCATATATTTATTTTCGAAATCAAATTATGTTTTAAATTACTTCATCAGTCACTAAATTAAAAGTAATTATTTTAAACATTTTATAAAAGTCTGGATTCATTAAATATTTCGTGAATTTAACTGTTTGCGAGAAAATTGTAACAAAATGATATTTTATTGGAAGAGCATATGAAACAAAACAGACTAGACATGAGACCAGACAGAATAACTCCGGGGAATTAAATAATCAGAATATATAGAACATATTTTTTGAAAAAAAGATTTATTATAATTCTCTCGGTATTTAAGAAAAAATATATCTTAAAAAAGAAATTCAGTCTGCAGATAAATGTTTGAAATAATAATAAATCAGGTCACATTAAAATGTGCTTATGTAAGAGCAACACAGTTTGAAAGAAATTACAGCCGTTTGTAGCTTTTATATTTTAGAAATTATTTTATTTATTTAAGTAATAATTGAAATCATTGTATTCTAAATTCAGTCCATATCACTTTAAGAAAACAATACTTGTATTTATAACAAAAATTAATTCATTAACATTATGCTTGAAGAATAAATGTATACTGTGATATATCAAAGCTAATTTCAGGGTATCTATTTCCTTCGTATTTCTGCTTGTATCATTATATTTACATTAATAGATAAGTGCATTTCAATAAAGAGAAAAATGTGCATTTAAAATGACATCAAACCAAAGTTTTTCCCAATTTTTATTCTTGTAACATAATCTCTAAAACATTTTACTTGTGTGATTTTGTTACGTATTTTATTATAAACTTTGTGGTTTTCTTCCAATTATATGTTTTTTTAAATGAAAATTAATATATAAACAAGTTTTAATTTATAAAATATATTTGTAATTATTCTGTTTTGTAAAAAGTCTTTCATACTTTACATCTTAACACACACACACACACACACACACTTCCTGTAATTAAAAAGGGTAACAAATGATATAAGAATACCTTCATAATTATTTATAATTCTACTGTTTACCCACCTTGAATTTTTAGGGAATTTCGTTTCTTCAATTGTGAGAAACAGCAATTAAAATTTAAGTTCAAATGTTTTTTTAATTCAAAATTGTATAAATTCATGATTTGCAATTAAGTTTTAAAATTTGGAACTTTGATATTATTTGATTTATTTCTTTAAAACTGTGCTGATTCTCAGTGGTTTTAAATTATAAATTAAAAACTTTAGTTTATATATTACATTTTGAAAGTATTTTTACAATACAAAATTTTGGAGTTTGAATGTTATATTTGCCCTTTGTGAAATATTTTTATTCTATTTTAATTGTTCACAAGAAAAAGATTTGAAAAGAAGCAAAATTTATATTTTGAAAAAAGTTCATTTGCAATATTGTGCTGCAAGCGTAAAATGCATCTGTAATGCAATCTATATTTGGAAAGTGATCAAAATAGTTTTCTATTTGGGACATACTTACGTTTCATTGATTTTTATTTTCGGAACAATTTATTTTTCAGGATTACACGCTACTCTTAATAGTATTTTATATTTAGTATGTTTTTGTATGTACCAAGAACATTTCAATATTATCGTGAACATTATAACATAATTCAAAGGAATTTGATAGATATTTATAGAGTTTTTATTTTTACAAATAGAGGAAGCATTCAAAAGTTATACATATTCAAAAATTTAAATAAGGTTGTGTCAACATACCTACTTTTATTTTTATAATTATAGATTTTACTATTGTTGCTCCTTGTTATGAGAATTGTTTTTGAAATTGTTTGAAGCTAATTGATATATTTGCCTAAATTAGTTTTTTGAAAAACTATAATCCATCTAATAATAAGCAAACAAGAACAATTCATCAAAATTTTAGAAAATAAATTTTCTTTCTAAAGCCGTAATGATTTGTTTTTCATATAATTTTTCCATGTATTACTAATAGTTGTGATATTGTTGTTTCATATTATTTTTCATGTCTGCAATTATCACATTATATGAAAATATTTTGTATATTTAATGCATTTATATAATTTTTTTAAAATAACTGCTCTAAAACATGACCGACTGTCAAAGTATTTTATTGATTAAAAAGCATTTCTGAGTATTCATCTTGACTGGGTCATCAATAACTCTGGCTAAGTTGTTGTACAAGTCACGTAAGGGGAAATTGCGAGGACAAATTAAACTTATCCTCTCTAAATTTCACTTAAGTATTCCTTACAACAATAGTCTAATTTTAAAATTAAACAATTTAAACTTATACTTTTAACTATAGCAATCTTCTCCTTTGAATCGCGCGTGTTATGTTTTCTTACGATATCCCGAGCACTATTTTAAAAGCCAATGAATTCACACAGCTTGAAAAGGAATCCTTGTTCTTCCTTGGAATATAAAATCTTTCGGCTCGACTTAACGTTCTCTTTCTCTGCACACCCCTGATGGGCATCTGGAATCTGGTGCGCAAACTCACGCGGTATTCTTTCGTCGTGTCTGGGCACTATAAATTCATAAAATGCTTCAATATATGAAGAAAAGTTAAGATTAATTACAAAAAGTAACAATTGCCTTCATCATATATATATATAGAATAATAATAATAAGTTTCTTAAATTTAAATTAGGGTCGGTGAATGCTTATAAAATTTCATATTTTCAGTTCATTATTAATAGTTATTATCTTTCAGTATACATTTTGTAATTAAAAGGAGTGATGGAAACAGAAAAGTTGAACATGTATGTAATTCCTTTTTCACTTTTTTTTATTGATACATATTTATTTGAAAATGAATCCAATTATTATTTAAAATAGTAGCGACAGAAAATGAA
>BMAW01047614.1:14211-67303 GCA_019974015.1 Nephila pilipes
AAAATGAATCCAATTATTATTTAAAATAGTAGCGACAGAAAATGAATATATCTAGATCACATCTATATGAATAGAGTACCAACATATACAAATAATTTTATATATCCTGTACATATCTGTGGTATGAGTTATATGTGTCTCAAATCCTTTCGAAGATTTTAGATATACGACACATATAACATTAAATATCGATGTGAAGGACAATAAATAAAAGTGGTCCAATATTTTTGGAGTTCCATCACGAAAGCAGCAGGGATTCGCACATACAAGCAAATGCTCGACTCATACTTTCCCAAAAGACATCCATTTGCGGTAAAAGTGAATTGTTTTTTAAATTCAAAAATGTGTAAATATACCAAATATAAATGATGGTAGGATATGAGTTCGTAAAGTAACTATCTTTCATATTTTATATAAAATGTCATTAATATTTTGGACATTAAGCTTGCAACTCAGTTACATCAATATTTTGAATTGCATTTTACAGAAATCGTGTTTATTTTATTAATATCGTATTTCAGCAGAAGTCATTTGTAAGCAAAACAATGTATAATTCTGATGTATCTCATATTTGAAGATCTTTCGAAGCATATATTTTGTATGTGATGTAGCTAGCTACAGCCTAAATAATATCCCAGATGGAAATTTCACTGAAAAACTAAGATAAGGTTTAATATAGACAATACAAAATTAATTATGCTAATAACATGTGCGCGTGAATGTTTTACTAATTGTTTTATTTGGAACAAAAAGCATGCTTTTATAAGAATATTTCTTTCAACATCTTATTTTATTTGTGATATTATATTACCATTTTGTTTTAAAAAAAACTTATATGCCGTTATTCTATTCCGTCTTTTTGCTTTAAAAATATCAGAAAAGCAGATGTTAGATGTTATTCATAAAAACGCAAAGAAAAAAAGTATTACTTTATCATCAGAGACGATTTATTCATATGCAAGTCACAAAGCATGCTTAACTAAAACGCGCCATTACTTTCTTTATTAGCAAGGAGTATATTGATTGAATTTAACAAATTTTATCAATGCGAATGTCACAATCAATTTGATGTTGATATAAATAATTCCGTAAAATTAATGGATAATTTAAGGGATGGTGGTGGAAAAATAAATTTACCTGTGATTTTTACATTCTAAGCGGAAGCTATTTTCTCTGTCTCTCATTCTATTTTAAGCGATTAAAATGGAATAATGAAAGTGAGTCACGTATATGCTATTTCAATTACTTCCAATCCTTAAACTAGTACGAATAAGATTAGTTATATTGTTTTGGTTTTGCTTTTGAAAATTTTTACCGAGCTAATCTATTTAAAAAAAAAAGCGATTCATTCACGCTTTGTTATTCCAGGTTTTTTTTTTTTTTGGAATATCTTAAATTTTGTAACCATACTCTTTCACAACATCAAATTTACATCATGCAACCACATATGCGTATTAAATACCATTGGCACTTTATATGAGGGAAGAGCAAAGTTAAGATCAATTTATCACACAAATATATTTAGAAAATGTGCTATTTAAAGTAATTTTACAGTGACTAAAATGTGAAAACTGATTTCAAGCGTCCGATAAAAAAATCCCTAAGAATATGTTTTATTCAGAATATTTAATTTTCAAATAACTACAAGCAACTTTTTGTTGAACTTACTATAAACGCCTTTGAGTAGACGCACCTTTTTATACTCGTTTTATCTGTTACAGAGCCTAAATATTTTATCACAACCAAAGTAAAAATTATATGTGTACATACTGTAATTAATTAAATTCCTTTTCATAAATTAATTTATTGCTCAAATAATATTTAAGTTTATTGATGGGTTTGAGAAGAATTTTCTTCCCATTCATATTCTTACTGCTTTTTTTGTCATTTTTACTACTTAATATTTCAGAAAAAGATAATATTCTTGTAAAAAATGGTTCCATTGAATGTGTGTCCATGGATAAGATAAACTTGTTTATTGGTCACAACTAGGAACAGGAGACAGAAATTCGTCATTTTTGAGTTCTTATATTTAACATTATTAACAAGATTTGATTTATACATACTATTTTCCATGAATCTTTATTTTAATCATATATATATACTGCAACACTGCAGTAGTTTTTGAATTGATTTTATACATTGGTCTATGTCGTTTAAGAAAAAATGACCTTTTTGCGTAATGCATAAACTTTTATTTATTTTGTTATTGGCAAACTTTTACTTATTCAGCGAAGCCAATGTTGACTATTGCGTCATGAAATAAAATCCTCCCTCTCACGTATTGACCAATCGTTTTCGAATGCATTAACTCGAATCAGAAAATCGTTCCTGAAAGAAAGAAATTTCAAAATCATTTCATAGAGCAAAATAAAAGATATTAGTTCACTTACGTATTTTACCTATTTGTAAATGTAATATACCATTTTATATCACTTATTAAGCAAAATACCTTAAGCACCTGCTTAAAAATGTATATAGGGAATTTTTTATTCAGTCTCAAAGAAACGAAAATAAGTATTCCATGAAGAATTTAAATAACTACAAATGAATATGCATTTCGTAATTAATATGATTGCCCAACATTTTATAAAGATTTTTGTGGAATAAATTGATTGAAAAAATATGTGTTTTATTTGTTTTTAATCAATTTTTCTGTCTCATTAGTATTTTCCATGAAGACATGTTTTTCTAAATTACTTGGTGTATTTTATTCCTTTCTTTGAATAATTCTTTTTATGTACATGAAATTTTTTTTAAAGCATACTAAAGTTTTAAACAATAACTATAAATATTACCTCATTATTTTATCCTTTGCTTTTCTTTAGAGGTTTTAGGCAGACTTTAACACTAATTAAAACTGATCCACATCCGTGGATTTTCATGAAGAAATTCGAATATAATTTTTGAACCAATCACATGTAGCAAAAGATGGATTGCTCTGTTACAGTACAAATAATTTACAAATAAAACTGCATTAACTACTAATTTTTTTAAGATATCGTATAGAAAGCTATAAAATATAACTATTTATTATATTTTTTTATTTAGTGCAATAAATATAAATTATAAAATATAAATGCTAACTGCTATTTTTTAAAATTAATAATTTATATTATTCTATACGATTACTTGATATTTGATTAGAATATATTTTCATCAATCGATTCCTAATTCCATTCGATACAAATCTAAACCTGATCAGAGTGTTGAGAAAATATATTCTTCTAATCGTGAAGCCAGATGTAAAGTTAATCGAGCACGTAATTCAAGAAGCGACTAATTCCTTCGAATAAACATTCTTGGATATTTCTCGTAAGTTCAGCAGATTAACAGCCGAAAGAAATCGACATTGATGGAAGGAGATGTTCCACGTGGTTTCATTGGAATTCTTACGTTCAATAAGTAAATAAGAATGCGTTAAGGTATTTGCTGGCTCAAACAAACGAAGTTACAAGGGTAATTCATTAATAAAGAAAAAATTATTATTAAGCTGCATTTTTAATTTTCGACAACATTAGCTTCTGTAGTGTTGTTTTTGAATCCATTTGTTTTGAATTTAACTTCGTACCAGTATCACAAAAAGATGATAATTGGCAAACCCCTCGAACAATAGACTCTCTTTAATTCGATATTCCATGGTTTGGCATATTATACTCGTATAATTCGTCACCAATCGAGCCGTTTGCATGCGAATTATCATAATAGTCTAATAATCAGTTTTCATTTCAGAACACAGTTTGTCAATTTATAGAGCATTACTTATCGTGTTTGAACAAAATTAAAACTTTACACGGCAGTGTACAGTACAGTAAAATATTATCGATGCTTAGAAAGTGTTTTTCAAGTGCTAATAAAACACATAAGTGTAATTACATGACTAGAGTAATTCGTCACAACTTTGTTTAATTATCATAGAAACTGTTTTAATTTTTGTCCTGTGCTATGCTTTTATTAATCTATGGAAGAATATTAATTAAGCGTGTTCGAATATCGTTGTGTATATATAATCATTTGAACTTTCTACTGTTCTTGGATTAATAAACATAACTCAGCTATGTAACTGAATTTCCTGAGCCAACAGCCTTAAGCTTAACAACTGTGCAGAATGAAATTTAATTTTAAATCAGTCTTAATAAGTTGATTAACTTTGAAGCTCTAATCAGAATGTTTGTATTTCACAAATTAATGTTCAGAATTTTTATTCTTCATAGTTAAATTAATATTAATTTCAAAAATACAAGTTTTGATTTTTTTTCCAGATTAGAAATTCAAAATTTTCTCATTAATGACTATGTTAATTAAAACTAATACATCAAACAATTGCTGATACTTTCACAACATGTTTAATAACATACATTGAAGTGGAAACTTATTGCAACTATGAATTCAAACACTAAGTTTAAAGGCTTGGCTGAAGTTTGACTGATGTAAATGTAGAGTATCTATTACTCCGATGTTCAGTGAGAACTTTTCCTTTCGAAAATCTTGTTTCTGAATTAAAGTATTATACTTTTGAGATTTAAGTCTCTTGTTAATTGCTTTTTATGCTCAAAATATAAAATTAATTAAGCTCTTAATGAATTCTTGTAATGTTCTTGTTTGCTTCCTATTTTAACTGTATAACGTTTAAAATTTAATCTGAACTTATGAAATATCCTTTTTTTATACTTTTTCATTTCAAATGTAATTTCAATAATGTATTGTATTTATTATATTTAGTTTAATTTGAAGATAACGAAGTTAGTCAAGGAAGATCGAAATATAAAGATGTAAAATAATAAAAAAATTTAAAAAAATATTCATTATTGTTCTTGTTGAAGGTTAAACCACACATATAGAAATGGATTTTAAACAGCCGGAAGAAGTAAAAAGAAAATAAGTGACTCATGAATATGTAAAGATATAAATATAGAAAATTGAGAGCATTATGCATAAAGAGCAGAACTTTGTCATACATATGCTGATAGACTTATACATATTACATTATATACCTATCCCATTAAAAACAACAGAATAAAAATGAAATTTAAAATATTCTGAGACGCCATAAAATATTTGATCTTCAGCTATTCCAAGAAACGTTTCTTTGGAAAAATTGTTCTAATTTATTTGGTCCAGGCTTAGTTTGAATCACTCGAGTAGATCCGAAGCTTGTCTAAGATAAAGCACATAAGACATAATTTACGAACTGAATCAATTGTTGTATTACCTAAATAATTTGGCCGATTCTCAGATCAGCATTTAATAGTGACATTTATACAACTGGAGACGAAGATTGATAAATGCATGTGAATTGCAAGTAACAAGTTCAAAAATATAGAAAATACATCGATTTAGTCTATATTATATAACTAAACGTCAAATTTGAGTAACAACTACAATGAGGGTTGGCGATTTTATTCTACAGAAAGAGGCGTAACTCGAATATCAGTCTCTCATTTAGAGAGTGTATATAAGAATGTTGCTGCTTATTAAAATATAACAACAATTTTCTTTAATTCTTTGCATATTTGCAAAAATCATTTTTAATAAAGCGCAAGATATCAGGAGAAATGGAAATAATGAAAAAGAAGCAAATGTTATTTACAAAATGAAGTGATTAAACATAAGATTGAAATTTCCAATATATATAACGATGCCAATAAAATTCTCTGCGTGAGTTTATTTTAAGTTGTAGCTTACAATTGCGGGAATTTTATTGTCTGTGATAAACTTTTTTCTTATTAATAGTATCAACTAATAAATAGACTAATAAGTTTATTCTGGCAGATATATTTATCTTAAATGCTCTTTTTGTTGAAAACAGTTTTTTTTTTACGTAATTCATAATTTTGAAATTATCCTTTGTAAGTGTAACATTTCCAACTCGTATTAAACAGTAGGTATTTTCCAGTAGGAATCAATTATCTTTTAAATTAAATCTAGTATTCTAATCATTGAATTGTTTATACGAAAATTTCTATTCTAAATCAGCCTGATTAGAATAAATAGTATGATTATATATATATATATATATATATATATATATATATATATATATATATATATATATATATATATGAATTAACTCGTCGATTAGGAAAGCGTTTAATCTTTACTTCATAAATTATGTTGTGAAACTTATACTTAAAAAAATGCCCTCGATCTGTATTAAGTCTTTTTAATAATTATTATTAAATTTAATCTTTCTTCCCTTCTTCTAGTTTTCTCTTATAAATTTAACTTAATATTTTGGAAATTCTCATTTAAAATTAAAGAGATATTACATTTCTCCATTTTTATATTTGAAAACAAATCGACACATATTTATTTGTAATATTAAAATTTATTTTATATCTTTATAGTGTATGATGTCATATTATTAAAATGTTTTGAAAAGAAGTACTATTAATTTTTGTATCAGATGATTATATACTTTGTTATAGCAATAATTTTCAATCGTGTTTACTATAACAAAACATTTATAAAGTTACTTAAAGGTACATATTAATTCTATACATGACAAAAATATTGAATTTTTTACTGAAGAAATTAATAGATTGCGTGAATCTAGCTCTTCTTCTTTTTTTTTTTAAAAAAAAAAGAATATCCGCTTATAAGATGAATCAATTTACCTCAAAGTGGAACACGAACATATAAATGCATAACCTATTTCATAAGAATAAAAAAAACTTTCAATGGATAACTGCTGTTCGCAAAAGTAACTCTTACAAGCCCAAAAATTGCTTGAAATTCGCAATAAATCTACCAAGAGTAACTCAATATCGAAAGAGTATTCCTTCCTAGTAACCTCTCAGTAAGAAAAAAAAAACAAACTTGGTTTTCAGAATTTCAAAGTTCATTTATTAGATTATGTAAACAGTCTCCAGGGGAAAGCAGATAATCTATTTAGACTAAGTTGTTTATGGTAAATGAAGATTTGTTTCGGATTTTGTACTCTTCATCCATGGAATACCAATGTTTTAAGATATTTTTATTGTTACTCGTGGTAGTGCCATTCAATGCGGAAAATGATAAAAATTGTTTTCAAAAAAAAATATTAAATTACAATCATGTTTAGCTTTCACTGCTTGAAGGCCTTTGTTTGTTGTGAAAAAGAATATGTATGTGTAGTAAAACCTTACAAAATTGACGTAGTAAACATTTTCATGTTTCGCAAACTTTAGTTGCCCCGCATGGAATACGAAAGGAATATGTTAGGAAAGTTTAATTTTTAAAGTGAATAAAGAGGGTTGTATGTAGCTGCGAATTGAAAAAAAAACTTGTGTTTTAAGTTCATTTTAAGACACATATTTTCGCAAATAATTAAACTATTTGTAGCTTTTAAGATGAGATTTTTTTAAAGATAATAAAATTAAAAAAAAATTGTGGAGGGATTTAAGGAGCTCCTTCTATGAGTATTATTTAATAAATATAATGTATGACAATCATATATTTCAAAGAATTTCAAATCTTTGGAAATTTTTAAGGAAATTTTTTCTTTTAATGAAAGCATATGTTTCAATGAATCTCTTCTATCTTTAATTGATCTCAGCAATTTTTTTAGATAGATGTTCAGCTCAATTTTGAATAGTTTCTTTTATTTTTAAATGAAACTTTCACATGTAATATCATAACTCATTAGATAAATTTTGTTCACAGTTTTATTGAAGATCAAAAGATTCAGAAAATGTTAACAAAATATGACAATTTATAGTAAGAATTTAAGGTTATGTTTCAAAAATATATAATCGGTTATCGACTAAAACTTTTAAAAAGTAAACTATAATTAAGTTGCTTTTAAAATAAATTTTTAACATATTATAATCAAAGACTATAAGAAAAGGAATATGTTGTTTTTTTTTCTTTAGGTAACAGATCCTATGGAGATATCTCTCTCAAATAGTTACTTCTGATAAATGTTTTTCAGAAAATCAAAGGTAAACGGTTATAATTAATTAAATTTGAGTTCTGAAAATATATTCATGCGACTATCTATAAATATTTCTATACTTTAATTCATGTAACAAAAACAGGAATTATAAATATCTAATTAGACCTGACTTGAATTTTTATTTTGAATAAAATTTTGTATTTTATTGAGTTGATATAAATTTATCTAATTTAAAAAAAGAATAAGAAAAAACAGCACTTCAACAACAAAGAATAAGCAAAAAATCAACATTTTGCAAAATTTTAATTCTTAAGAAATAGGAAAACAAATTAAAAAAATTTCGATTACATATTTTAATCAACGAAAGTTTCTTATCAATAAATATTAGTATGGAAATTTTATTTTTAAGTCTTAACGATTAAAAAATTCTAAGTGAGGACTTACATTTTCCTTGTATATATCAGTAATTTTAAGAAGCTTTATTTTTTCAGGAATTTTCCAGACTCTTCTTTTAATTCCAAAATTCTGCACATAAAATCGAATAAATACTACACAACCCCCGCCTATATGACCGACCACAAACATTCTGATGCCGATGCCCTGTCAAGAAAACCTCTCTCTAAAGTGGAAAGTGAAGAGAGTGAAAAAATTCCTTTTCTAACGTCAATTACAGAAAAGAGAAATTTAAGGATAACCAATTGCAGTTTATAAGTAAAATGCTTAAGAAAGATAACGAATATCGAAGCTCTATAATAAGAGACGCTGTACTGTACAAAAGAAACTATGAATCTATGGGGCAGCAATGGCTCTTGTTCGTACCAAAACAACTTCGACCTGATATTCTAAAGATTTTCAAGTTGTGCCAACTGTTGGTCACCTAGGGTTTGCTAAGATTTATGAACGAATAAGAAGCAAATACTATTATCCAGGATTTTATGGCAGCATTCGCCAATATGTGTCACGCTGCAGATAATGCCAAAGACTCTGAAATCCCCTCCTTAACTCCCAGCAGGACAACTTCACTGTGATAAACTACCAGACGTACCATTTGCAAAAATCAGAACTGATCTACTGGAACGCTTTTCCTTTGCACAAAATGGAAATAGGTGGATAATTGTGTATGCAGATTGCATGACGAGATTCATCGTTACAAACGCATTACCAACAGCTGAGGCCATCGAAGTAGCTAACTTCATTTTCGAAGAAATCATAATGAAACCCGGTGCTCCAAGAGAAATAATAAGTAATCGAGGAAGTTCGTTCTTATCAAATATTGTGAAAGACAATCAATAGGGCCAGACTTCGGACTTTCTGACAACTGCCTACCATCCACAGACCAACGGTTTAACAGAAAAATTTGACCAGAGTTAGCGGACAGGCTGTCCATGAATGTCGATGTTGTACATAGAAATCAGGACCCTTTGGGAACTTCGCATATGACTTTGCAAATCAGTATACGACGGATTTATTCCATTTTTTCTTATGCATGGAAGTGATATAAAGGCACCTCTTGACGTAAATTTCCCAAATAATACTTAAACGCACAATTACATCCAACATCTTGTCACCAGAACTAAAGAAACTAGGCAACTGGCAAAACTCCACATTCTCGAATCACAAGCAGATCACAAACGTAGATATGATGATAGGCATCGACCAGTCATCTACGAGGTAGGGGATTTAGTTTTAATGTTTACACCACTCCGAAAAGTTGTACTGTCCGAGAAGCTCTTAAAGCGTTATTTTGGACCGTATAGTGTTACGAAACGATTATCTGATGTAATCTATGAAGTGGTAAGTATGGAAGAAAAGCGATTCAAGATAAGGTTTTAACTTAAGAAAGTGGACGAAGTTCAAAGAATTTCGTCCACTTTCTTAAGTTAAAACCTTATCTTGATCCAAATAATCAAATTAAGAAGACCTGTTACATGGTGTCAGACCAGGTTGCAACGAGGCGCTGCTTCTTTCTTAAAAGGGGGAAATGTAGCGATACTCGATTCCTGTTATTGGCGGAAATGCTAGAATGAGCTCTTGCGCCATAAACTTATAATCATTCATTCGCCGCTTCCTATTAACGACTTTCGCATGTTGCATTCTCCATGCGAGCAATATTTATTCTCGAGAGCTTGTGCAGAGAAGCCTGAATTAAAGCGAAGTGCATCCTTTTCTTCGTATATATATATCTCGCAAAGCTGTAAATTGAAGATAGAATTTCATCTTCCTGCTGTGCATCCTATTATCTACGTTTACTTCTAGTTTATGTTACTCCAGAGTAAATTCTATTATTTTTATTGTTCCAGTTAAAGCTCTTAATACTAATATTCGTTTTTAGATAATCCGTTCTTAGTTTTTTTTTAATATTAAATTGTTAGTTCTCGAGTTGAGATTAAAGTCCGTAGTCTTTATATGATTTTCATTCTACGCGACAATATTACTATTTGGTCAGGAGTTATAAAGTGTTTGACTGATAGGATACAAAAAAACGACAATGCTGACCGACTAGAGAGTGTTAACATATCAACATATCGTCGAAAGTGCTGCCTATCTTTGGTTCCAGAAAGCGTTGATTAAATGTTCATATAAAAATTCAAATGACAAAATAATTTTTAAAAACTTGAAACCAGGTTTACTAGTTTCATTTTAACATGCGCTAACGTTTTTCTCCCCGTAAAAGTAGAATTACACAGAATAAGTATTACTTACCGCAATGTAAACATACTTCAGAACCCCGGACTCCACAGAAGCGATTACTATCAAGAAAAGAAATTACCTTCTTCAAATTCCTAATACATTTTGAATTTCGCAAGCAAAGCATTCTGAATTCAAAATAAAGTTGCCATCATTAACAACAAAAAAGATAAAAACAGACGTTTCTGCCATAAAAATCTCGATTTTTAAATTAATTAAAATAAAAGTAAACAGTTAATTATTCAGACAGATAATAACATTCTGTTCGAATATTACAATAAAAACAGATGATAAAATATTAAATTAAATATATCTTAGCAATGTAAATATACCTTAAGCAAACTAAATGTAATTATTATAATAACAGTGCATTATAATGTCAATCTTTAAAACCTAACACCATGATTATTTCATTTTACGATCACACGTTTTTTGATGCCATTTTTCAACAAAATAAGCATATGTTAAAATACAAGCTTTTGCAATGAATCATGATTCCATTGTAGGTTTAGGGTCCGATACTTGCATCATGAAGGCATGGAAAGCTCTCAACAAGGCATTATGTTAGTTTTAAAACTCTAGTCCTTGTTTACTTGCTCTGACTTACACCCTCTTTAGGAATAAAACTGTTTAGTTGCTCAGTAGTTATCTTTCATCCAATGGTTTATGGTTTTGATTTATTTTAATGAAGATAAACATTTTTCATGTTACCGAAACTTGGTTAAATTCCTTTATTCGTGTATTAACCGGAAAAAAAAGTTTGGAAAATACTAAAGTATTCTTGGCCATGATTGAAAATGCAAAGCAGAAAACATTTTGCAGAGGACATTCGTCAATAGATGAAGTAATTACCAAGTTCAACTGCAGAATTTCGACATGACATATTATGTCATATTAAGTAATCACTTCTCGAATTCTTGCATTTCAACGTACTTTAAAGTTTTGTTCCTAAAATTTAATTGGAAAACCTATTCTGTATGAATTATCATCTATGGTTTAATTAATAAGGCATATTTTCAAAGCTTGCTGATGAATAAACACTATAAAATGGCTGAACAAATTGAAAAAGAATGTTAAAATAATTAATACCTTTCAATTTCTCTGCCTTCTTAAAATAATGTTAAATAATTTATATAAAATGTAATATGTAGCTAAAATATTATATGTGGTTAAATATTATGTTTAAGTGTGTCATACCAATAGGAAATCGAATGATAACGATTTATTCTCAATGAAAAATGCGTAATGTATTGAATGGAAATCAGGATTTAATACAGAGAGAGTTCCATAGACATTTAATTAATAAAAAATGTTGGAATTAGGATGAAAGTATTTCCTCCGTTGTTCAGATTCATAAGAATATGAGATAAGAATTCCTCCTAAAATATGATTTAAGTTGCTGAGCTGTAACAGCTAAAGATTTAATTATAAAGAGGACTTGAATGAAATAATTTTATGTGTCAACATGTATGAAATTTATTCAATAAAGTATTTTTGTTAGAATTAAAGTGAGTTATTATTTAAATAAAAAGTTCATAATAAAATATTCGAATATCACAAATGTTGAAGTTCAAATGCTAAAAGTACAGATTCGAAACGAAATTAAATTATTGTTGACAATATAACAAAAATTTCTTGAGTTTGTTTCATGTTATTTAAATTTATTCAATCGGGCCGAAGTAAATGTACCAATATATTTACAGTCTCACATTTAACCAGTGGATACGGTTAGGGGAAGAGGATAAAATAAGTGATTGCTTTTTTTGCAATACTTCCGTCTCTGT
Source organism: Nephila pilipes (assembly GCA_019974015.1). Taxonomy (NCBI): domain Eukaryota; kingdom Metazoa; phylum Arthropoda; class Arachnida; order Araneae; family Nephilidae; genus Nephila; species Nephila pilipes. The sequence continues at coordinate 26,560 of BMAW01047614.1, forward strand.
CTTACAAATTTTGTCTTCGGATTACTGATGCTAATTTTTTATTCAATTTTTAGGCTTTATATATTACAATCTCTAACTTCCTCCCTTCGATTTGTCGAAACAGGAAAATTCGAAATTCCATCAAAATTTGTATTACCACATTGGCATTGTTATTTGTCCTTTGAATTCCATTTAGGGGGACTCAATTTGAATTTAAATGAAACCAAACTAGGGCAAAAGCGACGGCCAATTTTCATTCATGTATTGGGATTCTTATTTAAATCATGCAGAGAAAGACAAAAAAGTAGCATTCGTTTCCCTTAACCATTCATAAAACTTTTAAAAGACGAAAGCAAATAAAAAAAATCTATTGGAGATTCACATTAAAAAAAGAATAAGTTATTTATTCTTCCATTTCAGTGCTAACGCTTTAATGAATTTATAAACACTGACAGAGAAGAAGAAGAAAAAAAATTGGAATCACATTTTAAAGATTGTGCTAGAATTTCAACACAGCTTTCTGATTTGCTTCATAATGTTTCCACATACATTTTTTTGAACGAGTTATAAGTCAGAAGTATTTAAATTTTCACCGTAGGGAGAAATAAAATATTTGGAATAAACGAATGCTAATAATTATTTGAAAACGTTTCAGAATTGCAGGTCACATATTCAAGTTTGAATAATAGAGTAAGATTGTACCTCTTTTAATTCTAGCTCGCATATAAGGCCGTCTTTTGTAAAGGTACATTGAAAATGATATTATTTTATGTTTTATGTAAATGTATACAATTTATATGCATACTAATTCATACAATATTTCAATTCTAATTTGTCTTCGATTTCAGTGGTGTTTGTAAAACTAAACGATAAAAACGCATCATAAGTATGCTCGTTGTAAAATGAGATACGCGCATAAAACGTCTCAAATTATTCGTGAAATGTAATGAATATCAAAAAGTAAATTAGGAATTCATTTATGCTTTGACAGTATCAATACATTACTTGATGTATTTAAAAATTGAAAGGAAATATATGAATGATATATAAAGAGTATTTTCCACAAAAATTTGTATTTACTTAGAAATTAGTGTCTGATCGTCTGGATGATGAATATTCTACACTAACTGTTCGAATATATAAAATAGTTATTAAGTATCTATCCAAGAAATATTTCAATACGCAGATTATCCTACTTTTCAAAACAATTTTGTTGCTTTAAAAATACATCAGAATTTCTCTGATATTTCTCTTAAAAATTAATTTAATTTAAAACCACTGCAGCGGTTAAAAAACCTACTTCACTTCAACTGTCCTTGAGGATATTTCTAAGGTATTCATTGAATCTAACAACTCAACTAATGAATTATGTAAAATGGAGTTCTATATAGAATGTGGTGTCTTGAATAAGCTAAAAGAATAGAAAGGAGGAAAACAGCTAAATGGAAGATAAGTTATGGAAGCTCAAGTGTTTGCAAAAACAAGCAAAATATACGTCTTGAGAGCTACTTATTTTATCAAGAGAATTATCAATATTGAATTAAAGATAAGACTTCCTCTGTTCATTTGACTATCTACTTTGCGACTAAACAGTGACATTTATGAATCAAATAAGTGTAAGAAGTGAACCAGGGCGTCTCAATGCATTACTCTAACTAATTTATTAAACTTATATACATATAAACTTAAGTTGATCCTTATATCCTCTGATAAAGACATATGAAAAAAAAAAAAAAAAAGCTTCGCGTTATTTATATTTCATGATATTCTTTTATTACTATTTATATGTATTAAATATGTTATTGAGTTTCGGATGTTAATTTATTTTATAATTGTAACAGAAATAGGAAATGCTTCAGTCAGGAATAAATTACATATCCTTGGTTTGTTCTCTTCCCAAATCTTGAAGACGTTTTGTAATTTGACTTGAATAAATTACAACACCTTTCCAAACAAACGAAACATAATTGCGCAAATACGATGAAAGTGTAATGAATGGAACTGAGAATAGTGATATATAAGAGGAATGGAACTGGACAAATAATAGGGAGATAGATATTAACGAAAAGACGGTAGATGCCTGTATGTTAGAATTGGAAGGAATTGCAGTAAATAATATTTTGTATTTTAAAGAGGTTAAAAGGGATTTCTGATTATTCTATTGATTATGAAAAAGCCTTAACACTTTAAATTCCCGACCATCGGAAAAAAAAATGCTGATTTTTGATTAATTTAATGCTTATTAATGTCGTTCTTAGAAGCAACATGAAGGCGATTGGAGACGGACTTCGTAAGTTTGAACCGAAATCAAGTACCGCGTGCACTCTACAAACTTCCACTGCTTGCCAACGGGAGGACTTGGGATCTCGATAGATTTAACGTGCATAAGCCCCGCTGCACATAGAGTCATCAGCTCAAATGCATGATTTGATGAAAACAATGCCACCCGGAAACCCACAATGATTAGGCTATAAAAACCTAAGAAAACAATTTAAAATTTTGAAGGTCAGTCAGATATGATTCGACACATTGTTAAAGAAAATTAATTTACAATATAAAAAGGTTATTTCTATTAAAATGTTGTACATTTTATATATATATATATATATTAAAAAGTCATAAAATTAAAACAGAGGACAAAATAGGTCAATTAAACTTCTGTCGACGCTTTTTTTTATTTTTAGGGAGCAGTGCTCTTTTAAATCTAAATTCGTTGCAATCGAAATCGCTTCCTATACAGGAAAAAATAGCAAATAATATATCTTTATCACAACAATAATATCTTATCTCTCTCACGCGATTGCATTTTATAACGTCGTTATAAACCATTATATTCATCGGACTTCTTATTAATGAAATTTCCGTCAATTCGTTTTTAATTCAGATCGTACAGTGGTTACGAGAGCGAGTGGCCAAAATATCTTCAAGGAATAAAGAAAGAATCAAATTTAATCCACATATTATTTATTTGAATTAAACGCGTGGCATTAAATTTCATATTTAGATATTTAGTGCTGGCGATATTTAATAGAGAGTTACATCTACCTTAATTGAGCATGATCGATGATGCAATAATGGGATCCAGTCACGAACGGCAGAGAAAGTTATTAAAGTGAGCAACAGGCGCTTTAAAGAAAAAAAAGTGTGAAGTTTCTTTTAGATTCGTATACTCAGCCTTTTAAAGGACAAATGAACACCCGCCAAATGTAAAAGTGTCTTCCGCAAATAGATGCGAGTTCGTGAGACTCGCATCTTTTTATTGAAATTTCATTAAGCTTAAATAATCAATGCCTCTCCTGCCTATATTTGTGAGAACAGAACTCAAGGGAAGACAAGAAATTACCACTTGCACTGTATTTGAACGACATCCTATCATTGCTTCAATATAAAAAATGCAATCCATAACTAATCTAATTCATATTTACTTGAGCAACGTTAGAAAATATATTTAGACTCATTGGTAGAAATTGTGCTAACAGAGCAGAGTAAAGTCATAAAGAATTAATAAAAATAAGAAGAAACCTTTGAAAGTGAGTTCTAAAGTAATGCTATATCCCTCAATATATATTTTATTTCAATTACAGCAAAGTCTGATAAATCCGTTTACTACAGATGTTGCACAAATAAACATTTTCCTGCCTTGCTAAAATTTGTGAAATACATTTCCTGATTTTATCCTTGTTTTTTGATGCAAAAAATTGTCAAAAAATTATTTCAATATTTTTACTTCCTTTATATGGATATAAATAATTTTGCTTTAAAAATGCCTTAAGTAGGAAACTATTTTTCACGTTATATTGAAAATACACTATGAGACACTGAAAATGCAACACCAAGGAGTGGCCAGAAATTTATGTAAATTTCAGAGTAGACGCCCTTCATCGAGTTGCGCGAATGATGTGAAATGCGCAGCTCTCCAGTGCACGTTGAAGAAGATATAAGGGAAGAAATCTGCAGGATGTTCAATTTTCGTGCCGTAATTTCTGCTAGGGAAATAATCACAGAAAATTTGTTCTTGTATCAGAGGATGCATGTAATAGCAGAGAATAAAAGGCCGTCGTCAGTGAAGGCATTTACTGCAGACAGATGATGTTACAAGAGACATTTTGATCGGACTGAGAAGAACAGGTTGGTTCATACGGCACATCTCAGCTGACACACACCTGGACCCGTCTACAACGTGCCGGGTGTAGCGAAGATGGATGGAACAAGGAAGTAAGGCTCGTTTGTGGGGTGCCGGTGCAGCTAGAGAGACGTTAGCACGCTTGGATCTCCGACGAGAGGTAGATGACCTGGAAGCTACTTCTACCTCCATTCTGCAACATGTTCAAGACACCCTGGATCTTCTCATATCGACCTGAGCCATTTCTCGTCAGTTGGTCGCTAGTGGTTTTCACTTATGACGTCCGTTATAAGGATTGCCATTGACACCATAGCATAGACGCCAAAATATCTGTCAAGCTCTAGCGATGTGGACGACGGAATGGAACAGGGTCGTGTTCGCAGATGAGTCGCGCTCCTGTTTCTCCAATGATAGTCAAGGCGCACTTGTGTGGTGTCGACATGGAGACAGATCCAATCCGGCAGTAGGTGTGGAACGCCCCACCACGCGTCAAAGTAGCATCATGGTTTGGGGCTCAATTGCGTATGATTATAGGTCACCTTTACTTCATTTTCAGTGCACTATGAAGGCCCAATATATGTGGATGATATGCTGTGGACGGTAACACTCCTCTACCTTCAGGGAGTGCTCAATGTCCCTCATCATCAGAATAACACCTAATCACTTACTGATCGCATCAGCCAACGTGCTCTTCAAGGTGTACAGATGCTTCCCTGGCCACCGTTCTCTCCTGATCTCTCATAAATTGAGATCATTTGGGTTGTAATTGGACGCCGTTGGCAGACTCTGCCATTGCCACTTTCAGAAGACGAACTATGGCAAATGTTTGACTCAGAATGGTGATCCATTTCTCAGGACGCACTCCGTACTCTCATTGACTTTGTAACTTGACTTGTTGCTTCGTACTATCGCCTTCCACTGTGGTCCTACAACCTACTGAAACGACACTGTTCTCGCTTTGCATTACGAGTATCATTTCGAAATAAAGATAACTTATTGTTCATTAATGTCTCTCTCTGTTTGCCAAGTTTCATCACTTTCTGGCCACCTCTTCTTAGTGTTAAATTTTCAATGTCGCGTAGTGTATATACTTATTTTGTTTAAAATTACTCGGATATATAGTTCAGATTTCTCACCTCTATTCCTTAAATATAAGGTACATAAATTTAACTGAAATTTTATTCATTCTATTTTTTGCAGAAAATAAAAATAAAATAAATTTTGTACTAAGGCAAAGCAAATATTATTTCTTTTTTTCTGAAAATTTTCTTTTTAAACTTGGAGTATTTGAATAAATGGAATTCGATATTGGTAAGTTTATTGAAAAATCTATAAAGCTTTTCAAAATTACGTAGAGTTTAAAAAGAAATTTAAACTTACATCAATGATATATTGTACAGAAGATCGATTTAGTTACTTACGTAACAATACTACCAAAAGTAATATTAGCAGTCCTATATATTTTATCGATTTCGAATGTCCTTTAAAATCCGAATAAATATTCAAATATTGGTATATCTAAAATTTAAATGTAAAATCGGATAAGTGATGATGTAAAAGAAAAGGAACCAAAATTAAAGCTTTGAATTACTTTTCTTTTAAATCGCTGTTTTATTCTTTGAAATAGTCCTAATTAAGTTTTACTTTATGTATTTAGGATGCCTTTTTGTCAACATGTTAATTTAAAACAAATATAATGAAATATTTTTATATCAAGCTTTTATTTAATGAGATGGACTAAAATATATAAAATTTATTTCATATTTAAAGATGGACAAAAGGGTTAAAAATGTTTTTTAGTTGTCGAATGATATATAATAGATAAATGCTTGAGATATTAATAATCTTCTTGATTTCATATATAAGTACATATAGTACTTAATTAGTCGGTAATTACATAAGTATCTTAGTTAAGCACCTCAAGGTTTAATAAATTATACATTATTTTACATTAAAACTATTTTTATACTTTTTAATCTATTCATAAATAAAGGCTTGATTTGATATTTTACTTATATTTATTTAATTCCTTTTATTCAGGAAACTTAAGATTAAAAGACAATTACGGCAGCTATACGTGTGTGCAAGATTTAAAATCAATTGCACGTTATTAAATGCAAGGTCCCGCCCATTCTAAGTCCGTCACTTCCGTCCGTGTTGCCATCAAAGTTATACGTGTGTGAAAAATTTCAGCTGTTCTGAATGATACGAATGAGGGTTGAAATTCGATTATAAATTTTGAGCTGGGAAAACAGAAATATGAACATAGAAAGTCAAATAAAAGATTGTAAATATACACAATTTGTTCTGAATGTCGAAACCATTGTTTTGTATATTTTATAACAATTTGTTCCGATCAGTTATTAAATTTTTCATCAACATAGCTATCATTGCTTCGTTTTTTAAAAAAGTTGCTCAATGTTTTCCTCTTTATGGTAATTAATCAAAACGATTTTTGTTATAATAGTTTTCTTCAACGTATTTACGCAAGAGGATGGGAAACAAAAATGGACTATAGTATTAGATGAAAACTTAGTATCAGTTCCATAAGCATTTTTTTTTGAAAATATTTTTCAAGTTTTTTAATAAACATTATGCTGTTTTCTAGTAACCAATAAGCTGAATTTTGATTTTTAGCATCAGATGGCACAAATTCTTAGCAAACCTCGAAAGTATTTTTGTATGAATATTCGAAGTTAGGAATAAATTTCATGAAAACCTATATCTTTTTAAAATGGGTATTATATAGCATAAAATATTATAATATAGTGTTGTAAAACACGATGTAATACAGCAATGTTTGGAATTTCAAAACTTTTACTCTTCTGAATATTTATGAAATCAAATGGGGAAACTTAAACAACAAGAATCGTAGTATTCATTTCCAGTACATTCCATGTTTTAAAAATATTATGAAAGGAACATGGTCAAAAGTTATATGTTTTGAAGTGAAATTATTTTCGGATTTTAGGTATATCAATATATCAACAAAAGATTAAAAAACTTCGTTACTAAGCGAAATTCTGTTTTTATAACCCTTCTATAATTTGTGTCCCTTTTCGTGATCACAGGTTCTACTAAATCCAGAAGTACTGCCAACAGTTTCATACTGATTCTAAAAAAAATTGTATAATTTCTTCTCATCATCTTGTTGGCTAGAATATTGATGATAAAAAATTCCAAAATCCTGTTGTGTTTTACTTATTTCCTGAATCCGGGATTTATTTACGCCGATGCCTTTTACGAAGCTATATAATGTTATTTAAAATGATATCTACTTATTTACGCCGATGCCTTCTACGAAACTATATAATGTTTAATTGAAATGGTATTTACGCTAGAAACACGAAAGCAACTGATAGAAGAAAGATTTACGGATTGACTTGGCAGTTGTGAAGGTCAGTCCACATGATTGGGATTCGACTTGATTCGGGATAAATGAGATTCGCTTAGTGTAAAGGGAACCTTAGAGCTTATCGAACAGCTCTTCAGCCGACAAGATGACCTGATCACTTCCCCACATTTAGGATATGATAAGAAGTGGACAATTAACTCCTGGAATGTTAAGAATTTAGACTAGAAAATGGAAATAATTATCTTAGAAATCTCGTAGAACTCACCATTCAGAATTCATTATATGCATGTGAGATAATTGATTTAATAAGGGAACATGAATTTATGATCTTAAACAACCTCAAAAATTTATATTTTATAACAAATTTGTTTTATAAAGAAACTGAAACAAAATTTTACTAATATTTCTAAAGTTAGAAACATAAAACGGGAAAAAAACGATTGAAAAATAATTTTTACAATAAGCCTTGGCTAATTGAATCTTTGATATAAACCAGCTTAAAAAAAACTGAATACTAGATATTTGCTACTTTATTTAACAGTTCTTAAAATACGTACGCACATTAATTGCTTAAGAATAGATTCGATGTATATTACGTTTTTTTAAAAAAACATTATTTTTGCTTAAAAATTGTATTGAAAAGCATTTGAATTATTTTCAATAAAAAATCTTTAAGAGAATTATAAAAATGTTAATTTATAAAAATTATAAAAATGTTTGATTAGCTATCTTGCATGTTACTAATATTTGGTTTTTCATAAAATTTATTTTACCTGAAACAACTTGCTTGCTGTTAAACTGTTATTAAATTCCTCTTATTTAAATTATTCTATGATACATTTTTATAAGCAGAGTTAATATTAAAATGGTGCTGCTTCACAGCAATTATATTAAACTATTAAAACTTTTTACAATAAATTGTATCCTTATGCTATTGCAATTTGCTGAATTTCCTTCCTCTATTAAAACAATTGTATGTTGTAAAATATAATTTTCATTATATAATAAAAATACTATATGTTTAACGGTTAAAATGGAAATTAACGCTTCCTGTTTAATTTTTTAATAGTGTTTTCACAAAAATTCATGTACTATGAATTTTAGTCCTTTTCTGAAAGTAACTAATAAAGAAATTTATTTCGTTACTTTTATAAACAAAACTTTGACACTTTCGAAAACTTACCTAATAACTTTTAAATACTTCGGAACGAATTACATTATTCATGAAAGTTTTTAAGATGTTTCTCTCATAGAATATTATTTCACGTTCTTTTATTTTTTATTTGGAAACTAAATTGGATTTCGTAAAGAAATGGAAAAATAAAAGTTTAACGTTACTCCAGATAAAATCATAATCTTAAAAGTAAAATTGGTGACAAAATTTTAGTTGAGAATTTTCATTTTTGAACTGTTGTTGAGATTTTTTTAATACAAAAAGCAATGCGACATGATGTTAATAGTTAATAAATCAAAATCTGTTATTATAACTTAAAACATTAAAATTTGTAACATAAAAAAATTCTATATTATTATTTAAGAAATTAAAACTTTCCAGTAATTATTATCGATATAATACTTTCAATGATATTAGCATTCTATGTTAACAATTCACTAATAATTAATAATTTTTGTTTTTTTTACTAATTTTTCCATTTCATCTATTTCACAATGAAAGAAGATTAAAGAATGGAAGTACTTTATTAGTCTACACATATCTACTATAATTAATTTAGAAAATATGCTTCTTTTGCTTCTTTTCAATTTTGAAGCATATGTTTCATTTTAGAATATATAAAAGTAGCGAAAATCTAGGAATTTTCAAAGAAAGTCTGTGTAGAAAGTCTGTATTACTCACATTTTTGTTTCTGTTAGTAATATCAGTTTCGTTATTATGGTTTGTTTTAGGTTTGCATTGTTGTCTTTTTCATAAATACTTTTATAATGAATTTGATTTTACTTTTGATCTCTTTTCATATATATTCTTGGTTTTATAAACATTTTTAAAAATATATTTAATTGACTGGGAAAATATAGATTAACCCAGCCTAACATTCTAAAGATTGTTAAGACATTAATTATATTATATTCCAGTATTTTACTTTTCTTCAAATTTTTTTTATAGTTTTTCAATAATGATAATTTTTAGATAATCCTGTAATTGTCAACTAATTTTTTCCCCTAGGAGTTTCCTAGTGCTTATAATGTTTTTCCTTTATAGTTCCATAAGAATATTTCATTTTATTCTGTTTCGTTTTTACAATGCTTTATTTGTAGATATGTATGACTTGGTATATATATTTCTCTCTCTCTCTCTCTCACACACAGACACATACACCCCCCATATATAACACATCGATCAGTATCTCCCGAGTCTAACATTGAAAACAACATTTTTTTTGCAAATTTTTTTTTATTCATCAACATAACACCTTTTGTTAATCACATTTTAGAGTGATACAATCGTTCCAACGCTTTTCCAAATCCCCCCCCCCTTTTTTTTTTCGCAAGAAATCTTTTTTGTTGCGAGTAAATAGCGATAAACAGCTTTCTGAATCATCGACTCGTTGCTGTTTTTGTTCCATCGAAAGCAATCGCGGCACCCACTTGGAAAAAACCTTTTTCACTTCACTTCAAAAAACCTTTTTCCTGGTCCGATCGATTTAAAATTTTGACGCGTTTCAAGCAAAGGTTAGTACTCTAGAAAGACCTGGTTACTGGTTTACTACGAGCGCCATCTCTGGGTTAGTCTCGGGAGTTATTGATCTATGTGTTATATATATATATATATATATATATATATATTCATAACATAAGAAACATAAGAAAGCTTGAATTTAATAATAACACTATAAATCTAATAGAGATTTATGAAAATTTTAGCATTAAAATAAGAAAAATGGAGCTTTTTTCACATATCATATGAACTATTTTAGAAATAAATATTTTATTTCATAACCTTTTGTTACGATGATTGTTTTAATTCGTATAACATAAATAATTATATTACGTATTTATAACTTAACTGTGCACCTTATAACTTGATTATTATGTAAACTATAATGAAATTATTATTTCACAGGAAACTTATTATAGCAAATACTTAATTTGAAAGCCATAAAGTTACAATTTTCATTTTCAATTTATATTCTAAAAAATTGTTATAAAATTCATAAGGATTCTTGATTGTAAATATGCTAAATAAAGTGTGTAGAATATTTTTTTCTTCCATCTTGTTTCCTAGAATAATTTTCAAGTATTGTATACAGTAGCATTTGAGTATTTTCTTATGATTCTTGAATTAAACAATGAATGGCTAATGGCTAAAAGCATTTGAAATTATTCTGAAAACTGAAGAAATGTTATCGGGCGAGATTCAGATTTAAAAGATGTTAACTATATATATTAAAACAGGGAGAGAACAATAGGAATTGTTTGTCAAATTACAATTACTAGGCTTTATTTAAGTAAGAATGCCTGGATGGACATAACACTTTTTATTTGTTTTTATAGTTTAAAAATTCTGACCATATTTAAAAGGTGATGTATCTTCTAATTTATGTCCCTTTTTTTTTTATCTCTCACAAACGTCGTTGGTGTGAAGAAAACGGAAGAAGATGACGACCCACATATTGAAGAGAAGTTTCGGTTGGACATCATTGCATTCACTTTTCTCTACGAAAAAGATAAAAACATCTTAAGATACATCATTGTTTTACTAATGACGAAGTGAAAGCTAACATCAAAGCATAGTTCTAACAACAACCGAAATTCTACACCAAGAATTTCACACTTCTGGTTTTTGACAAGTTCCGTTTTAGAAAGTGCGAGGAAAGAGAAGGGAATTATAACAAAAGTTGAATACATTTCTTAGAGGATGAATGTAGCTTTCGGGTACGACACTAAAAAAGTTAAAAATAAAAAAAGTACAAATGAAAAAAAGCATGGTAATGAAAACATTACTTCTCAACCAAATATCATTATGTGAAACATCGTAATGTATCATCATAAACAATGTAAGCGTCGTAATTTGTTCTGAGTTACGGAAAATTGTAACATGTTATAATAACATACCATAATTTTCTGTGTCTAAGATCACTAATTGAAATAATTTTAAAAATTTTGATTAATTGTACTTCAAATTAGATCCATTCATCATTATACTAATCCTTATAATGTTAATTTGTGCTTAAATAAATATCATGACGTATATTATAATGATTATTTTCCCAAATGAATTCCGAATGACAGTAATATTATGAATGTGAATGAATATTTTCATTTTTGAGTTATATTTTTTCCAATAATTTTAAAATGATGCATCATTAATTAAATATTTTTACTTATATTTCGTTTATAAAGTAAAGACACTTAAAATGTTAAATAACAATAGAAATGAAATCATGAAAGCACAAAATACTGTTCTTCAAGGTAAATCATTAATGTACTATATTTTTCAAGGAGAAAGTTATATGTTGGGAAGGTTAATTTTGTGTTAATTACTTTAACATTATTACTGACATATTAATTACTGACATTTAAATATTTTTGCTTGAGTAATAATAGACGAGAATAGATACTATATGTTCTTAAACATAACGTGCATCTATAAATTCAAACTATATGTAATTTACCAACGTTTTTAGATACTCTTACGAAAAAAATTCTTTTTCCTCTCCGAGCGTGTGTCTCTGTGTGTGGTGGGTTAAAGACAAGTTCAACTCAAAGGATAACAACAAATGATGATTTATTCATAAGTCTTCAAGACGACACACAAGTAGAAAAGCTTATACATTAGCCACATAAGCAGAAAATACAAGACTTGTATATGTTAGTGACACGAACACACACAAAACTGGCCTTATAATAACGTTTCGTTCATCATCTTAAAAGTTCTCACTGCGCACAAATCTCTACAGCATTACTTTGCTCTTGAAAGGCAGACGCCAAAAGCAAATCCTTACTTTTACATTTCCCAGTCAGGTGTGACGTCACATGGGAAAATTCACGATATGTCTGCTCTCTCTCTCTTCCCTATCGATTTTTTTGGCTCCAAAGCAGCTTCTCATTCGTTGCCAGTCGCCAAGATTCGCGCCAAACCGCCAAATGGTCGCCAAATCCATCGCCAAGGTGAAGTGGCTATTATTTAAACTCTTTCTTGTAAACTGGTGACAACTCTGTAAATCTATTTTTTTCTTAGTAAGAGGAGCGTTGCAGGGAAGCATCACCTCACGTTAAAATAATATATTCTTCATATAACGTGAACACTTTTCTTTCTGGCTTTTGAACAATGTTATATTGTGTTGACAAGTGATAAGTGAAACAATAGGTGTGTAGGGAAAATGTTTGAGAGAATAAATAAATCTGCAAGCAATGTGTGTGTGTGTGGGGGGTTATTTTCAACGTCATTGTACCCAACAATGTTATACAAGGTATTCGAAAACAAAATTACACAATTTGGAGTAAGAACGCATTTTCAACATGGAAAAATTCGCTTTATTAGGAGTCAGATCTTTTCTCTTTCTCCAATCATTTGAAGTAAATTTCAAAAGCTTTATTAAATCACATTTGCTTCAGTTGAAATAGAGTACATCTAGTATTCCTATTAGTAGTAAATATGGATTCTGACAAACGAAAAAATACGTTGCTTATTTCAAATGCAAAGTCATTCAATTAGCGAAAGAAAATCGAAATCAGACTACAACAAGGATGTTTGTTGTTGGTAAAAGCTCAATACATGAATGGAAGAATAATGAAATCCCAATAATTAATATGTCAAAGAATTAGTGTGCTTTGTGTGAAGAAGTAACGAAATTACCTATCCTAGAAGAAAGTGTTGCGAACTAGGTCCTAGAAAATTGCCAGAATAGGTTAATCATAGCAGAAACAAAATTTGCTTAAAGTAAACAAAGGAATGTAAATGAATGTGAAGTGATTAAAGGAACGATGAGCTGAAGTTGTTGATTTATAGTAGGAAATAATTTTGTTTTACGAGAAAAAGTTTCGCATGAGATTTTGAAAAATTTGGACAGCAAATTAATAAATTTCTAAAAGTATGTTATTGACCTACGATGGTAAAAATATTATTCACTTTTTAAATGTTGAAAATAGGGATGAAACTCTAGTAATATTTGACATGATAGGAAATAAAACGATTGATGTGAAAGAAACAAAAACGGTTCACATAGAAAGCATTAGATTACGAAACATTTCACTTCCCTGTAGTAGTTTCCTGCTTGGCGGACGGTGCAAAATTAAAACATATGGTTACCTTTCAAGGAAAGAAGTTCCTGAAATATAATTTCCCAGACTATATATTCATTCATATTCACACGAATGGATAAGCGGACGAAATCATTGTAAAATGTTAGGTAAGAAATGCTTATCAAAAGCATCCAGGTGTCTTTAAGAATCCAGAAAGATTTTTAAAATAGAACATATTCAGAACTCGTCTAACGGATAATAGGAAGAAATTAATGAAAGGATATAACTCAGATACGGCACTTATTTCAGGCGGATTAACACCATTTGCCCAGTATTTACAAGTGTGTATTAATAAACCATTAAAAAAAAGTCAAAACGACAGTGATATATGTTGATGAGTTAGAAAGTGAAAAAGCATTTATAAAAGGAGGCTTGTTCTGTCATGCCAATTTACAAATAGTGTATGAGTTTACAATAACTAAATGATACGAAATTACACCTGCCATAATTCAAAAGTTGTTTAAAATATAGTATACTTAACAATTTAATGGCATGGAAGTTAATTATTTATTTATGGATTAGATTAGTAGTGATGGTGAAGTTCAAATAGAATTCGACGATGTGCCTGAAGATATAATTGCAAATGATTACGACCATTTATTCTGTAGCGAAAATATTTAAGTCGATAAGCTATGTCATTTCGTTTAAATAGACTGCATTTTAAGGGCATATGGAAATCTAATTTTTTATGCTAATTCTTTCCTTATTTTATATCTATCTTTTTTATATCCGACGTATAACGTGCCCCCCCCCCCTTAAATTTGGATCTTATTTTTTTTTTTTGTATTAAAAATACGCGTTAAAAGTGGAATATACGGTAATAACATTTTATTTTTGTTTATCGCTATATTGGTGAAGTATTATTAATAAGGTAAAATGATATGTAAGTGAATATGTTTCTCTCTTTGTAATTAGTTAGCAATCAATGTCTTAAAAAATAATGAATCTCTTAAAAAATATATATTAAGAAATGAAAGCAATATTAAATGTCAAAATGTTAGAAATATGTAATATGTTAAAAAATAGAGTGCATCTATTTTTTTTTATCATTTTACATATAACAATAAACATTATTACAATCAAACAATTTACTTCATTTTATAGCATTATGAGAAAATAATTCGATAATTCAATGTATTTGCAGTTGTTATGGAAATAATTATAAAATATAATCAGAAGATGATACTTTTATATCAAGTTATCTTACGATAAGTTTGAAATGAGCAGAAGGAATTCAAACCTTACACATCGAAAGCAACCAGAAAAATTACGAGAAAAATTTTGTAAGCCCTATTTTCATACATATTTAACTTATAACTAATTCTGAGAAATGTTTAGGATTTTCCTAAAATTGAATTGAGCTCTAAGAATCATTTATGAAGAATATAATAAGCTCAAAATCGTATAATGTCTGTTATCTATAAAGAAACAAGAGTAAAATTTGAATTATATCAATTCCCAAGTTATGTAATTAAATTTATACCTGAATTCCATAAAAAAAACTCCTTTTGTACACACGGAAGAAAAGGATTCTAGTTAAACTCTATTACAGAATGATTTGAATTGCAAATAACGTAATGAAAGATTGTTATTGACATATTTTGATGGAAGAGAGTTGGAAATAGATTCCTGGAATATTTCTCCTAGCTTAATGTTTCTTTCAAAGGTCTTCTCTTATAATAAATGAGTTAAAAATCACACAAATCTCACTTCTTTCGATCAAACATTGTTCAGGTGAATAGGTTGGTTTTCTTATTGTCGTATGGATTCTAACGACAGGTGTTATGTCGTAACTCTTATTTAAGGACATAGTTTTGATGTATATGTACATGATTTACCAAACAATTTTTAATTGGTTAAATTTTACCGATGATATGATTACTATGAAATAAATGTTTCAATGTGCTATTTTATTTAGGGTAAAATGTAACGTTAACATTTTATTTTATTATAGTACATTATTTGGGTTTCATGGCAACAGTAAGTAATTAAAATCAATTTAACGATTTATAAAATAAAATGACGGAAGCCCTCAACCATTAAGCTCTGTGAGATTTATGCAATGCATTTTAAATTAATGAGCTTTGATAAAGTTTTTTTCATAACTTGATTAAAATCAAGAACTATTTGTCGACGACTTCAATAAGTATTTGATATTAAATTAATATATCTAATTATCTTCCTTTAAAAACTTAGTAAAGAGTTAAACGTATTCTTTATTCCGTATTCTCTCAACAGAATTATCATAATTTCAAATCTGTTTTTGCTATTTCTAAAAAAAATGATGATGGAACGAATACATGGAGGAATTTATGGCAGTATAATGTAGGTTTTGTTGATTTCCTTTAAAAATATCCTTTAATTCAATGATGTTAAAAACATTTAATCATTTTATTACATTGATATACAGAGGCGTTCATTTTTACAAAAGTATTAAACAAATACTGTCAACGAATTATACAATCATTAAATACTTACTTTCTATTAAAAACATTTTTCACGATAATATACTATTACTATAATTAATACACTCTAAGGCAATTAGTCTAATTTAAATTAATAATTTTTTTTCATTTAAATGAATAAGGGAATTTCTGTAAAAGAACTATCCGGAAAAAAGTCTATAGGAATAAATATATATAAAAACAATCTCTCATAATATTAACACAATTTAAAATTTTATGCTTGCCTCTAGAACTTGAAACAAGATTTAAACAGATAATTGCACGAATTAATAATGTACCGTTGCAGTATTCGAAAAGACATTTTCAAACGCAAGCCAGATATGGATTTGAAAAGATAACTTTCGAATTTATGTCATTCTTATAAAACTTAACGTACTTAAACATTTTAACTATCTCATTAACTGTCCACATCAATAAAAGAATGATGTAACTGCATTTATCTTGATGTATTTATACACAGTTTTGCAATTTTCTTTCTTTTATAAAATGTTTAAAACTGGGTTACTGCGCTGATTTGAATAACTATATTACTTTTCTGTTTTGTGTTCAAACAATACTCTCTGCTCTATACAGGAACCAAGTCAGATGAAGTGTTTGAGGATGCCTTTGAATCCTATCTAGAAGACTTAGGTTTCAGTGGAGGAGCCAGAGGAGAAAACGTGCCCCCTTTTCCGTTATAATTTCACGCCCCCTTCCAAAATAATAGCATGCATGCTCGAGAAAATTCCCATCAAATTCAAAAATAACAGCCAATTGAAAAGTCCCCGGCCTGACACATAGATGGTGCTACTAGAATTAAACCCATATGTTTTTTAGTTAGCTCTAACCCTCAAAAGATGCGTGTATAAATTTGACAGCTGTCGGATCATTAGTTTGTGAATTATAGCATTTTGAGTGAAGCAACTTTTGTTATTGTGAAAAAAATGGATAAAAAGGAATTTCGCGTGTTGATAAAACATTGCTTTTTGAAGGGAAAAAATATAGTTGAAGCAAAAACTTGGCTGGATGCCGAGTTTCCGGACACTGCCTCAGGAAAATCAACCATCAAGGATCGGTATGTGCTCATTTCACCACGTCTAAATTTAGACGTGGTGAAATGAGCACCGAAGACGGTGAACGCAGTGGACGCCCAAAAGAGTTTGTTACCAACGAAAACATTAAAAAAATCCTCAAAATGATTTTGATCGACCGTAAATTGAAATTGAATGAAATAGCCGACACTCTAAAGATATCAACTGAACGTGTACATCATATCATTCACGAATATTTCGATATGAGAAAGCTCTGTGTAAAGTGGGTGCCGCGCGAGCTCACTTTTGACCAAAAACAACGACGAGTTGATCATTCGGAGCAGTGTTTGAAGATGATCAAGCGTAATATATCCGAGTTTTTGCGTCGATATGTGACAGTGGAGGAAACATGGCTCCATCATTTCACTCCGAAGTCCAATCGACAGTCATCCGAGTAGACTGCACACGTTATGGCGTCAGTATTTTGGGATGCGCATGGAATAATTTTCATTGACTACCTTGAAAAAGGAAGGACCATCAACAACAGCGACTATTACATAGCGTTCTTGGACCGTTTGAAGGACGAGATGGCCGAAAAACGGTCGCATTTGAAGAAAAAGAAAGTGCTGCTTCACCAAGACAATACACCGTGTCACAAGTCAGGGAAAACGATGGCAAAAATCCATGAATTGGGCTTCGAATTGCTTCCTCCTCCCCCGTATTCTCCAGATCCAGCGACTATTTCCTGTTCTCAGATCTCAAAAGAATGCTCGCTGGGAAGAAATTTTCGTCGAAGGAAGAGGTGATCGCCGAAACGGAGGCCTATTTTGAAGCAAAGGACAAATCGTACTACAAAAATGGTATTGAAAAGTTGGAGGGTCGCTATAATCAGTGTATCACCCTTGAAGGGAATTATGTTGAATAAAAAAAAACTAATTTTGCCAAAAAAATGTGTTTTATGTTAATGTTAGGCCGGGGACTTTTCAATTGACCTGTTATTTGTTTTGTTGTTTTACTGCAAAGTTGCGTATTGTGTCTAAATATAGGACTTATCCATCTATTGTATTGTGTTTAGACCCCAATTTGAATTTAATTGCTGAGTTAACATTTAATTTATTTTTAAACTGATAGCTAAATGAGCAAAAACAAAAACGAAGAAAACGCACACGAACTTTTTCCACCATTGGGCGAGATCAACCATGAGTCAAGTTAAACTGAAAGGTGTGTGAGTATACTAAATATAGACAAATATGTAAGTAGATCCTGAAGAGGTTCTAGATCTATTTGTGAAGCAGCATGCACAAAAATTGCAAATTCAGTTTATTTAAGTCTTATAAGTGTTTTTCAGTGTCTTGTATACCTTTTTTTTATTTGAAATAATTTTATTAATATATCCTTACAAACATACAACATGACTTTATGCATGCATATATATACGCCTCTAACATTCATATGATATCTTACTTCCTATCAAATATAGTTTCAAAATATTATATTATTATCTAGGTTTGAGAATGCTTTTTTCTCTTATTATTCATAAGTTTATTTTGAATGTTAATGCTAGTTGACTTACCAATGCAATATTTGAAATAATCTTTATGGATTTTTCTGTGTATAATGTATGAAAAAACGAATTATGAATAATAAATTCTAATGAATCTAATGATAGTGGTTTTAAGAAATTCCAATTGCATCAAATGATACATCTTCATGATAGAAATGATACTTCTCATTCCTAGAAAGCCTGGAAGTCGGTCCAATTTTAATTCATGCTACGCATTTCGTTTCATTTAAAGGAGTTCTCACATTCAAAATTTAAACTATGCATTTACATGACAGAATTTTCTGCTTATGCCTCATTAAATGTGAAATATAGTTCGAAACTGGTTTTGAATGTACAGAAATGGTTTGTTGCTAAGTAAACATAATTCATTCACAAAAGTTATTCATTTCTAAAGCTTCGCTGATGTTTCATTTAACCAGAACCTTCCTCTTTATCTGAAAGATTTGCATGTAACTGTGCTTGAGTTAATAATAGCTAAAAGAAATAACAAGCCATTCATTACTTTGGTTGTAAGGAAAGGAAATATTGTTTTACATGCTTTCTTCGAGGAAAGTTTGATATTTCAAAAGAGCTGTATCATTGTAATGATGTAATCACAAACGTTGGACATTAGCGGAATAATTCCAAAGTATCTAATAATTAATAATTACTTTAGAAAGTTTACAATATATTTAAATAGAGTTTGAAATAGTTTAAAGGGATGGAGTTTCAATTCAATAAAATATTAATATGAAGAAACAAGTTATTATACTAATATAATATAAAAAAAAGCTTTTCTTTGTGAAAGGGTTTTCTTTGAATACAAAACGTGCATTTAAACTGTAAATTCATACGGGTCATATAGAATTTGCACATAAATCAGACAATATATTAGTACTTATTAAAAAAGGGTCAAAACTGTTTACATTAATAATAAGTATATCTAAACAGAATATATAGGTGTTGAAATTCAATATAAAAGTAATAAAAATGTTTTGTAATTCGTTTTTAAAAACTCATACTAACTTTCAATATGAGCAATAATTCTCTCAGAATGTATGAAATAAATCACTGCAGACAATTAATATGGATTTTAATGTTATATTTACTCTGAAATAGATTTCGATATCCGTTGCCTTATGCCTTTGTAAAATTAAGATTGTTTAAATCGACTCGTACAGTTTTTGAAAAATTCGATTTTGCTATAGCGTCGTATTTCAGATGGAATGTTTAAAGGTTTATAACACGTGAAACAAACAGCAACAAGAAAATTTAATGCAACTAAGGAAACCATTATACAAACATTTGCGATTTATTCCAAGTTGAAAATAATCTCGTTTTAGGTATTGCTGATTACTAAAATCTAAGGTATGAAACTTCAACTACTTACTCTTTTTACAGAATCATTAAAAATTGAATCAATGACTTTATCGTAATAAAACTAGTCTCATATAATTATTTTCCATACTGAAATTTGAATTAGCTATAAATTAAAGAACGATAGTTAGATTGTATTATAATTAAATAATTATTCATATTGGCTCTATTTTAAAACTTTTTATGTGTAAATATTGAAGAAAATTTGTTCTACGTTGGAATTTCTTTGGAAATCATTATTCTATCTAAAAGGATCAAATGTTATTCGGAAACTTTTAATTCATAAAAATATTTCACTTCCTTTAGTTAATTTGAGCTGCAGCTTAAAGAAAGAATGTGGGGTTGAAACATAAGTTTAATCCAAATGTAAATATCAAAATCTAACCTTTCCACAGGCGCACCCTCTATACTATCGTGAAAAGTCGCGTGTATTTCCTAGATACGCTACTGTATTTGAGAATATTAATGTTAAAATTTGGTTGTAATTAATAAAGGATTAATAAGCACATTTTAATTAAGTGATATTTATTTAAGAATAAAAGGAAACATAGTAAAAATAAAACATATAAGCACTATAAAATGACCAAATGTTATTAAAATTGCATTGGAAATAAAATAAATGAAATTGATGATATTTCGATTGAAGTATTTATTTTTCTTACATTAAAATCCAAAGATAATATGAAATTTAAAAAAAAAAAAAAAGGAAGAAATATGAGCTTTATAGTCATTTCATTACATTCAGTCCATTCACCACAATTCTTCAAGGTTATGTCTATTTCCATGATAAACAGCCAAATAAAGCCCAAAAGAGCTTCTATTTCTGCTGTCTTTTTATATCTACCATTACTTGAACGAGAGTAATTAGGCTTCACGGAACAAATATACTTATTAAACTCTAAACTCTTCAAATATGCTTTTGATATGCGATCAGGAATGAGATATTTCTCTTTATCCAAAATTTTTGTTAAATTTTTCGTGTCACCCAATAACTTCAGGAACATGAGTACATATATTGCGAGGTGCTGGTTTAGTTTTCTTGAATGGATTTTTCTGCTATTTCCATGACTCGGTGATACTCATGTTTTTCTTAAGATAGGCTATATAGGCATCTGCAGATCCATCGTCATTATCTTCATCTTCTGATTACTTCCTGCATTCTTTGTGATTCCGAATCATTTTCTCTTTCTGAAATGTTCTCTTCTTCATCTGTATTACTTTCATCTAAAACTATGTCCTCCTCCTCATCACTATCACATAAAAGCACGTTTTTTTTAGTCTCAAGGTCATATTAGGATCCTTCATGTGGAATATTTTGTTTTTACCCATCCAAAACTATAAAAAAAAACGGAAATAAATTAGTTATCATGAACAGTCGCACGTATGTGACAAATACACGCATGTCTCTATTCCGACTTAAAAGCTATTAAACACAAAAATTACATCAAATCATAATGTTAAGGTTCATAACAATAAAGATATTTTATACCAACGAAGAAAACCAGATATAACAAAAACATTCATGAATATCTCTAAGATACAAAAAGAAGATTTGTAGAATCCTATAAATGCCTCAAAATCCAAACTATGATTGAAAATAGGTCAAAAGGAGCGGGAAGAATAGGTAAGGAAAGGAGCTCGTATTACCTTCTGGTGTAAAGACATAAAACGTAATTGATATCAAGTATATCTCCCACATACGCGCGCCCGCTGGAAGATTAAAGATGATTGGTTATGTTTTTGACATAGAAAAAAAAGCTTTCTTTAAATAAATGATCACATTCTTACTAAAAAGGATCATAAGATGTTTCCTGATATTTAGATATTTAAATTGAATAATAGCATTTTAAACTGGAACGTTAGAATAAAATACATTGCACAAATAATTACTTCTCGATCACAAAATGCTGTGTTAATCAGGGGATTTTATATAAAAAAATAATAATAGATGATTTTTAAAGCTGTTAAGGATTACTTTATTTAATGGATTTACAAGCAAAAATGTGTTTGTTAAATCATC
Source organism: Nephila pilipes (assembly GCA_019974015.1). Taxonomy (NCBI): domain Eukaryota; kingdom Metazoa; phylum Arthropoda; class Arachnida; order Araneae; family Nephilidae; genus Nephila; species Nephila pilipes. The sequence continues at coordinate 48,693 of BMAW01047614.1, forward strand.
AATGAAAATATTATTAATGTTCCCACATAATCTAAAATATAATTAATCTCTCTCTCAAACAGAAAATACCCGTATCTTAATGAAATATTTAATTTTTAGTTTTGAAGTGTGTATTGCAGGGTTAAGAGTGGAACGAACTGTATAGTTAATTAATTCTCTTCATTTGATTGATTGTTTATTAACGTTGCTCTTGATCGACGGAACGTGGCAGGCAGCGTCGAAGTGACACTTCCCGGAACGAACGGGTGCTTTGTCGATGGACGCGAGCCGAGGGATGGAATAAATAATGTCGTATTGCGGAAGACTTTCGAAAATAAAAATAAAGGTATCCGGTGAGGAGTGGAAGGATTCGAGTAGAAATTCTTTCTGTCTTTTTTTATTCCCTCCCTATCTCGTGGCACTTCCGGCAGGGCTGGGTACCCCGGGCTCGCGTCACCCACCCTTGCTTCGCTTCTCTTCTTTCGGATGGATGAGGATTAATTCCTTTAGGAGGGCAGTTGGATTCCTAAGTACTTGTTATCCTATTCAAATTTCATAAGAATAGAGCTTTTTTTTAAATAGGTCAATTAGTCACTTCCGGTGGGGCCGGGTATCCTGGGATCGCGTCACCCTCCAAACATTGCTTCTCTTCTTTGGAATGGATTGAGGATTAATTCCTTTAGGAGGGCAGTTGGGTTCCTCAATTCATAAGAATTGGATTCCAATTTCACGAAAGTTGCTGACGACGGGCCTCGTAACTCTGAAACTCAGTCAAGTGACGAGAATGCCACATGAGTTAGCACCTCTCCCTTAAAATTCCCATATCACTCCTTGGAAGGAAATAAAACCTCAAGAGATTTAGCATACATGAGTTCTGTTATGCTGTGGGTCTTCGGAGACATCATGTCTCGAACTCCCGACTAGACAAAAATAAATTCGGCCGCAAGCTGGCAACCATTACCACTAGGCTACTGCAGCCACAAATACTCTTCAAACAGAGATAACGAATCATGATAATTTTAAACTTTTTGTGGAGTTTTCTATTGAAACATTTTTAGTTGATAAGCTATTTTTCTCCTTAAAAATAAATTAAGGAAAAAGTAATAAATACATATCAGGTAAAAAATTATGTTTACAACATAAATCTAATGTCCTTCCGTAATCAAAGCAGGTTAAATGTGACTACCAAAAAAAAAAACAGAATTAAAAGTAGAAAATATTTTTTTCATCCTCTATAGTAATTATATTTCACCAAAAATTTACATTAGTAAGATTTCTGGAGATTGCTGATAACGTGTACTCATTTTTAAATCCAAACACCCTTTTAAACATATTTTTGATATTCAACCATTAAAATATTTATATAAATGAGAAATTATATATTTGTAAGGGTGAATTATTTTATTAAAAATAGCACTTTCCGTAACGATAGCATAACTGTATGGTACAGAGTCGACCTTCTGTATATAAGGGCTCGGGTGCAAGAAACCATTTGAGGCCCTAAATGTTTGGTAAAGTGAAAAAAAAAATACAAACATGAACATGTGTTGCTACTGGATATTTTTTAACGCGTAATTTTGTTTTTACTAATACGATAATTACTTCAGAAAATTTACAGTTTTTTTACAATTTCTTTTTCAATTCTAAATATAGGAATGCATTTAAGAATTCTGCACACACGCTTGACTAAAAAGTTTAGCTTGGGTTGGGATACTCGGGAGCTAACAGAATCAAATAACAAAAACTAACCATTTGCATCATCAAGAATTAGTTTGAAGATTGTCGAAATTCATTGATCTACAATAATAATGTTTACAATAAAATGAACTTAACGTCATACTGACAACGGTAGGAATATTGTCAAGTTTTTATGTGCAAGAGTGCAAAAATTTAGTCTTTGATCATACTGCCCCTTCCTCCCCCAATCTCGGGGCCCTGGTACATAGCATCCGCCGCACCCCTCAGATGACCAGCTCTGATTTGGTATAGCAATTTGTTGTAGATATTACCCTACGCCAGGATATTCTGGATAAATATTCACATTAGAATGTGCCTGAAAAAATTACTCACGTTATTAAATCTTTTAATTTTTTTTCTCAATCTGATTGAATCGATATTTTTACATTTTAATATGTTTAACTATCAAAGTCTTACATAGTTTAGTTAATTGTTTTTTATGTATCTTTAAACGTTATCTCGCATCGTTCGTCGTAATTACAATGGTTAAAAAGCTATGACTCTTCTGAAAAAGACCGTAGATGATAACGAAATACTTTTCAATAAACAGATCAATAAATAAATACTTTTAAGAGCGAAACTAATAATTAACTTTTAGAAAATTGTTATGGAGTACATATAGGAAAAACAAGATATTCAAGAAACGTTTTTTTTTAAAAGGAAGTGGCTATTAAAAAGGCGAGCTCATTAGGGAAAGTTGAAGTTCTTTCTGGGTACATTTGACTAAGATTAATAAATAACTTTTAATCTTAAATTATTCGTAAGTTATCGATAAAAATGAAGCTATCTATTAATAAAAGCACTTAATAGGATTATTGACATTTTGTTCCGTAAATCTTACGACTAATTATACGATAATGCAGTTTTTTTCTGCGAGTATTAGATATTTATGTTTATCATAGAAGATGTTGAGATAGTAATTATCTGCTTAACATGTCAAAGCAGTTGTTGGTTGTATTATGTTTGGCGTTAGAGCTTTTTGTTACATAACCCTTTACATATTCCATTTTTTTAAAAAAAGTTATTTACTCCAACTTTACCATTGTCAGTGAATTTCGCATGTGGTATTTATTTTTCACTGGAATTTAAAACATATTCCTATGAGAATGAAATTTGTTAAAAATAAGAATTAAAAAATTAATACTGGCTCTGCTAATTTAATTTTGAATTGTGTTAATGTTTTTTTTTTTCTTTTTTGTTCAATTCTCAAAAATGTAGAATTATTCAAAATAAATGTTAATTAATGTAAAATAAGTGTACTTCCGAGCCCCGGACTCTAGAGAAGAAAGACTATCAAAAAAGAAAGAAAATACCCCTTCTTCATAACTCTAATATATTTTTATTGTCACAAGTGCAAAAAGTTGCTAATGTCGGCAACAAAAAGAACAAGACAGAAAATTCTGCTATAAAAACCAATTATTAAATTAAATATTAAAATAAGAGCAAACGATACATTTTTAAAGTAGTCAATAACATTGTGTTAAAAAATTAAAGAAAAATAATACGATAAAATATTAAATGAAATATAACTCAGCAATATAAACGTACCTTAAACAAACTAAATGTAATTATCATAATATATTATAATGTCAGTTTTTTTCTGCCTATCACCATGTTGCCTGCGAAACGACGTTCCCGATTAAGGGGGACAGGAATGAAAGTCTGTTCAAACAAACTTTCAGTAGCAGGTAATTTATGGCTACGGGGTTTGGGACCAAAATTGTATTAAGTTTATTTGACTGAGAACTAGGATCAAGCAACTGTTTATTGTCAAACCTTACGACGACTGCTAAAAGCCATTTAAAACAAAGGAATAGGCATGCAGTTTCAAAACAAAGTGCAAGTATATCTCACATCACTAATCGTAATGTCCCTATAGGAGGAGAACGGAAAGTTCGTCCATCGATATGATAAATACCTCAATCTTCACGGTGATTATGTTGAAGAACAACCATATTTGTAAATAATTTTTGGTAACAAATTAATTTTGTTCTGTACTATTGTCTTCTTTTATGGTCCATCGGAGATTGAAAAAAAATAGCTGTCGTATTAAAAAACTACTGAAAAGATTTTTGTTCAGTGAATGAGCTCTCGAGATAAAAATTTTGTTTCAAAATTGTATTTTCTTAGCAAAGTTCGTAAAATTAAAGTAAAATTAGAACAAGTATAAAGTTGTCTGATTTCTTTAAAAATGTAAGCTTTTCTGAGGAAAAAATCATGTACAATTAATTAAGTGATATATGTATAACACATATATATATGTATGAGAGAAAGTGATATATGTATGAGAGAAATCATTTTATAACTTTGCAAATATCTCACGCTAATGAACTAAAATAAGAAAAAGTCGAAGAATTTGCTGAATAAATTTATCTTATATAATTTTCACAACTTTAACAGTGCTCTAACTGATACATTGCTCCTATACAAATACCCGATTAACAGTAAGAAATTTTGGGAAAATCATCATAATAGGTATCATTTAATTTTTTGAAATACATAAATTACTGTAGCGGTTTGCTACATCTTAATATATTATTTTTTGTGAAAAAAAAATTTTCATTTTTAATTTTAAAACAAAATATTTATTTATTCATGGTCTTTAAATTTCAAACACTAGAACAAACTGAATCTCTTTTTTTCTTCTGCTGTTGCCATTCGCAGTCTACATAAAGTTGTAGAAACAAAGATTATATTCGGCTAGCAGAGGTTACATTACCTTAAATTAAATAAAATTTCCATCCACATCTTTATTTTCATATATAGGTATAAAATTATTACTCTAAAATATTAATGGAATATTAATACAAAAATTGCTTGATCATTTTATATTTGAGCTGTTTTTCAATTATTGTATCAAAAACGTTGTTTCGTATTATTGAAGACTATATTTGAGCTGGTGAGATTATGTATTATGTTTTTGATTTTTAATAAAGAAATTAGCAACAGACAAAGCATGTAAGTTTTCAAAAATGTACTAAGTTTTGCCAAAATCTGACATTTAGAAATATTTCATTCTATAGAAGATAAATTTGTTTCAGGTCTTATGCTTTTGTCTTATCTTCAAAAATTTAGCAACTTGAAACACGTATTGATTACTAATGCGTATAAATTAGTGGATACAAAATGACCTGTATAAAATCCCTTTACAGTCTCTTCGATTTAATCGCGAAAATGCACAAATTGAAATAAATATATTACTCTTTCATTTGATCAAACAACTGTTCCGGAAGAACAAGGCTAAATTAAAATAGCCAAATCAAATAGATTTTAAAGGATAGATTTTTTTTAATAGATTTTAAATATATTTATCATTTCAGATTGGTATTACTAGAGGCCCATGATTTCCTGGGGAGGAATCGAACTTCCTTGGGTAATTTCTGTATCCAACCGTACTTAATCGAGATTGAGAGTAGTTTTATAATGAAAGTAATCATACAGATTCTCTTTCTATTAACCTTAAACATCACGTGATCGGTACTCCGAAAGGATTAAGATGGGGTGGGCAGTAGCAATGCCTTTCATCCCCCATAATACGGTCAAATGGTTACAGTTGTATCTTTGGGATGATGAGTGGCAATTAAGAAACACAGTCAAAAGTCATTCTTTAGTTCTCATTTATTTGAAATTCTCCGCGTAACTATCGTTTAAGAAATTGATAAGCAATACTTCTGTTCATGAATATATAGCTTGAATTGTTACATTTTTTTTGTGGTTGATTATGTGTATTTTTCTTAGCTTCAAATAAATACCTGAAATTAAAACTTTCTGAGAATATTGCAGATCTTAAAAAAGTGACAATAATTAATTCGATTTAATACATACTGTTACGAACTTGAGAAAATGCTTCCCTGCAACGTTTCTATTATAAAGGAAAAGAGATATTTACAGAGCTTTAATCAGTCAACCAAGGGAAGCCTAAGCAATGACTACTTAACCTTGTTGACGGATTTGGCGACATTATGAGGAACAGCGACTTTAGTGACAAAAAGATATTTCTAAAAAGTCCTGGAATCTGATAGATATCTCCATTAGGAAGAAAGTTACGAACTTTTTCTGAATTTCCCCAATGGCGTCACACCTGGTCAGATCACCTATAAACAGTAAAGAGTTACGAAGATTCGGATATCAATTATAAATTTTATGCGAGTTAGCTCCTTTAGTCGATCTGCGAGGAGTTATCGATAGCGTAGACTAGTGAATCTGTCAGAAGTAGCATGTAATCTACTGGGAGCCAACGAGAACTACATTGTAAATGCAGGGTAATACTGCGGATATTTATTCCTCGTTCGAACTAATAAGATAATGAACTGAATGTTGCTAATATAAAAGTGATTGTCCTTACAAGCGTTGTGTTTTCTGTTTGTGCTGTTACTGTCCAAGATCTACTACCTCTGCGCAATTCTGAATATTTGTGAATAAAGTGTCGTTTGGCGTTATCCTCTGAGTGGGACTGATTTTCACTCTTTATGCACTATGAAGAAGTTTTGTAAATATATGTATACCTTTTAACGCTTGATGTAAAAATATTATTACTCGAGACTTCTACTTATTTTATCCCTCCGGGGCTTACCTTCTTTAAGTAAAGGCAGGAATCGGGATTCCCCAGTGGTATTTTTCTTTCCAATGGAGTTACTGTCATTGCAATGCGCCCTGGAGATACCCTAGTTATCCTGTATTTTCGACCCTTCTTTTCATCAACGTTTATATTTTCTTCAACTTTTCAAACGTCTAGATCATAGATTTATATTATTTGGACAGCATAGCATGATATGGCTCTTGGACCATAAGCCTCTAATTTCATTCATTCAAACTCTATTCGTGTTAAGTATTGTTATGAGAGTCAACGAGCTCAAAAATCCGGAAATATTACGAGATCCTTCGCTATTAATTTGTATGCTCTTTTAGACGATTTTAATCCAAATAATCAATCAGCCTGCCTAAACAAACATAGGATGAAATTTTTTTAATTTAATAGAACTAATAGAATTATATCGAAACAACAGAACATAAAATTTTAAAATAAGGAATAAGAACATCTTATTTATAATTATTTAGATTTAATACAATATATGAAGTATTTTCGTTTAATCTGAAATGTTAGAAAGGCACAATGAATTGTTTTTAGACTTTCTTCGTAATGATAACTTCAATGATGCAGTAATTTTTTTTAAAACATCACTGGTTCTCTCTTCGAAAATCAATACTTGACAAAAAGTGAAATGTGATTTTTTTTCACACACTTCTGCTTTTTAATTTATAGAATTTTCATAAAAAATTTCAGTTAAAATTTTACTGAATGCAACTAAAATTTTCAGCATTGAACAAGTGTTAATTTATTATTCATAGTTCAACAAAACTAAAAACCAAATATTAAAAATTAAATGCGAAAGAATAACAAAAAAAAAAAAAAAAAGAATAACGATTTTAAGGAAGTTTGAAAATGCAATAAGAAAACTACTACCTCTTAAATACTCCATGAAACAATTTTTTTTAAAAAAAATAGGACTTTATTTCTGGGGCAGAAATACTCCGAATCAGTTTTATATTACCTAAAATCTGTACATTCTTATTATGCAGCAGAGAAATAAATGATGATATATAAATTTGTTACGTCATCAGTTTCGGTCTCATTTATACATGACTTAAATATCTGTCATGTGAAACATATGCTTAAAACTTTTTTAATTACTGATATATGAAAAACATTGACTTATGCTTCACCGTATAATTTTTAAATAATAAGAAACAGTCCGCTAGTCAATTTTCTGGAGTTTATTATTGCAGGACATTCGTTTCACTACGACACAAAAAGTGGCAGTTTTCATCCCACAAGCGTATATATATATATATATTCTGTAATGAAGAATATTTCATATTTTGACCACCAGATGGTGTTTTTCAAAAATTTCTTATGCAGATTAGTCAAACATAAAAAGAGATTTGCAGTCAGAGCCAGAAAATCATCAATACGGCAGCAATAGCTGATCTGTATTGCGGGAATATCGTCATTTTAAAAAAATTGTGAAAAGAACCGGTGTCTAAGAATGTTTTGGAGAAGTTGATTATGAAATTTGAAAAGACTGGAGATTTGGGTGTAGTGCCAGGAAGAGGGTGGAAACCGATTGCGAATGAAACTTCGCTACTGCTGTGGTTGAAGGAGCCTCCAATTTCAGCTATTCTTCAGCAAGTGTTCGACCGGTGTAACGAGAGTTGACAATTCTGTGGTAAAAAGTTTGAAAAACTCTACGATCCACTTTAAAATGGTATCCATTTTAGATCCACGTAGTGCAAACGCTGCAACCTCATGACCACAAAGCATGCTCTGATTTTGCTTGCAGAATTTTGGCGAGAATAGAATTTGCTGATCCGTGGCTTTGGAAAATTCTATGGTTAGAAATGACGCACTTTTCTTCAGATGGAGTTATGAATAATTAAAATTGCTGCATATGGTGTGTTTCTCATCCTAATGTCTCTCTCCAACAACCATTATATTCTGTTTACGTGACTGCTTGGTGTGGATTTACTAATGAGTTTATCCTCGGACCTTTTTCTCTTTGAAATTCTCACTCCACAAGGTCCTAAAAGATGCTTTGTCACTAGTACACGGTACATAAAACTCCTTCAACAACAGGTCATACCTGCTTTACAGGAACGATAATGCTTGCAGACCACTGTCTTCGTCCAAGATGGAGCAATCCCCACATTGGGCACCAATTTAAGGAACTGCTTCGAGCTAACTTAGGAGGTAATCGTGTAATATATAGAGCTTTTCAGGATGTCTGGCCTCCTCGTTCACCCGACTGAAATCCCTGTGATTGCTGGTTGTGAAGATTCCTAGAAGACCGTGTTTATGGAGGAATAATTAAGACTTTATCTAAGTTGAAAGTCAGCATTATACGCCATGTTGCTGATATCTCTCGAGAGAGATTCTTCGCGCTATCATTGAACACACTATAATGCAATTTCAACACGCAACTGATGTCAATGGAGCACACGTTGAACACATTTTATAAATGAATACATTTTAATGATTCTGACAGATTTTTTTCCATCTTTAGGCTCCCGAATCCCCCCTGGTAGTCAAATTCTGAACAATTTTTTATTGCAGAAATCGCTTACCCACTTTCCATGTAACTTATATACCAAGTTCCATCAAAATTCAATAATGTGAACGGGTTCTACAGGGGTATGAATAGGGTCATTTTAATTATTATCATCCTGTATATACAGAGTAGCCATAATTAAACGGACAGTGCTCAAAGTATTAACCATGAAATATCGAGAAAAGGACAATAGTAAACTTTTCGGATATTAAAATCAAAGCAAGCGATATATTATTAAATTTAATATATTTAAGCAAAATGTTAAAAATGTTAAATTGAATATATTTAGGTTGATTATATATATATATATATATGCGTGTGTGTGTGTAACATAATATCATCTTTCTCTTGTGTATAACTATTGAATGTAAGTTATTGAAATAACACAGTCGAGGCGTATTGAATTTTCACAGAACTTTTATTTTAAGCGGAGAGAGAGACCATTTCCACTCCGCCTTTTTATTCAAACTATTACATCATAAGACAGAAAGAAGAGGAGAGAAGAAGAGAGCGCTTCTCGCTGTGTTTGAGTTTATATATGAGGGAAATTTCATTTGAAACATCAGAGACGCGTGATATGAATAAAGGGATTTCTGGGGAAAAATCATATTAGACAGGGAATCTGAAGGGATTGTTTTGACAGATTTATAATCGATTTAAGCGGATTTAACCAGTTTTAAGAGCGCGTGATGTAATAAATAAAAGGATACTTTGGAAGGGGATCAGGAAATACGAATGAACATTATATTTTAAAGGAGAGAATGGGTAAATTTAGTAAATTAAATTATTATAGCGAGAAAATAATGGGAATTAAGTTAAATCATTACATATATATATAAATATATAAAATCATACGTTTTATGCTTATGGCTTAAATATTATGTATTTTAATGTACAAAATAAATTACTAAGTATCAAACAAAATTATTATAGAGAAATTTATTAAAAGAATGATAGTATGGATTATCAATAATAAGGAGCTTAGGAGTAATGAAAGTGGCAGAAAAGGTAGGGAAGTTATAAGAACAAGAAATATATAAAAAGAAAAAAATTATTGAGCTTAATCATAACTCTGAGAAAGATTACATTATTAAAAGTTTTAAGTACTTTTTATTTTGAATTAAATAAGAAAAATGTTTTTGTGTTAGAGACCGTTTATTACATGATAATCATTTTGAGCTTATGCGTATTCATTTAATGAAGGATATAACTATCTATTTCTTCCATGAATCCAAAATGAAAGATTATAATTTTGAGTTGCAAAAAGTAGAATATTGTTTTATTACATTTATGGAACATCTCTTAATCAAATTAATTTTAATGTAAGTTTCTTAATGAAAATAAAATATTTATCTGAATTAAAAATTTCAGTACTAAAAACGCTTTTTATTATATATTAAAAATAAATCTTAATTTTTAAAATTATAATAATGACTCAGGTTTTATGAATGACATTTGTATATGTAACGTTCCCAAATTTTATATCAATGCGGAATAATAACATATTATTACAGGTTATATGGACATGGGTAATTATAAGATATTATGTATCATGAGACTAATATCAGACTTAAAATTTTGAAAAATAATTTTTATGTTAAGAAACAAATGAGTTAAGATAAAGATAATTTTAATACTAAATTAGTAATTAAATATGATCTTTCATCTCAGGCTTTTAAACAGTTTAAAGACTGTTTTAATTATGATATCAAAATTTGCTCTTGAGTTGTTTACTGCTTTTTAGTTTTTTACGGCTCTTAATTTATTTTATTCTTTTTAATATTGAAGGAGATACTCACTTGAAAGATTTAAAAAATTTTATGCTGATACTTTTTAATTAATCCCGGAGACAGATTTATTATTACTTAAGTAGACAATGTACCTATTACGAGTAATTATACTATTATATGCAAAAAATTCTAAATTAATTTAACTAATGAACATCTTGATAATAACAACTTCTTTAGAATGGTGAACAATAGTCAGATAGAAAATGCTGATAGAATTTTAGCAATTTAGAAGAAAATCGCTGTCAATGTGAATAATGTTAAATTTCCTTAATTTTCTTAGTTCAATAATTTCATAGAAAACCTGTGAAAATTAGATCCGTAACTAATGGTTAAAATATAATAACAACCCTTGCTGATAAAACAATTACAAAAACTTAAGCAAAATATTTTAGAAAAAATGGAGAGAATTATTATAATTAAAAATAAATGCATACATAGTCAAACATATTAATTATACACATTTTTATGCTATTTATAGGTATTATCTCAAAGATCTTTTTAAGTCTATTGTCATTAATGTTTTGGGGCATAAATAGATTCTACTGACTCAGAATGTCAGATTCAAACTCGTAGAGTCTATTGCTATAACACTTCTCTTAATGATTCCGATGCGCAAATTGTTAAACAAAAGAGCGTTAAGCGAGTCCATTTTAACATTGGTATTAGGAAAGGTATTGAAGAAAGTATTTGGAAAAAAGGTATTGGGGAAGTGAGAACATCCGACCGAAAATAAAACGAAAGAAACTCGAAATATCTTTTCATGTCATTTTTCTTCATTATATTTACACCATCTCATTTAGAAAAATCTACAAAAATACAAGGATTAATTCTGAATAAACAAATAGAGTTTTTATACAATAATGTTAGTGTGTACAGAGCATAAATTAATAATATCTTTACCTGCTCTTCAATTCGTACTGATAGCGAGGACATAGTTCTCGACTAATGAATACAATACATGAAAACAAAAGTGCCTCTTTTATTCAAAAATAATAAAGCTATTAGTGATACATAACCTAATTTACAAGGTATGTAAATTCAAAAGCGTATATGTGACGAGTATTACACCAAACATAATAATAATAAACATATGCTCTAAAATATTAATAAATTTTACCAAATTAATATACATGCACGTTCAATTTTCTTCTTTAATTAGTTTTTTTCGAAGTTTATTAAAATAATTATCTATAATAATACGAATAAGAAACGTGGTAAACAATCAATGAAATACAAAATGAAATTTAGTAAAACTATGTGGCCGCCTCATATAGATTCACTGTTAACCGAAGAAGTACTAAATAAAGCTTTATTGTACATATTTAAATTCCTATAACTCTACACTTTAAAGAAACTAGATAAGGAATGCATGTATGATTAAAATCAATCAAGATGTTAAGATGTTTTTTTATCAAAGAATATATGCTTCGATTTTGGATTAAGTTTTCAAACATTATATGAAAACAGCCTGAATATCAGTATGTTATGTATGGAATACATTCATTAAAGTAAACCGTAAACAAATATTTTAGAGATACAACAGTTCGATTAGTCGGATTAATAATCACATAATATATGCAGAATTATTTTAATGTATCGAATCTGAAAGGATCTTGTATGTTTTTATACTAAAAGTAGTCACTCTTTAATTATAAATGGACTTTCTTACTTGGGGAAAGATAGAATGTAGCACGAATGGATTCTGTTGACTCAATGTTATAGAAATGGCTTCATTCTCTGAGGAACTTGTATGCGTTTGATTCCTTTCTATACTTCTAACAAAAAAGAATGTAAGCACAAGCTAATTTTCCAAATGCAAATTCCATCGAGAGTTATAAAACTCCAACTGCTTGTGAGTCTATTAAAAATTTTCATTTGACTTGTTAATGTATAAAACGGTGCACAATTGGTGTAAAGCACATTAGCTACCAACCCTATAGTAAAATCAATGTAATTTCTATTTGTAGCACTTGGAATAGAGCAACACTTTTATATGTAATTAAGGTATTGTACACTGTGAAGTTATTTTTGTCAAGTAAAGGTCTTTTTAATGTACAACAAATAATAATATTTTATAATTTCGAGTACACAATCAGATTTTTTTCTTTCTTTCAAAATAAAAAAATAGAAAAAGTTAACTTGGCAACATTAACAATCCTCACTTTGCAGGTAATACTACAAAAAATAAAATTAAGCAGAAAATGATAAAAACGAAAATGCTTTTCTTTTCTTTTAAAGAAATGGCCGGGACTAAGATAATTTTCAAAAACTCTCCCAAATTTAAATGAAAGTTTTCCTATGATAGTATTGGATATTATTCCATTTATTTTCATCATACATTCTTCTTAAATGGTCATCAAATAATAGACCAAGGAAGCGAAGAACATACTATGAAGCTATTTTATACAAATCTATGAGTAATAATAGTTGTTTTTCCGGACACAGTACTTAAAGATGCAACCAATACGCATCGGAATATAACATTTATTATAATAATTTATTATTTATCCGAAAGAAATTGAAATGGCTAGATTCTTTAGAAGATTTATAGATGAGGATCCGATTGAATGACCCTAACAAATTTTATAATGGTTGTGATCCGATAACTTCTAATGCTTGTCAATCTGATAAGTGTGTGTTCCTTCGTTTATAGTCTTGGCTTTACTTTCTTCCTAATCAGTAAGAAATTTTTACTTAGAAATATACTCCATATATCTGGTTTTTCAAACGCTTCAAAAATATCCTAAACTTAGAAAAGTTAAAGTAGATGATTATTATAGCTTTTCACATTCTATAAAAATATGTAATAAATTGTACATTTGCATTCCTCAACTATTTGAAAGAGTGCTTTGATAAAAATAAACGCAATAATTTTGGTTCTTTAAAATACAAATACATATTTATATTTTTCCTTTTTATAACAATAATTTCTATTACAAATACTGCATTTTATATATCCGACGGTAGTTCAGAAAGTACATGAGTGTAAAAATAGATAACACTACTACGGTAAGGTCCGTCATTGTGGACTGTAATAAGTTAAGCAAGTATTCCATTGAGTCATTTGTTAGTTTTGAATATGCAACTATTTGTACGTATTTTTTCCCGTATAGTTACGGTCGGCATTTCGCATCGATTTTCCCCATTTTCGAAATCTTGTTCATTATTTTAAACCAGAAAACTAGCAATATTCAAAAACATTTTACGCTTCTATTATTAATTCACTTCAAAAAAGGAGAAGACGATCTCATCAGTTGCAAAAACTATGGCGAAGATTGTTCGGGATAACAAGAGACTCATATCCACAGACTTAATCAGAACAAGGGAAACTATTTTTATTTTCCATTCGTAGCATGGATTCCTTTTGTCCTGTTTTTGTGCATGTATATTGCGTAATAGAATGAAAGTTAAACAAAGACTATGGAATTAAATCGTATATATATATGTTATGTAGATATATATTATAAAATACAAATTAAGAAGAATTATATATTAAGAAATTTATTATCTAGGAACTGAAATTAGTATTAAAAAATTTGTTATCTAAGTACTGAAATTAGTATTAAGGAATTTAACTGAAACAATGAAAATATTAACATACATTGACTATAACTGAAGATAATAGGAAGCAAAGCAGGACAACAGGAAGATGAAAATTAATCTCCTCTTTTCAGCTTTGCGAGAAGTATTTGTATCGGAAGAAGAAGACGCACTTCTCTTTAATAAAATTAAAGCAAATGATTAATTATTAAAATGAGTATATTTAAGCTGATTGTAATTAAAATTGAAGCAAATGATAAAAAATTGAAAATTGATATGGTATGGCAAAAGTGATCCACCTAAAACAATAGCCCCTTACGTGGCTGATAATAGATAATCAATATTAAAATCATTTGACCCCAAAACATTCCAAGAAGAAAGCCAAACTAAAAAGACGTAGTTTGAATTTCTTGAGGCGAGAAAAAAAATGCCTCACAGCTTAAGATTTTGAATAATGTTATTTACTTTCAGTCACATCTTGATTCCAGTTTACATATTATTTAAGGTAAAACGTAAATCGATAGGTAAATAAAGTACTTTGTTTTTATATTTGTTTCACTTCAATCCAGTAAGAAAAACAGGGATTAATTTATTACGATATATTTTTTAAAATTGAGTTTATTAGTGGTAAAAGCAGGTATCAGACATATAATGCATATATTTTATTTCAATCTAATAAAAAATTCAGGTGAAATGTATCATGACGTATTTTTGAAAAATAATTTCGTTACTGGTGAAAGTAGACATAAAAAAATATACGTGAAACAAAACAAAGTTTTCAAAAATGGTCAGGTACGACATTTATAGAGTATAGAAAACAACATTCCCTTCGGTGGCTGAAAAGTTATTTATTTTACAACCAAGTATGTTCTTTGTCTGAAGTTTGAAGATAAAAATTAAGTGACAGTTAAATAAGGGAAAATTATCAATAAAAGTAAAAAGAAATTTGAATAACGTAAGTTAATATCTCAGAAAGTAAAAGTAGAACAAGAGAATTTCTACTATATATATATATATATATATATATATATGTATATTTACTCAACTTTCTTGGTATATATATATATATATACTATAATACATGTATTTGTAACACATTAATAACACGCAAGAAATCAATAATAGATACAATTGATTTTTGATACAATAAGAAATATTTTTTTTAAAAAAAATATTTCTTTAAAATGATTTATAAGGAAAATATGGAGTTTGGTTTGAATTATCTTATTATTCCTTTAATCTACATTTTATTAAATCAAAATTTTATTCCGAGGAATAATACGCAAAAACGAATCAATTCATTTTTGAAAAAATAGGATTTTACCGAATAATTTACGATGGTGAATATTATAATTGAAGCTAGAAAATACTTTTAGCGAAATGTAAGAATAGATAATTTTTTTCTTTCTCAATTCTTAATTTAATGCTTTTTTACATATTACCAATAATTGTGCAATTTTTTTTTATCTGTGTAATACTGAATAAGCAATTTGATTAATATTCTAAAGTCTTATTTTAGTGTTATTTTTATTATGCAGTATTGCTTCAAACGCTATTAATATTTGATTACCTGGTTACCTTTGGTAACGATATCAACAAAGTTTTTATTTGTATGTGACAACATAATGATTGTTATAATAATAAGCGCTGCAAATAATAAGATTGTTCCTTTAATGAATTCGGAACATTGTGGACTTTTTCATATTCATTATGACTTCATACTGAATGTAAGACTCTTTTTTTTTATATCGTCATGAAATTTTGAGTCCTAACGCGAAATCCAAATCTATACCCTATTTTAGAAGATCTGAATAAGTTTCTTAGTTATAATCAATTAAATTTTTGAAACGTTTTGAAAACTATGCATCTTAAAAACTTACGGAAAATGCTAAGGAGACATATACGAAAGTTCCGAGCTAGGAAAAGTACCAAAGTGCTACAGAGAGCATCTTCTAATTGCTTGGTAAAAGAAAAGGTTTATAAAACTGCACCTAAATTGTACTGTAGTTCAAGAATTTCACTTGAGAAAAAATATAAATCAATTTTAATCGCTTTTTATATAGCTGGTATGGACTTAATGGATAGTTCTGAAGAGAAAGATCGTAATATAATGAACAATAGTGATAGAAAACCCAAAAAATTAAGATTTATTACTTGCATCAAGAATATACCAATAACATTCCTGTTTCTATCATTCTGTGTGAGCTTATTGATTAATATTCTTTCCTTTATCCACTTGTCAGACAGAACAGGAGAATTAGCGAATTTTGTTTTCGGGATAGTTATAATGCTGGGATACGTCTCGATATATAGAAAACGTCGAGCAATACTGCTTATATTGGAAGATCTTAATCAACTGTTTATGAAGTTAACAAACCGTAATTTTGAGACCGAGAAATATCCATTCCTTGCACATTTCATTTCGCAACAAATACTGATAATTATTAGTAGTGTTTCTTGGCTTATCGATTATGACAATACTCAAAATGCTCCAATTATATTTCAGACGGAAGTAGAGGAAAACTTAGCGTATTACTATTATGTGGCTTTGATAGTTTTGCTTTTGATTTCCTCTCTCATATATTTATTAGTGATAACATTATTTGTCAGTTTTTACAGTCTCTCATGCAGATACATTCGAACTATTTTCCAACATTTGCGTGATGAGCGTAATAAAGATTCTTCGCTTGAATTTTTTAAAAAAATACATTATGTGTATGAGGAAGTTGAGAAAGTTATGGAAAGACTGAATGAAAACTTTTCATTTTCTGCCTTAATATCATTTCTCTTTTTTATGATTGGATTATTCTTGGGAAGCTACAGACTAGCTTTTTATAAAAATACATCAGCTTCGTATCTTTATTTCTTGTTATATTCAGTAGGTTTTTGTTTAGCTAATCAATTATTAATAATGATGTCAGCGTCTATGACAAATGAAATATATACTGAAACGAAATATATTATTCATTGCTTGCCGTATGGTCAACCAGATGAAAATGTGTTTGAGTCGAAAAAATATCTCATGAGAGATAATCGCCTAACTCTATGGAAGATTTATGTGCTTGACAGATCTCTTATAATTACCAGCATCGGCACTCTTTTAACGTATGGAATTTTACTGGGCACCTTGGAAAAATAGCTGCGGGTTTTGATGTATAATTTGATTTTTGATAATTCCCAGTCAATATCTCTTATTTGATACAATTCAACATAGTTGACTCGAATGCATTTCAAATACAAAAACAGGATTCAGAGTTATAGTTAGAAAATGTTTCTTTATTTGCATTATTTTTCATTCAAATGACAATGATGTTTAGTTTTGAAAGTTAACTGGTCCCTTTTAGATAAAATAAAAGAACACATTTCTAATAATAAAATATGATATGGGAGTCAAAATAAAAAATAAAAAATCAAACACTACTGTATTGCTTATGATCAATAGAATATTAAGGATGTAAAAGGGATATATAAGAGGGATGTTTTGAAAGTAAGTTTCGTTATTTTTTGAAGTAGCACACACAGTTTGCACCAGACTAAACAAACAATCATCATAAAATCCACACATGTTGCTGGTAGGAACGGAAGAAGCATCCAAGACGGAAATAGCATCAAGAGAGGAGGAATGAAGAATGCGTAGAGCGGCGAAGAAAAGAGAGTAATAGCAAACCAGCGTGCCCGAGACTTGCTTGACAACGTGGTCAACAACGGAAGATCGTAATGTTAGCTGGCATGAATGAGCACGTGAGACTATTCATCCATGAACATCTATGGACTTTGCAGGTTGGATCAATGATGGAACTCATAGGTCTTGCGTCGTTTAATCTCCAGTCGATATGCCGTCGAATGAGTTGCTTTGGACTGTTACTTGCCCATGATTTTAGAAAAATAATTTACATATTTAAAATTACATTGCCTCTTTAAATGAATTAAATTTTGAAGATATTTAGTTTAAGATTTACTTGAAAACAATTACAAGAATAAACAGAAAGAATTGCTATTTGTTAAAAAGGGTTTCATGTCTGGAAAGATATTTAATTAACTAGCCAATCAGGGAGCAGCTTCTCGCGTTGGTGAAAAACCAGAGAGGAACTATTTCCTAGTCGTTTGGGCATAGTTAAATCGAGATCTAGCTTTACCATTGGTCGGCAGCGACAGATTGTATATGATGAACAGAACATGCCTCGTCAAAGGGTTGAAAGCTAATGTTGTATGTTCAGTGAAGGAAGGCAAAGTGTGGAGGTTGAAAATCGAATTGGTCACCCTATGTATCCACGAATAAAAAGAACACTACTAGAGTACAGAATATGGTAAGGTACTAACCCATAACGTGGCGAAGACAGAGTTCAATGTGCTAATTTCTCAGTGACGATCTTCGAAAAGTCATAGAAATCCAGGTGAAATGTATGAATCTAGATGATGACTATGTAGAGAAATCTTAAAAATGATAAATAAAAATAAT
>BMAW01047618.1:0-35842 GCA_019974015.1 Nephila pilipes
CATATGATATCTGTGTCATCTCAGCAATCTCACGGAGCTTCACTTTACGATCTTTCATTATAAATTTTGTCACTTCACTCACATTTTCCGGTGTAACGGCTTCCACAGGTCTACCCGAGCGTTCCGCGTCATTTGTGTCGGTACGACCACGTTTAAACTCGGCAAACCACCGACAAATCGTTGTTTTTGATGGACAAGGGTCCGGGTAACATTTTTCAATCCATTGTTTCGCTTGCACGGTGTTTTTACCCATTAAAAAACAATGTTTTATCAGAACACAAAACTCGGTTTTTTCCATTTTTTAAACAAACTACAAAACGACTTTACTCCAACCTCGATAACTCAGCTGTTTCTGGTCCGATCGACTTAAAATTTTGACACGTTTCAAGCAAAGGTTAGTACTCTAGAATGACCTGGTTACTGGTTTACTACGAGCGCCATCTCTGGGTTAGTCTCGGGAGTTATTGATTGATGTGTTATATTTTACTCTTATAAAGGGACAAAATATCTTGTCCTGCGGGTTTCCCTTATTGGGAGGTAGTACTATATTTAAAAATATTTGTTTTATCTCCTTTTTTTTTTATTTATCTGTACGCACAATTTTTTTGTAATGTTTTATAAAACTTTTACTTTTATTTTCACATCTAAAGAAATAAAAAAAAAATCCGTATGTACAATCTACATTTTTTGAGACATAGCTCTATCGGCTTCTGAACCATGTCTGCGAACACGTTTCGGAAATCCATAAACCGCGGCCATCGAGACAACCTCCTGCGAAATTCATTGATTCGCTCCGTTCCGCTGTGAGATTTCGATTTGAAAACGGAGACAGGCGAGAAAGACATTTTCTATTTTTATTTGTGAGCAATTGTCTGGTCCCGTGGGAGCGTTACTCTCGAATAGATGTAAGGGGGAAGAAAGATTTTTGTTGTATTTATTTCGAAAGCACTTTAATTTAAATGATACTTTTAACGGTCCCTGGAATATTGATTTGGCTGACATCTTTTCATGCTCAAAAAATGATTGGTTTTATATTGACTTCGATTTTTTAAATCTTAACTACATGCTAAACAATTTTGAAGTTTTATTTGAAATCATT
The DNA here is from genome assembly GCA_019974015.1 of Nephila pilipes. Taxonomy (NCBI): domain Eukaryota; kingdom Metazoa; phylum Arthropoda; class Arachnida; order Araneae; family Nephilidae; genus Nephila; species Nephila pilipes. Next base: position 1,100 of record BMAW01047618.1, read on the forward strand.
TTTTAACACAGACATTCAACCTTATTTGACTTGGATACCAGAATGATAAAACTTCGAATTGTTCAAAAGTCTAATTCATTAAATAAAAAAGTCAAACCTATCAAATTCTGAAAAAATAATTCTGTTCAATTTACACCTTACAGCTTGAAAATACATGAATTACTCGGATAAATCGGTGGAAATTCCAAGAGCTTGCATCAAAAATGGTTTGTTTTTGATTAGTGTCATTATTCACTAGACAACTAAGTTTCAGTTACTCGTATCCGTGACCATAACGCCTTTTGCACCTCATAAATTCTTCGTCATAGCTTTTACAGTCAATGAGACCATCTTCGCATTTTTTTTTTTTGAAAAGATTCGCCGGAAGCAACCCATTGTTTTGATTGTTGCTTGGTTTCCGGTAATAAATCCATTTGTCATCGACTTTGACAACTCGACGCGGCAGCAGTCAAGTTTTGAAATGACAGTAAATGTACTAAATTAAAACTAACTTATGAATCAATGTCAAATTTGTTTCAGCTCCGTTTTACAGATGACAGCACCCAACGGTAACGATTTATTTCAAACATGGCATCTGTCTTCAAAACAAGTACTTTTTGAACCACCTCGTAAAACATTTTTGCTCTGTTTTCTGTATTTATTGCTGAAAGAATATAAATTTACAATTACTTATTCTCTATTTTGTGAGCATGTACGTTTTTTGATTACTTCATACTTTTAACTTTAAAACGATAAAACATTAGTGATAAAGATTCCCTTTCTCTCTGATGGTCTGTGTGTGATTTTTATATATAGTCTCGAGACAAAATAATGTTCAATTTATCACCAAAATTATAAGTTATTTCTGAACTACTTATTGAATTCCCTTATTTTTCTGTATATACTTAACAATATAGCAGAATTTATAATGTAGATTTCATTCTCAAAATATTTTGGAAGGTGTGTTATTAGCCATTGAGATATGATGGGGTAAATCAAACTCAATGCATCTACTATTTACTTCAAAAATATTTTCTGGTAAAGAAACTAATCTCAGCTAAAATGCATGATACTATTTTTTTTAATTTAAATTTTTATTTTCCTCCTATTTTTATTTATTATTACTTTTTTGTTTCATTCGTATTTTTTATTTTTGCTTTTTATTAATTTTACTTTATTTTATTCGTATTTTTTATTTTATTTTTTTTTTATTTTTTATTTTTTTTCAAATTTTAATTTAATTTAATTTATTTATTTAGTATTTTTAAGAGTGTATCCTGAAATTTAATTTCTTTCCTTAATAGTTATTTTGTAGTTTATTTTAAGCTGTTTTGGTAATCGACTGATTTCAATACTCGTTTCAACTTAACCGGGAAATGAGCCATTGGCAATTAAAACGCTTTCTTTAAAATTACGTAATATTTCGTTAAACTGCATTATGTAGTAGTAACAAAGTAAATGGGAATTCTGGTTTACTGACAGCAAATTCATTAAACTAACTGTCGGAAATAAGTAACTGTGTCCCAGATTTGTGTTCAAGGTTCCTTTATTATTGTTTTACGCATATTTTAAGAAAATTCAATTACATCTTTTATTTTTAATTTAATGTTTCTTTGTATCAATTTTTGTATACAAGTGTAACCAAATTTTAGAATGAAAAGGATAATTTTGTTTTAACTAATCCACAACAGAATCTAAATATTAAAGTAGACAAAATATGGGTGGTCTAAAAAGTTTTCTTCAAAAAATCTGAGTGGTATATTTTCATTCCATATTGACTAAAATAAATTTTGTACAAAAAAAATCTTTTTAGCACTTTTGATTGAAGACTTTAAAATAATGCATCATTGTGCTCCAATATGTCAAATGAATATTAGATGGTTGCATGTATTACATAACATTTTCATTTCAGTGATTAATACAGAAACGTTTGACTGTATTACTGATTTTTGCTTAAAAGATTTAAATAAAGGAATGTACCCAGAAAAATTAGAAAACAATATAATATTAAATGTATAGTAAAAAAATATTTAAATTTATCTGAATGCGTATATTTTAATTTGTAACTTTCTGTTTTTGAAAGGTACTTGGATTTTGGGCAAAAATATTTTTATCTCAGAATATAAGGAAAGTCGACAATAACGTGTTAATTTATTTGATTTTATTCAAAATTTATCAAGCGGAATTTTTTTTTTATTTCTGAAATCGAAATGTATCAGATTTTCTTAGAACATTCCTTTCACTTGTATCTGATGGATGATAATGTGTTCACATCAATAACTAAACTTAATGTGTGTAAAATTTTTAAACTCATATGAAATTAACTATTGTACATAGAAAACGCTTGTGGTTTTCTAAAAGGAGTACGTCTTTTTCACTTCTCTTAATTACAGTTAATGACTGTTTTTTTTTTTTTTTCATAGCAAAAAAGAACTTTTTATGTTGTAATTTTTCTAAGAATTTGAAATTTTCTTACTTTCTGTTGTTTCCTATGAAATCTCATTATAAATAAGTTTTTCAATATTTGCCTTTCTTAGAAATTTAACGTTTAAATAAAATTTCCCATCAGAGACCAAAATATCTGCTAATGATGATATTTCTCCGAGAATAGTAAAATTATTTTAGAATACGGCCAAGACCTATGAGAATAACCGACAAATTTTATCTTCGAAAAGTGAATCGAGGCCTAAATATATCCTGGATATATATCGGAGAGAAAATTCGTTATTTCATCCGCCTGTCTTTCCGTTCTTGGTCACGTGACCGTCTTCCTTTTCCTTGCAGTTGTAGATATATCTATATGGGCCACTTTTGACGGTCATTTACAAACCTGCTATCAGCTTTTGAGCGATATCTTAATCATTTCTAAATATAGCAGACTCTTAATAATGAAAACGTTTTCCTCAGATATAGCTTTTCTGGAACTTTAGAAACTTTCTTCTATTTTAGAATCTGTTATAAGGTTATAACTGAGACTCTTTAGCTCATACATAATGATTTATCTTTCGTTATTTTTATTTCTTGGCATTAATAGATTAGATTTTACTGATTTTAGAGTAAGAAAAAATATTTTGTTATGATTTTCGTTAGTTCTTGCGATGCATTTAACGTATTTGTGTTCCATCGAGACATGGAAGACATTTTATAAATTAAAAGTGTACCATTCATCACATAAAAAGGAAAAATTAATCATAGTATGTTATTTCTTTTTCCTCATCTTTTGTGAAAGAAAAGATTGCACATGATGTTGTGACTTGTTTTCTGAAGTTTTTAATAAAAAAATTTCTGCACATTTTAGTGACACATAATAAGGTTTGAAGTAGAGCATTTCAAAACAGTATTTTCATTAACTTTCTTTGTTTTTATAAAATACAGTTGAAGCCTTTAATCAATCAGATAACTGCTTATTACCCAATCAATATATAAAAATTTTACAACATTACGTCAATAATCATTACTTTTTTTATACGCATGAATAAAACTTTTTAACAAGTAATTTTTAGAGTATCTGAAAATTATTTTCATACCATTAAAAATAACATGTATTAATAGGAAAAAATTCGATTTGATTATGAAATATTAATTCACATAATTTTTTTTGTCTGTAATTGACTTACATTATGCTGTTGGATCAAAATATTTTATGAAATTAGTTTTTAGGTATAGTTTGTATCAATTTTTTCCCTCTTAATTATGTTTGATTGGCGAGTATAATTCAAATTAAAACTTCCTCTGGGGCTTACCTTCTTTAGGTAGGGAAGGAAATTATAGCCCAGAGGCACCTTAGTGCGGGTTACCCTAGCTATCCTTCTCTATTTTCAACCCTTCTTCCTCCTCTGTCAACTTTTTTTTTCTGCTTTCCATTTTTTCAAACATCTAGATCACAGCTATACTTTGTTTGGCGCAACGTAACCACATCTGGCTTTTGCTCCATTAAACTAAAACATTGCTCACTCAAACTAAAACTTCGTCTATGTTATACCATCACAGTAATGACTGAAATATAATAAATGTGTCACATTACACACGTTAGCCCTTCTACGATTCCTCTCATTTAACGACCGTTATCCCACATTCCGGTGTGTCTGCCTTATGGAATATTCTATAGAAACCAAGAGCATTTCAGAGACCACATTTCGACCTCATTCTAATGGTCCCTGACTGGTCATTATAAAGTTAACCACATTCATAAGTTTATGTAATAAATTTACGCACATTCTTTCCTCCAATAACATATCATTCACAGATATTTTGTATATAACACATTAAGTTTAAGCAGTAATTATGTTCGAGCATCATTTAATTAAGAATGCTTTCTTAGGGAATTCCAAAGTTGACCATCTCTATGTTGAGATCAATTCCAGATCTTATCCATAAGCCCGCTGTGCATCCCATTACATTTAATGTGATACCAACTTCTATATTTGACCATTTCCGTTAATTACAATGCTTCATTCAGGAAGCATAATATTAGTTTACCATTACTTTAACCATTATAATTGACCCAAAAAGTAGTCAGTATATATTTCGTTTCTTAGACACGTAATTTTTTTTCCGTTCTTTTCCTTTCTTTTGTCACTGTAATGCTTTTAATTATATTTATTATTCTATTGTTTACCTTGAGTTGGAAAGTTTTTTTTAACGTGAAGGACTAATCTGAATAGTAGATGAATCTTAACAGTTATTAAAAACAAATACTGTTTTTTTTAAAAAAAGGATTTGTTACTTTTAAAATTATCTTAGATTTTATTGTAATCAAACTGAATTATAAAAATAATATATAGTTTTAGAAAAAGTATGTTGCTTTTAAAATTATCTTAGGTTTTATTACAACTGAAATTGAATTTTATATAAAAAATAAAATATAATTTTGAAACAGTTTTTACTTATAATAAAACCTAAGATAATTTTAAAATTCAAACTAGATGATAGTATCAAGTATTATAAATGTTAAATTATATTATAATATATTTAAGTTTTCAGATACGTTAGATAATATATATAATCAAAGTAAATAGAGATTGCGATAAAAATTAGAATAAGAAAATGTTTTATGTCGCAAAATTATGATTAAACCTCGTGAAAGCAACGCAATTTAAATAATAGCTAAAAATAAAATACCGCTCACGTGTTTTAGCTGTGTTTTTTTATTAATGAATGATCTCGTGTGCTTCGTAAAGCTTCACTAGAATGCTCCCGTCTACTTGCCATTTTGATATCTTGATAGTTATTCCTATGGAATTTTTATCATCGTGCTCAAATCTATACTATGTTATCTATACAAATGCAAAAATGTACATCCGAAAGAGCAAAAAGTAATGAAGGTTTCTGTGGAATTACAGTTTGCTCTCGATTTTTAAAAATATTTTCACCCTTTAATTCGTTTGTGGATTTTGCTGTCTTCGAAAAATATGCTAAAATATTTTCGAAATTCGGGGAGAAAATGTAATTCTGAAGAAAACTTCATAACTTTTGATCTTTCGGGTGCTCTTTTATATTAAAATAGATAAAATAATGTAGATCTGAGGACTGTAGTTGTAATTCCAAAGGAAAAAGTTCATAAAACCAAAATGGCCGGTAGACGAGAACCTTTAAGTCACCCTAGCTTCATTTGCTGACAAATTTCTCTCGTTCCTTTTGATGGTCAACAAACAAAGATTCTATTCTATACTGATATTGTATATGAGAAATGAAATGGTAAATATGTTGTGTATATAGTACATAATAGTTCGGTGCTTTACATAAATTCTTCACTAGTTATAAAGCACCGAATATAAATAATTGTGCAAATGATGTAAGAAGATGTGTTAAATTGGAGAACTTTGAAATTTGTAGCATATTCTTCGTGCTATTTAAAAAAATTATTTTTTATAATTTATTACAAAGGAGACATATACGCCATTGTATGAGATGGGATGAATTTATTATGATGGCAGTATGAACAACGATATCCGAATTAATAGAACCTTAATTTAATAAACACGCGGTTACTAGATCACAATTTTTCGTATACCAAAAACTCTCTTTGTATAGGAAATAAGTAAATGCAAAATTTTTCCATGTCATTTTCCCTTTCTCGTGTTCACAAGATGTGGAAATTTGGAAAGAGGGTACCATCTTCGGGTTTTAATCATTGTAATTCGATTTATGCTCTAAATTACGAAATGCAGAATAATATGAAAAGAATTTTTTAATATAGAATGAACAGATTGTTGAAAACTTTGAGAAGAAAGTAGAAGGAATATGTGCAGAATTATTTTACTTTGTGTATTATTAGCAAAATTGTTTTACGTTACAAAATGGTTCGCTAAAAACGTTGTCGAGTTCAATCTCTAGATAGAGAAATAGAGAAATTCCCTTGAATAGAAAAAATTAATAACTGAAAAATGTCTCTAAAGGTAATAAGTCATCTCGTCAACAGGAAAAAAAACACTAGTTTTCCCTACAACGAAAAAAAATGAGAAATCTCCTTTTGTGACACACCCTATAAAAAAAAATTAATGTAGCATATTAATTAAAATGTTTCATTTTCTTAAGCAGAAACTCATAAAGTAGACTTCTTCCCTTGTAGTTTTACATGGTTCAGTCGACTGCAAAATGAAAGAGTGGCAAATGTACCTTACACGCAAACGTTTATGAGAAAATATTTTCTTTTTAGGCTTAGAAACTCATTAAAATAAAATACGTTCCAAAGAAGAATTATTACAAATGCTTTATGAAATCCCATAAGTCGAATGGTTTTGAAAGCGTTCTTAGTTGTTTTTCATTAATATTTAATAACTCTAGAGTTCTGAAAACCAGATATTTGTTTCGAATTAGGAAGATACGTTACGATACATTAATGTTTATTTAACGGCGAGGAAAGAAGAGAAATGTTTGACAATCCTTCGTTGTAACTTAAAATTACTCTGCTCAAAGTGTGAAAAGAAAAGCAAAGAATTTTCATTAAATATTTAACTATAGAAACCAAGAAAAATAAAATTTGCATCCACGTCAGAGAAAAGAATTCTCTCTACGGAATGTTTTCCTTCCTTGATTCTGAGCTAATGAATAATAAATAATGATTTTCAAACAAGAATGAAGATAAAAGAACGAAAGGGTGTTCTTAAATATCTATCTCCCAATGTAACATTACAAAAGCAGAATCCTGAATTCACATTTTATACGATTTTGAATTAAAACCCCTCTTTAAACAGCTCTAGTGGAGAAAGTTTCTTTTTATTTGGTTTTGTTTCCCACTTATGATATTTGTGTAAATTAGTTTTCGATATATTTATATTTACTTATTGTAATTGGAGAATGTTAGGAGTAATATACTAGAAAATATATGTAACAATTTTTCTATAAATGTAATAAATTAACACTCGTGATCGTACAAATATCATTAGATATTTTATTTTACTAAAATTTACTGTAATACGGGTGATTGATTTTACGTATTACCTTATTTTTATGTATTTTTTACCTCATTTTATTATGTATTGATTTTATGTCTTGCTTTTCAATACAAATGTATTTCACTTTATGTATTGCCGCAATGTACGGGATGTGTATGCTTCTGGTATCTTGCAGCTCATTTTGAAAATGGTTCTAAATTTTTTTTAAACATGTAACAAATTTTATAAAAAAAAAATTATTCGGTTATCAAGTTCTTTATTCGACATCTATTTTTCCAAAGCCGTTATTGACATCATTTATGGTTAGTGTTGTGGCCGCGGTAGCCTAGCAGTCATGATAACGGCCTCTCGACTTGCATTGTTTTCGTCGAATCGTAGGCTCGAGTTCCAATGCCACTAAAGACCAACCGTATAGTGGGTTGATGCTCGTTAAATATGTCGAGCTCCCCCCCCTCTGGCGTGGTGAGGAAGTTTGGAGAGAGAGATGTCAGAGAGCTCAAATGTCGTCCTTGTCACTTGAATTAGGATCAATAGCTCTCGTGTTTCTTTTCAGTGCGATGTGAGTAACCACAATAAAATGGTTGGTGTTACTTGGCAGAGATTTCTCCTTGAGACATCTGTGAGATTGTTAAAAAAACTTTTTTTTTTATGGATATTAGAAACTACTTTCATCTTATGGATGAATAAATAAATATAAAGAAGTCAACATAAAGATTTATGCAAATAAAATTTAACATGAATTTAAAATCTGATTCCTAAAATAAATGTATTCATGTTACAAAAGTTTTATCTAAGAAATGCGTTTTAAGTTTTCAAATTGTGCTGCATAATATTTTTGCTTGAAATGTCACTGTTGTTATATAATCACGTACAGTCTAATGTATTTCTAGAGATATCATATGTAAATGATATGTAAAAGGTTTGTTGTTTTGAATACTACAATCTCTGATAGAGGCATTCAAAATAACAAAAATTTACTTTTTTCGTTACAAATATCTTGCAAGTCTTATCCGCATTCCATTTTCGTCCATTAAACCAAAAACAAAACCATAAAGTGGCCGAAAACATTTTTACAATTCTAATGATATAGCATCTTCACGAAATATCGGTTACACGGATATTGAACCGAACAATATGAAATAAAATATTTAAAATCATTACTGACTGGTCTGTTCGTATACTTTCTCAAGAGAGAAATCCTTGCGTTCCATCCCATCATGAACAAGATTCATTGCTATTATTACACCACACTCTCCAACAGTGCAAAAGAAAATAATTCGTCCGAATTCTACCACAGTAATATGCATTGAATGAATCAATACTCAGTGGTTTGGAATTTCTGTTGGTCATGAGAGACATTCGAAAATCCTGCTCGGTTCGCCTGTTTCGAAAAGCCCTCAGGCAGAAAATTACGTCGTCACACTGGACCCGTAATGAATGACCGCAGAAAAAACGAGAAATAGTAATTGTCCACCTTCCATTTACTGTTATATGTATTAGTGTAGATAAAATCTTTCTTTTTTTTTTTCGTGTATGGATCGTTAAGTTTAATGATGAGTAAGTGTTAAAAGTTCAGCATTGTCAGTGATTAATCTCTTTTTACAGATATTTTGTGCGCTCTTAAAATTTCTAAGGTGTGAAGATTTAGTTTTTTTTTTTCCCAATGTGTTTAGCTCATTAACTCTCTTTTATAAAATGATTCATTTTGCGATTTCATGAAAATAATTCATTTTCCGTGATTAATTAAAAAGGAATTTTTTTTTTTAGTTTGTAAGAGGATTTACAGGTAGCAAACTATGAGCTAAAATTTTAAATTGCGTCATCGACTGATTGCATTGAATCGATTTGGTTTCATCGTCCGGACGATTCTGCAACTTCAGTCTCACAAAACAGAAAAAAACTAAGCGTTAAATTTTTTTTTAAAAAAAAAAAAAAAAAAAAAAAAAAATTCATAATAAACCCGTTTTCTTAAAATATTGATAAGTACTTGGAAAAAAATTGCTACAAATATATACGCACTTATCCTGTTTGCATTAAAATTAATAAATGTAGCAGGGTTTTTTTTTTTTTTTTTTTTGAAAAAGTTCGTAAAAAGTAGAAGTACAACTCTGAAACATAATCTGAAATAAGCTGTAAAAACACCTGTCCATCTGCATAACGTTATGCGCATGTCTTTATTGACTTAAAAACAATTCAGTCACCAGCTGTAAAACTCTATAAGTTAAGATGAATCTCAATTTTGGAAGGTATTACATCTGAACCAACAAGTCTCATCGGATATTTTAAGAACCGATATTTAATTTCTTTTGGCCAGTTGAAAGAACCGATTAGTGAGAGCTACTTTTAAGCAGGCTTCCCTCTATGGTGAGCTGTGTATTTTTATACTTAAAACTGTCGATTCTAGCAGAGTAGATGTTGAATTATTTTAATCCCATTATTAGCTTTAACTGTAACCTGAAACGAAGAAAATCTGTTGTAAAATCTTTCGAGTCGAAGTTTCCCTATAATGTATACTAGACTTGTGTGAGCATAATTTTCAATATTTGTTACGATTGGCACGATTTAAAGTGCACCTTTGCTATATGCTAATAGGTAACAATCAAAAAATAATTTCAAAGGAACTTTAAGAAGAGATGATATTTTTATCTGAAAACAGTAATTATATGTGTAGTTTGTAATCTAATTATTTTTGTATTAATTGCATAATTAGATAGCCTTGGTAAATTAACCAACTATTTGATGATTTTCATAAAAATGTTTTAGATTTAATTAGAATAGTATTTTTTTTTTACTTTCAAAATTTACAATAAAATTAGATTTATTTTTATTTTTAGTGTGATTTGAATTATATAACTTGAACTTTCAGTAAATAGTGTTATGGAAAAACTTCTATGCAATTGTTTAAGGATTATAAGAAATCAGCTATTCAGTTTAATGCAATATAAAATCTTCTCAAAAATGCTCTATTACAAGAGGCAATTTTTGTTTCTGACTTTGTGTGTATGCTCAGAAACGACGATCTGTTTGCAGGTAATTTTGGCATATGTGTATCATAACAAAAAAGGTTTTTCAGAACTTTTTGACATGGAAGAATAAATTATTTTAGTAATTATTATTATTATTATTTTGTTATTTACAAAAAACATTTTTTATGTGTTTACACTCAAAGGTTTCAGGTTCGGTTGTACATTTTCAAATGTCAATAAGTTCAATTGACCCCGCTGTTATCATACCCATGATGATAAAAGCTTTTATGTATTGTTGTAAGCCTTTCAAAACGTTTGGTAAATACTACATCCCTTCTAATTTTCCAATAATTATTTTTCATTCAACTGTATCACAATTTTATAAATTTCGATTTTTTTCGTAAGATGTATTTTTTTATTATTCTGACCAGAATTTTTTTAGAATGGAATTGGAATCATTTCTTGATTGTTCTCTCTGACGAACAAATATACTACGAGGATGATTCAAAAAGTGCCTTTTTTTTAAGACAGATGACTTTGCTAAGGGAAGTTATTGTTGATATTGTGTGCTGTAATTAAACGGAACCAAAACAAATTTGACACTCATTCGTAAATTTGTTTTGATTTGGAAGCCATTTGCTGCCAAATCAAAACTTGAATGCTACCGCGTCGAGTTGTCGAAATTTAACATTGAGTTTTCTCCGTCGACGAGACCTGAATTCCTCATTATACACCGAAAACTAAATAACAGTCAAAGTAATGTGCTACTTCCGATGAATCTTCAAAGAAAGCGAAGATGGTCTCACCCGCCGGAAATGTTACGGCGACGATAATTTGGAATGTGTGAAAGTGTCGCACTCAAAGACTTTTTTAAACAAATGGAAAACGAACACTGGGCATATACAGTGAGCTATAATATTCCTATTTCCCATTCCTAATGCCGCATTTTCCGCGGGAAATTTTTGAATTACCCACATTTAAATTCTTCATATCTATAATATCAAGGAGAAATTTTACATTCTTCAATCCGGTGTACCATATCCAGAACTTCAAACGGAAAACTTTTTGAATGGTTTTATAATTTCGGATGGTAGTTGAAGTCGAGTATTTTGATTCAATTGCAACTTCTATTTAGGTGAATTACATTTTCGTTTTTTTTTAAAGTTTTATAGAAGATGGTTGTTGAATTGTATTTCAGTGTTTACAGACTGTCTTAACGCGCTGTAAAACAGGAAGATGTTTTATTTCACGTATTTTAGATTTTAATTTGGTTTTTTCTTATTATTTCGTTATAACTATTTATCTCTATTTATATTTTAATTTATTAGCTTAGCAATGTGATTCAATTCTGAAAGTTTTTAAATGACTTTGTTTATATTTCATAATTCCATATAAATTGAAAAATATTCATGATAATCAAATGAACCATCACACATGACATTATCATTCACATGATTATTAAAAAATTTTTTGGTCTCATGGATTTTGAAAGATATTTTTAATGGTATTAGGCTTAGTTTCCTTGTACACTTATTACTTTTCCGAAAACATTCTGAAATACTTTTGGGTTATGGCATTTAATTCTAATATAATATTGCATTCAGTTTGGAGAAAGAAAAAATTAATATATAACAAAATATTTTTGTGTTTTATTGACGAAATAAATACTGATTCTAGCAACGAGTTTCGTGCCTAAGATATAAAAATTTTTATAAATTACATTGAAACATAATGTTAAAAGAATTTGAATTTAAGTCATAATTTTTGGAAATTATTCTATATGGTGCAATAACTGCTATATTAATTATGTATTTTCGTTTTTGCTTCTTTTTAATCCTAACATAGTCATTATTTCTTTTTAACAATTAATTTTAAAAAATTCACCATTTTTCCATGGCAAATATTTTTGGAATAATCACTGTTTTCAGTTATCTGGAGTCACCGTTTTAATAACTGATAGTTGTTTTCAAGTTAAAATAAATAAAACAATAACTGGAAAAAAAATTTTATATGTTAAGAGTTATTATTATTATATTGTTAATAATGTCTAAAACACGTGTACCGATTTCATAAAAAGACATAAATTCTCCTTTGTGAGAGATTAGTGTTTATTTCCGGAACGGAGATGTATTGCCAAGTTTAAAAACTAGATATTACTCATAAAAGTTACTTTTTGTAAGTACCAAACCTTAAAAAAAAGTCACAATTCAAGTTTTCTAACCATTTACCTCAAGTGTCTCTTAAGGCACCCGTTAAGTTTCGACCACTTTCGTCTCAACCCACAGAAAAAGAGAAATAAATGAGGGGGGGGGGGAGACAGTGATTATTTTTTTTCTTTATTATTTACCAAGAAGTCGTCGTGACCGCAATTACGGCAAAACAGGCTGTTTGCGTCCATTGTCGAATGCTGGGTGGGGAGACCTCAAACTCAAGTAGGTCACTTCGTAGGCGAAAAAAACTTTTCTTTGGCGAATAAGTGAAAGGCTTTAAGAGAAAAATGGGATCTTATTCTAAGAAGTTTGCTAGTAACGTTAGGCGAGTGAGAATGCTGTGTACTAAAAACTTTATATAAAAAGAAAGAAAATCCTGACTAAGATTGACTGGAAAAGAATAATCAGCTGTTTGCAAATTAATGACTAAATCCATTTGGGAGAGAGACGTATTGCAAAAGGTTATTCAAAATGCTATATTTTCACTAAAAACAAATGGAATGATAAGTAATACTTGAATGCAAAGTGATAATATGGAAGTGTTTTTACAAGTATCGATATAACTTCATTTAAGTGTAATTTCCATTCGATTTGTAAATACCTGCCAAACATGCTGTAAAGTGTCAGAGGTAAATTGATTGCACAGCAACACACACACACACCAGAAATTTGTTGTTTAAGTTCACATAAATGTGTGGATAAGGATGACACTTACTTTAACTTACACAAACCGTAAAGGAAGAAATCGCATGGGGCCATATCGGGTGATTTAGGTGGATTGGATTTGAATTGAGAAAGCGACAATTAATACAAATTTTCCGCTCGTCTTTCTAACAAAACTTTTACAAACATTTTACAAAACTTTTACAAATATTTTACAAAACTTTTACAAATATTTTACAAAACTTTTACAAACATTTTACAAAACTTTTACAAACATTTTATAAAACCTTCCTTTTCAAGAGAAAAATAAGTAAGTTGTGATAAAATAATAAGATATTGATTTTGAACGATAAATAATAAATGATTTTTTTTGTGCGTTTTGGTGATTCTTGACTTCGAATATTTTCTGAAACAGCTCTAGAAAAAAAAATGCCTATATCCTCTTCCAAAAATGTAAATTTTTCAATGCATAATTGTTCTTTGCAACAAACAATTTGTTCCAGTTTTCTTCTAAACACAGGTGACGCACCCCGGGTTACCCTAGCGATCCTTCTCTGTTTTCACCCTCCTTCCTGTCAACGTGTGTCTTATTTCAATTTTTTTCACGTCCAGACCACAGTTAAATCTTGTTTGGCGCAGCATTACTACATCTGGCTTTTGCGCCAATAACTTTCCCATTAACTCAGACTCGCTCCAGTTTTCTTCTGGTTTTTATTTAAAAGAAATTCTATTGCTTACGTATATAATAAAAAAAAACATGTGAGAAAAGCGAGGAAAGTAATGTATAAAATTCAGTTTCTAGAGCAACAGCCACTAATTAATTCACCTCGTAGACCACTAATATCACATTTCGAATTTTGTGAATTGCGGGTTTCTAGTATGGCTTTTTTAATGAAAAAAGGAAAAATGTGTTTTGAATAATTATGAAGAATATGAATGTTATGTTGGTCTGTTGTTTGGATGACACTTTGAACATGAAATAGATTCAACATTAATAGTAAGAATTGCAAAAAATATAATTAGATATCTCTATGGACTGTCAATATATTTTTACATATCATTGTTTTGCAATACATGTCTTATCAAAATGAAAAATATGTGATAATATTTGAATTTAGAGTACAATAATGTCTGATAATTACACTTAGAGCGAAAGTAAATCTCTGAATTAGGGCTATTCGTGGTCTTTACTAACTACGGGTTCTTTTTGTAGTTTGAATTGCATACAATTACAACTCCTTGCCAACCATATGAAACACGATTATGTAATTTAGATGAAGATAAAAAGTATATCGAATTGAATTAAGAATACTGATATTTAAGCGAAACAGAACTTAATTGAAAGAAAAGCGAGATTGAAGATAACGACGGGGCTGGTAGATGTTGTAGATTGCAGTGAATCATCGTAACTAATCTTTTTTTGAAAGTGACTCCTGATCAGAATAATAGGAATCGAATCTCCTGTAATCGAGAAATGTTTGAATCGGAATAAGTGATTTGTAAGCTAATACTTTATTATTTGAACAAAAACTAGGATTAACTGAATTAAGAGGGCGCGATTGAAAGAGAGGGATCTTGCAAATATTCTTTAATAGATAATAAACGACGAGTATGTTGTCCTTCTCTTACGTATCTTCAATTATCTTTTTGAACTTATCGGCTATTTAATTGTATTTTAAGATGCTGTAGAGTTATAAAATGCAGGAAATACGTCACAAACCTGCCTGCCTGTTTGGTGTATGGAGTAAGCAATACTCTGTGCATTAAATGTTTTTAAAAAGGTGCATGTAATTATGAGTTGCTGTACAATTGATTTCTAGGTCTTCAAGTGCTGATACAAAAGCTTATTTTTGAATCAGCGTATTTCTTTAATGAAATAAATATGTTCAATCAGGTTTTCGTCCTTGTCATGTGACTGTGGTCCGGAATTAAGAGGCGCGTTGCGAATTGTTCATTATGTTCCTGTAGCCCTACGTGAATTACGGACAAAAAATATTATTTTTATTAAAAATGTATTGCGTTGGAAGTATTTTGCAATTGCTCTATTTTAGTTCGCTTTCAATAAGTTTAGAAATGTTGGTCTTGCCTTAGGCCAAACTAAACAAAGTGGAATTATTGGAAGAAAGAGCCTAAAACATTCACTCGGTTATTCTTGAAGCTTTTATTGAACGAATTACCACCCATTTATTTGAATGATGTTGTTTATTATGGATGCTTTAATAGACGTTTATTGTTTGCGTCCATATTATTGCATTTCGTGGCCAATAAAAATAGCTTTGATGTTGTTATGGCTGCGTCAAATGCAGCTTTTAGCCATTAAAGAACATTTAACCAAAGCAATAGTTTTATGATAAACAAAATTTCTCTTTACCTCTTACTAATAAATTACCTTCAAAACGCATTAATATTCGGTATTTCTTCTATGAATTTTCGAATAAAATAAATTCGTATCGTTATTTTAAAATTATTTTTAACGTTGCTCGGAAATTTAAACAAAAGAAATACTATTCTTTTTTTCGTATGTATAACCTTCTGATTTTTTTCAATGAGAAAGCGGAATTAGCATTAAAGAGAAAAAACATACGTAGCAGTTTTTAAAATTCGTTTTTATGATTACTGATTCAGAAGAAATTTAAAAAAGAAGATTTATGAATGAATAGAGTGTAATGAACATGTCGCTGGGAAGTTAATTGAATTAAATCTAAATATAAATCTCCCCAAGTATGGTTAAACTGTTATTCAAAATTTCTGATTATTTTGTTCTTTTGATAAAAATGTATCCCCCCCCCCGGGTAAAAGTGGGGGAATGGAAATTTATTAAGGATTTTAGGATTCATACTGAGTAGAGTAAACTGATTATCATGAATATTATGAAACACACAAATATTTAATTTTTATGAATGAGTAGGAATGATATCAAACTTTTCA
Organism: Nephila pilipes; assembly: GCA_019974015.1. Classification (NCBI taxonomy): domain Eukaryota; kingdom Metazoa; phylum Arthropoda; class Arachnida; order Araneae; family Nephilidae; genus Nephila; species Nephila pilipes. The sequence continues at coordinate 17,243 of BMAW01047618.1, forward strand.
AAAGTATAACTGTCTAATTACTTCCAACAAACACAACATAAAATTAATTTTTAAATAGATGTTCCTTTCCTATTATATTAACGTTACGTAAAATTTAATCCCTCCCTAGAAAAAAAAAGAATAAATTTCAATATTATTGTTGTGAATAGATAAGAATGTAGAGTGTGATAAATTAATCATCAACTGTTTATCGCAAGAAAGAATTATTTTTAGACTAATAATTTACATTTTAATAATTCATTTCTGTTTTTTCATTTTAATTTGATTTTTTTTCTCTTTTTAACACAAAGCTTATTTTATGAGAAGGAATTTCTCAATATCTTTTTTTTTATTTCGTTAACTGCTCGTGCATTTTTCTTAAAAAATTTGACTGCATTTGTCCCTTGGTCAAAGCAAAAAAAAAATACATTTATTCATATGTCTATCTTTATTTACTTTTTGCATCAAATTTTCAAAACGAGAAAAAAAAATGAACTGAATTGAAAACAATTCCGTAGATCGTAAAATAAAGGTTCAATTTCAAAATGCGGCGAATTGCATTTCACCAAAAAATCTATTTTTAGTGCGCTTCAAAGGTTTTCTAAAAAACTTGCATCTATCATTGTGGCTTATGTCATTTCCTGCCACTCCTCGTGGGACCCTATTTTTTTGGTCAATGCACTCAACTTTATGACTTTAGATGACCACTCAGTGTAAAATGATATCACGACTTAGAATATAAATCTCACATAAAGATATTCCCGCTTATATTCAATGTTATCTTCATGCATTCATGAAGGGAAAAAGCTCCGCTATTCGTTTCGAATAATTTTTGCTTTTAAGAAATGTAATTTTTTTATTGGTATAATGTTCTCAATGTATTAATTTCTGTTGCCAATAAACTTTTAAAACTAAAATAATTTTTAACAAATGGAATGTATTAAAGTCAGTATTTGTGGGGTACACATTTTATAGAAATATCTTATCACGTTTTTTTTTTAAAAATTTACGTTTCTTTATGAAATAAATCATTATTATCGATAACCTAGAACAGAAAAGTTTATTCATTAAATCGTTAGTACAATTTATATTTATGAAAATTGATTAGTTCTTTATTAATGTCGCATAAATAAGCAACTCGAGGGTTTGGCTAAAGTGCTATTGGCCAAGCACCCTTAAAAAGTGCTCAAGTGCTATATTGGTTTCTCGGTATGGCTATTGATGACGCACTTCATAATTTTGAGCAACAGCTAAGTATCGAGGATGGCATTTGAACTGAGGTACCCCACACTCCTGCCTTCCAAATCACGCCAAAGTGAGTGTCAGCCTCTCTGTTTTAAGGATCTTTAATTGTATCACAGAATTCGAGCCAACTCGATTGAAACAATGCCGGCTATAAATTCGCGACCTTTTTATATATTATAAGTCTAATCAGTGTAGCCTGGAAATCTATCTCTCAAGGTTATCGCTTGAGAGGTCTTCATTGTAGACGTCAACACAAATCGTTTCAAGAATGCCAAGTTCGAAGATTTTCATTTTATGTATGGTCTAGATAATGGAATTGGCATCGCTGCTGTCCAATCAGATTGTATCGGGAAACTTTCACAACGATGCGCCTATCCAATCACCAAATACTCGGCTGGTGTACATCAGAAACAATCTGAATATGATATTTCATAGTACTGATGCAGGACACCGCGCTACTGCGATCAAAACGAATAATTGTAGTGGAAGAGAGTATGTTGGATTCTGCGGACTCAGAGCCCGGCTTCAGTACACGGGCGCTTGCTGTTGCAATATGAACATCTCGAACAACTGTTTGAGGCGTTTTACTCAGTGAGGTTTTAACATCTTTTCGACTTCAAAGAGTCTAATTATTACTGCAGCCTGAAGATTTTCCACAGCGTGTCGCTTTTGCTGAGTAGTTTTCTTCAAGAAAGTACGGCCGATTATCAGTTCCCGAGTTTTGTTTTGCTCCGTCCTTTTCACGTATTGTTCAATACTCAGAACGCCGTATGTCTCACAATACCGCTTCGTTGTAAATGCGTGGGCGGTGTGACGTCATGGCTCGTATGTTTATTTTTTTTATACTTAATTCTTGGAATGTATATATTCTGTACTTGATTGACGTCACTTCTCCTGCTACTGCTGAAATTGATACGCTGCTCGCCCAGACAGTTTCGCAGACGAGACGTTGTCCTTGGCGAGAGCAGAGCTCTGTAAGATGATTTATGGTGTAATTGTATGAGTGTGATATGAACTTGTTAATAAAAGATTTTGGATTTAAAAGGGATGCCTCGAAATATATTTGCCACTACGCCACAGCGGGTAGTGTCGTGGCTGATTCTTTAGTCTGCCCTCTTACTACCTCGACTGAACGCTCACAAGTGTCTCATCGTTCTTCAGGAGTGGCTGAACGATGTTTCTGCCCACGTTCGTTGCTGAATGGGGTTTGAACAAGATGGGGCTCTATATCTTAGCACAATTTCCAAACATGACTTTTGGATTGGTCATTAGACTGTAGATGAATTAGTCGTAGTGATCCTGTTTGCATGCCCTTTTCTCCCTCCAGATAACCTATTTATTTTTCCTTGTTCGTTTTCTGGGATGTTTTGGAGACCATTGTTACTATAGTTGCTGCTACGAACCACGAAATGCCCGGTATCTTTGAGAAAGTTTGGCAACCTACACGATGTAGTTGTCATGCAAATATCAATGCTAATGTGGGTAATTCAGAATACATCTCATGACATTATTGCACTTTTTTTTTTAGATAATAAAGCGTTCTTCCCGTTTTCAGAATTGTATCCTCATGTCTCTGTATCACTTGAGAGTAGGATTTCCGAACATCCTTTGGTATGAGATTATGATTCCACAAATGATACTCTCTACCTTCCCCAAGTTTGTACGGGGATTTTCCCCTAGATAGTTTGATTATTTGAAGACATTTTTGTTAATAATTAAGACATTTTCTTGCAATTTTACGATTTTTCCATAAAATGTACTTATATTTTAGTTATTAGAAAGCGTCTATAATAAATACTTTTTTAATCTTACGAACAATTTTAGCAGTTTCTTGTATCATTAATATTCAGGACCTCATCATTCGTACTTTATGTGCTTTATGGATGCTATTTTAAAGTCATTCGTTTTCTCCGTTTGGAAAAAAACTAACAAAATAAAATGATCTTTTTAGTTGATCCTTAGTTTATGCAATAGCGTAAGTTTTGTAAAAGATTATTTTTATCAGTTTCAATCTGATAAAAGTAACTTAATCCTGGTACCGCAGAAGCCTTATTGGTATCGCAGAAACCTATTGGTAAAAAAGGTTTGAAGTGAAAAACTCAATTCTGTCTGTGATGAATGAAGATTGTAATTGTTGCCCGTCGCGTGGAACTGACCTTTAAAATGTAGCCCCTTTACTGCAAAAAGTGAAGTAACCACAACAGTCTTTGAGACATATTCGTGAGTGCCGTTATCAGCAGGTTGTAGATTCGAGAAAGTATTCTACTAAAGAGCATTACCAGGAATAATTAGCAGGTATATTGCAATAGATTAAATTTATTTGGTCTTTAAAATCCTTTGTTCAATGTACAAACTAGAAATTATCTGCTGAAGTGTGGTTCTCGTTGTTTGATAGGGGTTGAAAATTGCAAGATCAATGCTAAAAGCTATTCAGTTTTCGTGCATAAGAGAAATATTTTTGAAAACCATTATCTGTACTTTAAAACTTTCAATTATCAATGATGTATGTTTCTGAGCTTTTAAAAATACCTAGAATGATTGATATAATTTTAGTAACTGCTTAAAATCAAACTGCAAATCCATTATGATAATTTGCTAGCTAACACATCATTATATTTCGGAAACATTTTATTCTCAACAAGCATGCTATCCTACCCGAAACATTTATTTCTTTTAGACTAAATCTCAACCGAAGCGATTCCTTAACCAATCGTCGGGTTTAATGCTAGCCTACTATTTTTGGCTCGCGGATAGTGTTTTGGTGATTAAACTGAACGGGTAATTTACTTTTTTTCTGTAAATATTAACGTAGCAACAGCTTTTCTCTCCTAATTTAGCGTATTTCCGCTGACAGTGTTAGAATTAGATTGTGCATGAATTTTTATCGGAAAATCATTACGAAAAGGAATTAGATTTTTTTTTTCCTTTAGGAAAAAAAGTTTCTTTGAAGTAAGTTGTTTGAGATTAGTCGTAATGTGTTACAAAATTATACAAAGTGAAAATTCTGTAATGAACTAAATGAGCTTAAAAAAGTAAATAAAAAGGTTTTCTTTTTGTTGTGTTATTTCTTTTATAATGAGTCTGAGATTATTTTTTTGAAATGTGGTGCTTACTCTTTATTTTATCTTTTAATATGTTTTTTGAATTTGACCGCTTTTAGCTACAGATAAGAGTCTTACGATGCATTCTTAATAATTAACATTAGACAATAAATGAACTGTTTCGCTTTTCGCATTTGTAAACAGTTCTAAGAGTATTGCTTCAGAATTTTTATTCCATTTCAGAATGGTATGAGGAATAAAAATTATCACTGCATATCAAATAAAACTTGTCTCCTAGAAATGAGACGTAAAGCGAAGATCACCTTCGTAAGCCGTTCGAGATACAAAATTTTGTGAATTCTTTCATCATTAATTCATTGCGTAACTTTTGTGATTATAATTAAACAAAATCAAAGATAAGTTTACTCTAAGAAAATTATCTACGATAAAATAAAGTTTTGAATATTTTAGTTACAAATTCGAGTTACGAAAGAAGGTACACAAGTTCTAAATATTTAAAAAATTATTCCTATATAAGAAAGGGCCTTCTGTTGTTCTCTAAAAAACAATTACTCGAATTATTTTCTCAGCACAATGCCATGATACTGCTTAGAATATAATACATAAAACAACTTAACTAGGTGCTTTACTCTAATCTTAATCTCAGTAAAGTTCTAGAGGGAAAAAGAATCACGCGATCCTTATCTCTCATTTCCTTCTGTTATTACTCCAAAAGAGAAGAAAAAAAGAAATATACCGTTAGTGTTTCTCACCCTGGTGGGTTTCACTTGTATTTTTACGGAAGCGGAATTCATTTTGTGGACAAACAGGGCAATTCTGAGTAAAAGGGTAGCCTTTTATTTGCAGCTTTACGAAACACTAGGCTCTTTCTGAACGCTTGACTGAAATTTTATTAAATCTGCAGAGGATGGCAACAGATCCAGTTAGGATTTTCCCTTGATACTGCTTTAATGTAAATGGGGTTGTAACCATAGCAACTGACTACGAGATAAGGGAGGTTACATATTCCAGCTGCTCATATTTGAAAGGAGGAACCTATGTTTATTTTCTGAATGTATGGCTCCAAATAATGAAGAGGTATTAAAATAAGCTAAAACTTGTTGACTCATATGAAAGCGTCTCTTAAGGGTGATTGCTTAGAAAATAAGAACTTTTCCTGCTGTTTAATATGCAATTCTCTTGATGTCATTCAATGCAGTCTTGAAAAATGATCATTCGAATTTTGTTACAATAATTATCCATGTAAACGCTTGACATTCTTTCTCTCTGTATATATGCTGAAACTATATTTATCTTGAGAAGAAAAATTTAAAAAAAGGGGGTTTCATATATTTAATTTAACCATGAGCAAAATGTTTATTTTCAATTAGAAATAAAATGAGGAACTAATACTAAACTTTTGTCCGAATTTTTTACTTTCTTTCTGAAATAGTCAACAATTGAATACCTGTGCTGTTTAGTGGTCAAAATATATTAGATTTGAGAATTAATTCGATGTCTGAAATAGGTCTGATCTTGAGTTCTATTTTCACTTAATTCTCGATCTCCCTCCTGTTAAATGTAACTAAGCTCCAAAGACCTTAAGTGATATGGGAAAAAACTGAAAAAATTTGGGTATCGCCTCAGGTATCGAATTCGTCACCTATAATTAAGGATTTTAATTACAAAATTCGTTGCAAGTGACAATCATGCAGCTCTAAAGCAATATTTTAATTCAAACCTATCAAAGTTTTATTCTTCCCAAAATATTTTTGTAAAAAAAAATGTAATTCAGAACATAACTTGCAGGTGATATCTACATGTACCAAACGTTTATCCAAATCTTTGAGGGAATAAAGTCGTTGTTTACTAGTGAAATAAATCCCATACTCAGGAAATAAAACTGCAAACTCCAGCTGTGCTATAGCATCGCTTCCTGCTAAGCAGAATCCTTAAAACCTCGAGGTATAAAGTAGAAATGCGCATCAGAAACTTTTATTTATTTTATTTTTCATCAATTAATAAACTATGTTTCCCCTTAAAATGAGTGTCGTTGATTGAAAAACATACAGAAACCAACCTTTCCTCTCTCTTTATATATATAATGAACTTCGTAGTATAAAAAGCAAATATAACCATAATGAATAAGTATATTAAAACTCTAATATTGTGCAATGTATCTAAAAATTGTAGCCTGGGGGGAAAAATCAATCTTTATATCACAGTAATTCAAATTGCTGTTTCAGGCTTAGGACTTCAATTGTGTGGTTAACATGTTTATTGTATCCACATTTGTGTAACAACATTGTTGTCACATCAATAACAAGAAAAACAAGTATGTTTATATCTGTAAATATTAATAATTCAAATTGAAAACATTTTTAAGTATCATGTAGCTAATCTAAAAAACTTAAAAAGTATGGCTGTTGCAGTGTTACGCATAAGATATTGATGCTAAATACAATATCGAAACTGCAATACGTACATTTCACTTGCAGACAGCAATGCATCTTTTGTGTGTTATATTTAAAAGTATTCTCATTTTTTCCCTCCAATTGCAACGAGTTTCTCTATACTCACCAATATTAATAATTTTCCTGTCTTAAACAGTCTATGATATCAAACAGTAATTACATATTCTTTACGCCTTTCTTGACCTTACTCTCTCAGCGATATATATACACCTACACTCATCGATTTTTTATATTTCTCTGTGTTTTAAACATACCGGCTGTCACACCACAATAAAGCTTACTTAATTTGAGGTCACTGTATAAAAAAGCAGCACTTCCACTGTTAACTATTGTCGTATGCATTAATTTTGTCACCGACTCTACAAGGACTATGTCTGAGAAACGAAGACACTTTTTTGAAGGCCGACAGCTGAATACATCAATCTAGGCCGTCTGCACTTTTTGACAACAAACATCTGATTTTTCGATCTTTCCTTTTTATTATTGTTGTCAAGGTCTCTTCCGCAATGGGTTAGGATGATAGCGTTCGTGATTTGAAATCCAGTTTCACGTGAAACCGATGACGCTGCGTCTTAAAGAACAAATAAATGATTTTTAAGTGCATAGCATTCGTTTCTTACGATGATATGGGTATTTTTAACCGAAGTGTTGTTTTGTAAGAGTCTACGTTGAACAGGTGTTTCAAATGCAGCTGTAAATGTGTATTTTATTTATTTTTTTTTTTCAGATTTGTATTTTTACAAACTTTTGTTGATAAATGCTCTAATTTTCTGTCGTATTGACTTAAAAACGGAGTGAAGTTTTGGTGAATCAATAAGTAGATCATATTTAATTATCTACGATCGCTTGAAATCGCACTAATTTATCTAAAGATATATTTGAAGTTGTCTTGACGTTAAAAAATGGGATACAAACAGAATGTTTCCGGTGAAAAATTATTTGTCTCTCGTATTATTATTATATTCTGACTTTACTATCGTATAGGGAAAAGTTTATTTTAAGGACTCTCTGGATTTAAAACTCTGAAGTACCTAATTTCTTAAGAATATTCATAAAGTCTGTTAATACAGTTTTATACTATGTACAAGTTTCGTTTGAAAAATGTTAATACTTTCTGGAATAAAAGTAAAATTTTTCGTAGACTTTATATATGTATCTAAAAATTCTTTGTAATTTAAAATTTATATACAATGTTCTTCTCATATATAAGCATAAAATAAAGAATTTAACTCGAGGGTTTTTAAATCGAATCATTAAAAGAATTTCGAGCTTCGCAGTGCTTCTTTTCTTTTTTTTATTTTTGAGAGAACACTCCGTATAGTTTCTTATCTTTGAAATTTTTAAGTAAAATATCAAAATGATCAAACGTTATGATTTCTATTATATATAAAAAAATTGTTGTTATTTTTTGGAGATTTCGAATAAATTGTGAATTTCGAGGAATATATTGAACCCACAAAAAGAGAATCATTTTCGGAAAAAAGAATTTTATCAAACAGAAGAGTCATTGAGAAAACGCTCAAGTCCCTTGACACAAAAAAGTCGTTAAATGACTGAAAATTTGTACCCTTTGATTAACGGTTATTGCTAATGGGATATGTAACTACTTATAGTATTTTTTCAGCCAGAAAATTTAATTTCGCAATTGTGGCTCTTTTTGCGTTTTTGTTCCATGACAATTTAGTATACAATTCCGTTTCTACTAGAATCAATTTTTTGTATACAATACTGTAAAGTTCTAATTATTTCTAAGAAATAACTGAGATATCCGTATAAATTTATTCTGCGTATTAATTTATCTTTATTATACATAGTGTAAATTACAGCTATTAATTTTGATTTGTTTGGTTTCGAAAGCCATAGATTAAAGTAACCTGTAGTATGGAATCGGTAAGTTCAGTCGGCTGAGCTCTACAATGATGACCTTTGAAAGACCAAGAAACGATGGGAGAAATGTATAATTCTATGCAGTGATTATATACGTATAGAAAGAAATCTCTATTTTTAAGGCTATCAGGACATGCGAGGAATTGTGGGATACCATATATTAGACTCCTTGTTTTGTTATATATATACATTTTTTCATATTATTAGTAGAACTTAGAATTTTTGTGTGCCTACTAATGATTTGTAATCATTCTATAGAACTGTAAAAGTAATTTTTTGTGATAAAGGTTTTTTCCCTCGAAGTTGAATATGGACATGATTTGTTATATGTATGCACGTATCATTTAAAAAAAAAACTGTTACGCAATAGAGTTCTATATTTTTTTTATGTTTCTATAAAGAGTACTTACGCATGTAAGTGAAAAGAAAAAAGTATTTTTTCTCTAAGTAACACCTAAATTTTAAGGTGTAATTATTTTTATATGAAAAAAATTAAAAATTTCCAAAATTACAACAATGCTCTATGATTTTTTCAGAGAAAATATTCAGTAATATTAAAAAAGCTGGTTCACCATTTTTGTGCATTATTTTACGTGTGAGGAGAAAACTATTTGGTCTTATAGAATATTATTTTAAAAAATGGTACCCAAATGCAAATATCTCACAAAAAAAATTTCATATTCATCTCAAAGAGAAATAAAAACTTTTTGATTCAAACAAATATGTTTGTAATTCTATAAAATAATCAAAATATGATTATTAGGCACAAAAAAAACCTTTGCTCTTCAAGTAATTTTGAAACAAAAATGACACAAGAAAAAAAGTTTTAAATTCATTATTTTATTTCCCCCACATGTCCTGGGCATCCTTAAGAATAACAAATAAAAATTAGTTTTCTGCTTTGATTATTTTTCGTCATAATCGAAACTTTACTATAGTACAGATTACTTCTATCTACGGTATCTTGAAACCGAGATAATTAACACTAATATCTGTAATACATATCGTATGGATCATGAATATTTAAAATAAATTTTATGCAGATATCTCTGTTATTTCTTAGTAAAAATTAAATTTTTACCTTACCCCTCGTATATTCCAGATTTCGTCTCCTACATTTTAAAGCGAAACTAATTTTTGAATTTATATTTTTAAGTAAAAGTTTTTACGTCGTAATTAAATGTTTCACAGTATTCGGGACGTATTGCTAGAAATGAAGTGTGAACCACGTAAACTGATATAAGTATAGGGACATATTTCTGTCTCATTTAGTGTCCGCATTGTGTATGTATTGTAATGTAATCATGATTGCATTCATGAAGAATGCGAGCAAAAGGTAATGGAGTCTTTATGTGTCAGTTTTTTTCTACCATTTTTGTAAGTATTTTGTGTCTTATTTCTTTGATTTCCTTAGACCTTTTCAGATATCCAAATAAAAAATTGTATTGCTTTATAAAATCCAAAAGAAAAATTTAAATTTATTAAACTTTCCCTATTTTGCATTCTTTCAAATGCTAGCAAGACATTCCCTTCTCAACGAGAAAAAGAGGATTCGAATTAGGAATCAACGCTTTGTTATAAAATAAATAAAATGATAAGTTATTAAATGAAAATGCAAGATAAATTTTCCATTTTTTTTATGTATATAAATAGGGAAACGATTTGAAAAGTAAAGTTACACACATACACACACCATCATTCTAAGTACTTAGCTTAAAACATAGGTAAATTCAAATTAAAAATGGATATGTAAGATAATTGGAGCTTCATTGAGGAATATTTTCTAAATTAATTATCTTGCGCGTAATTTTGAAGAAAAAAAATTTTACTAATTAGGTAATTGATGCTCCAAGGAAGGATTTTGTAAACGAATGTATGCAATACAAATTCCGCGCAATAACTTTGATTAAATATTCAGACAGTTAACAGATATCAATTTAAAAATTAATTTTTTAAAATCATCTTTAAGGAAAGTTTTTTGATAGTTATAGAATTACCCAGTCATAAATTCATTATAGTGGACGCAGTGGTGTAGTGCTTAGCATGTCTAATTGCGATTACTACCGACCCAGGTTCGATTCCCAATGGCATTGGCTTGGGTAATTGATCATGGGTAACATCAAAGTTTCATTCCTCCGGGTCTACAAATGAGTAAATTCGCTGGGGCAGTTAAATAGAGGTTCAACGTCGGGCCAGCTACTCGGCCTGGACACTTGCTAGCAAGTAGCGCCTCAGCGCCAAAGGTTACAGAAATGGAAATTGACAACGCCTCATGGGACTTTTTACGCCCGTGCCGTTGTCAATGCGTTTAACATAGCCAAATAAATGTTACAGATAAAATTTTCTTAATTTTGTAACAAAGTAAAAATGGGAAAAATCATTTAAAATTCTTGGAATTTCTTGTGCCTACAGAAACAAAATTCAGCACAAATGATTCTACCAAAGAATGAACCAACTCAAAGTTCACTAACCAGAAGAAATAAACTAACATTGAGACCTGACTAATAAAAAAAAAAAGAAGTTATTTTGCAATTAGTGCGAAAGTATTCATAATAATTTTTTTGGTGAGAATTTGAAAGAAAATTTGTTTTCTACATTCATAAAATCAATTGATATTAAACCATTTTTGAAAGAAAACAGATTCTCACAAATTTAGCTGACTGAACCTTCTCACTCTAACCCTCTGGTAGAAAAGAAAAATAAAAACAAAATTTCATTTCCTTCTCCTTTTTATTTTATTTTATAGAGCAAAGCAAATATTTTCTTTTCTATTCTTTTATTTCGCTAAAGAAAAACAAACTTTCGTTTCTGTATTTCATTCCAGTGTAAATAAAACCAATTTCCATTTCTATATTTATTCTCTTCTCTTCTTTTATTTCACTAAATAAATCACATTTTCGTTTCTTCTCTTTCGTTTCATCTAATAAAACTAATTTCGATTTCTATATTTCACTGAATGCTACAAAATTAAAATAAAAACTAATATTTTTATCTTAAAAAAAAGCGTTTCAATTCCTTAATTATCAAATACAGTGTTACTTCTCTTACTATTCCAACATAATGTAGAATGGATTCCACTCTTGGAATCCATCATATTGTAGAATAGATTCCACTCTTGGAATGCTATCTAAGAATGCAATCGTCTATGACTTATTTTTTGACCTTGAGAACTAATCTCTTTACCCTGCCATTCATTTTGTAATACGAGTTTTGAAGATCTTTTGCAAGGAAGTCATCACATTGCTATTTTAAGCAAACAGAAACTCTTTGTCCCGTCACAATTTTAAAAAAATGTATGGAATCTGAATGTTCGACTTAAAGAATTCGAAGTAGTACTATAATTGTCATTTAATTAGTTCCTTTTAAAATAAGTAATCGAAAAAGAATGTAAAAGTTATAATGCATTGATTTTTAAGATATAGATCAAAAAAATCATATGTGGGTTTCTGTGTTTAATTTAGATAGTTAGATTAATTAATTTCTATCATTATGAGTTGTAATTCATTATGTATCATTTTTTTTCTACATTTCGTTACGTACTCTTATAGACTTTTAACTATTGTATTAATGATATCATCATCATATTTGCCTCAACAGGCTAGGGTGGACCAAGGCCTTCTTTTGAAGATTCTTCAAAGATATTCTGCCTTTTCCCTTAGTCCTCTCAGTTCCTCTCCCCAAACACTTGACTGTTTTCGTTCTGTCGCGGGATCGATCCTTGACCGCCAAAGACCCGCTGTGTAGCCGGGGCTGATGCACGTTAAATCTGTCGGGGCCCAAAGTCTTCCCGTTGGCGTGGTGTGGATGTTAGGAGAGGGGGTGCCAACTCAGGTGCCGTCCTCGTCACTTGACGGTGGTTCAAAATTACGAGGTTACAATAGCCCTCGCGTTCCTTTAAACGTGCTACGTTAATAAATATTTAGTGCGACGTTAATAAAAACTAAACTAAACTAAAACTCCCCAAACACAAGAACAAAATCAAGAACAGAATGAAGCCATTGTAGTTTGGGTCTTCCTCTTTTCCGACTAATATAAAGGGGTTTGCAACAAAATCTTCTTTATTGGATTTTTTTCGTCCATCCTAACAATATGGGAAATCCAGTTCATTCCTTTCATTGTAATACATTTAATGATATCAGACTCATTAAATATTCTACAAATGTCAATTAAAATCCCTTCGTCAAAGAATTTTCTCTCTATATATAATTTGCTATAAGTTATGAATTTTATTTTTTAAAAAAAAAAGTCAAACAATTACGCAGAAATATGTGAGTTTTGCAACGGAGTAGAAAAACAGGATTTTTTTTTTTATTTTCAAGAGAATTATGTCAATTTTAATAGATATTTCTTCAACTTCTTTCTTTTAAAGTAACTTTGAATAGTACTGAAAACCTTGCATGGAATTTTATGGACATCGATTATATCTGTTTGATATCATGTGAGGTATAATTTGCCTCAAAGCTTTTTTTTAATGTGCAAACAAAAATTAAGAATTCTGTTTTATAAAAAAAATTACATTCTCTGGTAGTTACATGAACAGTTCGAGTGAGTTATATGTATGACAAAATTGTAAATATACCTTTAAAATAAAATTTTTATTCTGACCATAAGACACACACACATTTAACGCATTTATTTTACAACGCAGTTGTTTTTATTTTCTTTAAAAAGCTATTTATTTATTTTTGTCAGAAATAGAATATTTCATTTCCAAACTAATGACTGGAAACGATTTAAAATTCTAAAATTCAATTACAGTAATTATAATTCTATGGTTATTCTATTTTTTTAAAAGGTTCAGTTTATGAATATATTTTTACCGAAATTTTTTTTTATCAGTTTTACATGGAATATTCTGTATTTGAATCAAGAAACCTAGAGGTAACATGACTACCAGAACGCGAGTTTCGTTCTAAAAAGGCGTAATAAAGAGCGACTGCTCAACTTTTCTTTGAACCTACTGGTCCAGAATTTGAAATGCCGCTGACACTCCAAAGTCATCAACAGTTCTCCCCCTCTACGGGGTCGGAAAACCACTCAACGTTAAAGCGGTGACCCAGGACTTTAACACTAGATGGCAACACAATCTAGAACTACTGGTTGCATATGTACCTGACGCAAAACGCTTGCCTCTGTATGTCTAACACAAACACAAAAAATCACAAGTAGTGGTATTCCGGATTCGGCGCATGTATCGACGAGACCCGCCACTCAACTAGAAACAGCAGATGACGCCAAATGGAAACTATTCCAAGCAAACTCGATACAACAGGAAAGAAATGTATATCAATTACAGTAATATCTGGAAAAGCGTCCTTCTCACAAATATCAGATTGTTTCTCTTCGTATCATCACTAAGATACTGGAGGGAGAGTATGCAGCGGCTCTCTTCAACAACCCTTAAAGTTCAAACATCCTACCAACTCTTTTAATCTGGTTGGTAAAGGCGCGATCGGTCAACTTTTCTTCGGACCTACTGGTTCAGGGTTCGAAACGCCGTTGACACTCCAATGTCAACCAACACTCTCCCCCTCCACGTGGTCGAATACTCGCCGCCGAAAATTTATCGTTTCATCTCTTGTTTTAATTTTCAATGTAAAGATTGGTTTTTATTGCCGAATCGTCTTTTTATTGTTAACATTTGCAACGTTTTTGTACTTTGGAGTATTTTGCTTGTGGAAATAAAAATGCATTAGAAATTTGAAGAAGGTGTTTTCTTTTCTTGATAGTAATTGCTTCTATTTAGCCTGGTGCTCGGAAGTACGCTTACTTAACACTGATTAATATTCATTTTGAATTATTCTACTTTTTTGAGAACTTAACAAGTAAAAACCCGTTATTGATTATTGAAATAAAATTAGCGAAGCCAATTTCAATTTATTATTTTTTATTTGTTTTGTTTTATTTTTTGAAGAATTTGTGCCACATTTCTCAAATTAAATAAAACGCGCAAAAGATATTGAAGATGAAACATATTTCAAGATTTTTAAACAAGTTTTGAAAAATGATATGCAATTGTTCTAATAACTAATTCATAAAATAGTTATACTGTTTTACTTTTAAGTGAAATATTCTTATTTAAAAGTATTGATATAGTTTTATTCCATTTTATTTTCCGAATTTGCTCTGTAAGTAGATGACTTGTGTAAAATATTTCTGAAAAATTTACTTTTTTGAAAAATATATTGTATTGTACACACTGTATCTTTTATATTTTCAATACTCCTTGAAACGTCAGTTAGCTAGGCCGTTCACCTAAAAGCTGAACAAGTAAAATTCGAACAAAGTTTAAATCAAGAAATAGTAAAAATGGTTCCATTTTTTTTCATTCGTTGGCTATTTGGAAAATATTTTGCAAGAATTGTTTAGCTCCTCATATATTTTTTGCACTACTTTCGTCAAAAAAAAAAGACTCTTTTCCAAATATTTTCCAGGAACTAGTTTTGAATTCTTTTATTTGGTCCGGTAACCTCAAACTCTTACTCGAAATATCTTTTTAGTAGGACTCCTCCTTGAATTTAGAATATACGCTGGAAGTATAGATAAGTTCTTTTTCTCGAATACCCTTTTTACTGTGTAAGTGTCCCGTTTCCAGGGCTAAAATAAATATCCCCTGGAGCGAAATAAAATCTGAAAAATTTGCACATTTCAACTCTAGAATAGTAAAAAGGTTCTGTTCTGTTTGCTGCATTTATTGTTAAAAAAATATAATGTGCAAGGACTTGGGATTTCACTTAGGCGATAACTTAAATACGCGTTTTAAATACTAGATGCTTTCAATCTTAAATCAATTTAACGTTATGGGTAAGAATTGAGAGAATGCAAGTATATACTGAGTGTTTCGAAACTCCTGGGTAAAAGTGTAAAGAGTGATAGAAAACATTTAAACAAGCAATTTTTATCCTGCAATGTACAGGAGGAGAGCAAGCTGTGAACCACTTGACTAACGATGAAATGGATAGCTAAAGCGCGAGTTTTCTTACACATCGTCATTTCCACCGTGAATTTCAATAGGTATAGCCTTTTCCTGGTTACTGTACGTCGCTATGCCCCAAGAAATCCACGGAACACATTGAAATCCCAAATTCACATTTCTACTGTGAATTTCAGGAGGCATGGTGACGTATAGTAATCAGGAAAAAGCTATGACCTCCTGAAATCCTCGGTATAAATGACGAGGTGTAAGAAAACTCGCGCTTTATTTACTCGCGCTTTCCATTACTGCTGTTTACCGCTTGCTTTCCGCCTGTGCACTGTATGATGAAAATTGCTAGTTCAGATGTTTTCTATTACTCCTTAGATTTTTGCCTATGAGTTTCAAAATGTGTGTGTTCCTTTCAAATATATTTTCATTTCATCTTTTAAAATCAATCTAATTAAAGTAAATGAATATCGTTAAATAGGAATTTATTGAGTTATTTATATTTGTTCTTTTATCTTGGAATATAAATAAATAATCAACGTATTGTATTATTTATTTATTACAGTCAGCTTAAATCGTCGAAAACACAGTGAAGATTTTTAAATGTTATTTCAACAATAAAAAAATTATGTCGCATTGAAGCGTAATTATTTTGTTGTCGTTTTAGCTGTCTTTTTTTTTTTTACATCATGAAGTATTTTCTACAATTCACACCACTGAAATAAAAATAATTATTTAGGCTAAAATATTGAATTGGGAATCATGTTAGACATTAAGTGCGCATTGTCAGTGAGGAAACAAAATTCTCTATTGATACTTAAAATGTATAATTGTTAACTTAGACGTTCAAAATTTTGCTTTGTAGAATGCTTTAAAATACTAATAACTTTGAACTGAAACAGAGTCATTTACAAAAAAGTAAAATCAATTTTTTTGACTTTGTAAATTACTTTAATGTGATCGTAAATTGTATTTTAGTGTAAAAATTGGCTTGGTTTCCTCCCCCCCCCCCAGATCAATACAGTTTTGAAATGTGTTAGAAACATTCAATTCATTTTACAGCTTCCTTTGGTAGCCTTTCACATTCAACATTTCATTGTAACGTTTCTTGATTTTTCTATTTAAAATTCGTCAGTCTCTCTAAATTTATCTAAATATACAACATACATTTTTGCCAACAGTAGATGAAATGTGTAACGATTTTCTCTGATTACATTTTCATAAAACGTCATTTTCATTGAACTTTTCATTCATTATAAGATAAAGCATACTTAAGCGTTAGTTTTTTAGCTTATCAATTAATGTATTTTAATTTATATGTAAACAGGAATATGAAAAATCATCGAAAATCGAATCAAAATATATAGATATTTATAACAGTAAAACCACCATTTCTTTTTTGTCTCGAGGGCCTCAAACTATTTAATCTTAAATTATCTACTGTCTCTGAATGACAGAGATTGCTTTTAGCAGTTTTGTTATTGCGTAAGAAATTACTCTACTTTTCATGCCATTACCGTTCACATCTACCGGCCATTTTGACATTGCGAGAGAGATTGCTTTTAACAGTTTGATATCTGGAGAATTCTCAGAGTTAGCCCCATAACCCTTAATAGCGTAGAGCCACATCAAGACTAAATCCGGCCCGAAGCAATAACCCCAATGTATTGGTTCAATCTTAATCGGATAAATCAAATTGTATTGCTAAAATTTATATCATTTTGAGAACAAATGTTTTACTTGATAAAGTTGCAATATTCTATACAATAATGATTTCAATTAATTGGAAATAACTTAATTTTATACATTACGTAACTTTAAAAAATAAACCGTCACCGAAAAATTAGAACCCTGACACTTAATGGAACAATCCGTAAGGTTCTCGTCTGCCAGCCATTTTAATTTAGTCGTACGTAATGTTAATCCTATGGAATTTCTACTATAGTCCTCAAACCTTTATCATTTTATCTATTTGAATACAAAAAAAGAAAGAAAAACCGCATTCGAAAGAGCAAAAAATAACGAGGGTTTCTGCGGAATTACATTTTCCTTCCGAATTTTGAGAATATTTTAGAATATTTTGTAAAAGACCGGGAAACCTACAAACGATAGGAGTAAAAATATTTTTAAAAATCGTAGGGAATATGAGATTCCGCGGAAACCTTCATTATTTTTTTGCTTGATCGGGTGTACTTTTTTTTTGCATTTAAACATAAAAAATAGTTTAGATTTGAGGAACGTTACATAAAATTCCAATAAGATCAACAAACGTTCACGAAATCAAAATGACCGATAGACGGGAGCTTTAAAAGTGCGAATTGGCCAAACTTATTCCAAGATAAACTTTTCTATTTATGACCAGAAATTGTTTAGCTTTTTTTATACTTATATTGCTATTATTTATCACATTTTTTGCTAATGTTTATTACATTATCGCATTCTAGAAATACATCAGATACTTATAGTTTCAAAAAACTAAATTGAAATAGAATAAACACTTTATCATTTCTTTACACCATTTTCTTGTATGAATTTCTTTCCGATTGTGATCTGTCAGTGAAAAGGACAAAACACGTTGCCCATTTCTGATATCCGCATTCACTGTTCACTTGTTCCTCTCCAGACTGACAACTTAATGTGCCTTCTCATATATATCCCTATCTTGACACGCGGGACATCTTTGAACAATAGTTTCTGAGGACTATCTGATTGCTGTCGGAGACAATGGTCAGTTTTAAGAAGCCTCTGCAACTGCATGCAATACCAGACATAGGTCACAATAAGAGTTATGAGCTGCATTTGTTAAGATTTTGAAAATTGTATAATAGTGTTTCTTTCGAGAAATTTTATAAATGTTACTTAGACAAGTCTTTAAAAAACTACAGATTCTGTAGCAAACGTAGATGCTGTGAAATGGCCTTGCTCTGAATCTGCCAAATAATTTTGAATCCTCATTTCTGAAGCGAAATTCTTCTTTTTTTTTTTTTTTTTTTTTTTTTTTTTTGAAAAAATGGGAACATTTAATGGAGTAAATGATAAGCAAGTTGTAATG
>BMAW01047618.1:35852-52959 GCA_019974015.1 Nephila pilipes
AAAAAATGAGAACAACTAATGGAGTAAATGATAAGTAAGTTGTAATGAAGCAGAAAATATTGCTTTGCAAAGATGTATTCAAATGGAGTAAAAATAATCTTGTAAATTTAAATTCAAATTAAAAAAAAATACATAAAATGAATTCGTTACGAAAATACTTTGGTATATTCGTTAATATCTGTCTTCGAATTCATTTTGTATTCGTATGTTTTGTATATTAAGGCTACACAGTACCCTAAAAATGACGAATTTATAGATTTTTTTTTTTTTTTGCCTTTTCCTATAGCCGATACAATTGGGAATCTTGGCTCCTCATTTTAGATCTGATAACCAATTAGTTTTTAAGATATTTGAAGTTTTCTGAGTCACTATATTTGACAACTGAGGGGGGCATGGCTAGTTTCGGTTTCATTTTAAAGCATTTTTCCATTCTTAAATTTAATTAATTACTAATATTTTTTAATAAAATCGATACTTGCAGAGAAGTTGTTATTAACTTCAACTTTCACTACTAAAATCGTTTGTGTTTGTTTATATTTTGAGTTTTTGATGTGCTTATAGTTACTTAGCTGAAATTGATAAGAAAAGGTCTTTCTCAAGACCAATTTTTATTCTGCATATAATTTATATAACTTAAAAGCTTTTTTGCTTTGTTTAAGTTAAGTTTTTTCTGTTGAGAAAATGCCACGGACAAAACTTTCGCAGCTTGAGAATAGAAGCAATATTTCTATGAGATGGAGTACTGCAGAAAATGACAATTCTAGAAACCTGCCTTTAGCTGATATAACTACAAAACTTCAGAATACAAATGTTTTGAATACGAGTGTTATAGTTAAAAGTATGTTTCAAATTACATTATAGTGGATACTGAATGTTTGTTTACAGATAATTTACGCATCTTTAAAACTTTGCTTTGGTCAAAGAAATGGATTTGCATATAAAATGAATGTTGTACATGTTAATTGTGACCAAACCCAAAGTGAAACATGTTCATAACAGTTGGTTGATACCATATTACACCAAATATCATATGTTAGCAAGCATCAATTTTTTAATGTTCCATTTGATATAAATATGAGATAAGTGCAAAGTATGTGTGAATTGTTGGAATGACGTCTTTATAAATTGTTTACCTAAATTAACAAATAAATACATCATTTCTAAGAATAGTTTTTTTAAGTTTATTTTAGGTTTTCCTTTCCTTTATCAAAAGAAATATGACATGATATTTTTCAAAAACTGCTCTTATTTTAAATGCAGACTTAGAACTTTTATAAATGCTTCCGTAAAGATTGAATTTACAGAAGTTCCCAAAATAAATGTTTGGAAAAATATTTCTTCCGTAAGTGGTCATACTTACTGATTGCTTGGCGTAACTTATACAACAATAGAATTACGAGTATAACCGTTTAAATATGGGCAGGAAATTACTTGTGTAATCATCTAAAGAAGACTTGCACTTGATTAAACTAATTATTAAAGGTCTTATTGTTCATTTTAATCCGATAAAAATGAACCTGCAAAAAATCGTATAACAAGTAGATTTTTGATGAAATGGGTTTTTATTATTGATCTACAAAAAATTTGTGTTAGCGAAGAGCTTTAAAGTTTTCAACTAATAATGATTAAAATAAGAAATTGTGGGGGGTTTAAGTTGTATGCAACTTATTGTATTTATTTTTAATTAAAGTAATTTGTCGACAGAGAAATACATTCAAAACTCGCATATTTAACTCATGCACCTTTTTAAAGTTTGTTTAATGAGTCATCCACTCAAAATACAACCGGACCTATTTTCAGTGAAGGAATCATCGCGAGCAGTTAAGTGCGGAACAACTTTGAACTTGAAACCGACCGTTTCGGAACTGTTGCTTCATGCAAGATAAAACACGTCCTTCCTGTGATGTAGAAATGTTTGTATAATTTCTGAAACCACGCGTCATTACTTTGGATATGCACTGCACTAAGTGTGAAATAGCCATGCTTTGAAATATTGACTTTTTTTACGGGAATGAGTTTTGAAAACATTTTATGACTGATGAATTTTGTTCATATATTTAGTTCTCAGTAATGACTCGGGAAAAAATGGACTATAGTCTGGTTGTTTATGTAGAAATTAACTGATAAGAGATTGTTTTTGTTGAGAAGAGATTGTTTTTCTGACAAGAGATTGTTTTTCATTGTTGTTCATGTAACTGAAATCCATCTAAATTAGAATAAATTCATTTAATTTTACTCACTAGAATAAATTCATTTTAACATCTCTTAAATGAATTAGAATAAATTAGAGAGAGAGCTTACCATCTAACACCTGATATGGACCCAATGCGATGTCTTCCTTTTGTGAATTTGTTAAATATGTAGTGCGCTTTCATTTCCCACAAATACATAAATATGTTTGAACTTAACCAACGGATTTCTGCTGCTGTAGAATCCGTTACCAGTGACACTTTGCA
Source organism: Nephila pilipes (assembly GCA_019974015.1). Taxonomy (NCBI): domain Eukaryota; kingdom Metazoa; phylum Arthropoda; class Arachnida; order Araneae; family Nephilidae; genus Nephila; species Nephila pilipes. The sequence goes on from BMAW01047618.1 coordinate 38,309, forward strand.
ACGTATTTGATAGGAATTTACATATCGAACAGACAATATACGTGTAACTAAGTGAAGTTATACAGAAACTTTTGTAAAAACTTCCATATTTTCACCTTGCATTTATGTATTACTTATCATTCTGTGTCGTTTATTTTTTTGAAAATATGGAATTTTGAAAATCGGATAAATCATTTTGAATAACCCTGTATTTCAAATCCGGTATATCCTTTGTAAGTATAATTTTGAAAATCAGTTGTATCTTTTTTACATTTATATAATTTACTTCTTAAAACGAAAGAAATTTAAAATTATTCATTCAGTAAAGCTAGTTGCGGTAACCTATTAAACTAATTCATGATTAAGTGGTTAGCGGGTTGCAAATTAGAGATTGTATTCCACGGAAATTCATCAGTGAAATGATGGGAGTGTTTACTGTTAAATCCTGCTGGTCTCTCAAAGTTTTCATATAGAATAGTGTGGGAGATTTTAGTATGACATATATGAGTTCAGATGCCATATTCATCATTTTTATTGTGTCTTAGAACTATTTATTTTGCTATAAAAAGTGTGTTGCGTAGGACTACAGTTGCGCTTATTTTGCCCAAAAAAAATGCATGAAAAACAAAGTGACAATTCATTTCTTCACTATTTATTATCCAATTTTGTACTTTTTGGCTTCGTAACCTTTTTGATCAACTCGTATAAAATGATTTCCTGTTAAATTTTATAGTCTTCGTATGTCAATAATCAAATTGTAACTTGGGCTATTCGCAATTTTTTTCCTTCGACTAACATCTAGTATTTCTTTCTAATTTTATATTTCAAATCCCAGCTTCTTCCCAATCAAATGGTGACACAAATGAAGTAAAACTTTAGAAGTGGGGTGAATTGAGATAATCAAGTCGTATAAAAGCGACAGAGAATTGAATTAAAGGGAGATATCGGGGCTATAAAAACGGTATAAATGTGGTGTGCGGTGAAGTCTTCTGGCGTGTGTAGAGGATTTGGTGAAATTAGGACTCAACGTTGTTGGAGCAATGGAAGAAAGTAAGGTAATCAGAAAGCGTTTTCTTTTACTGATTATAGAAATTGTTAGTATTCGCTAAAAAGAACAAAACTGGGGAGAACATCTACTTTATTTTAAAGAGCAAATAAAGATGTTTTGGATATAACTGACTAATTTGATTAATTAGTCTGTGTGTGAACTTTAGATCTTGTGATTAAATTTTAAGATGACAAACGAGACGAGTAACAGGATATTGTCACAAACTGAAATTCTATATTCCTGTTCATTGTCAGATAAGTATTTGGTAGTTTTTATATATTACACTTTCATCAACACCATATGTATTTAATATAATTTAATAATAATTGATTTGAGTTAATAAATGTTTAAAAATAAACCCAAGCTAGCAAAAAATTATTAAATATTAGCTAATTCGTAATCATGTCGTATATTATTCAACACTGAAAAGATCTTTCTTTGGGGAACAATACATAGTTTCTTATCAAAAGAATGACCCGATAAAGTGACAATCCTGAAGGAAAGATCAATAAGTGAACTTATGATCGAGTTACATTTCGATGGTATTGGAGAATTACTGATGTTTATTTCTTTTCCTAAAGCACTTTGACAATACGCTGACTTCGTATTATTTCTGCAAGATCAACTTGAAAGATTCTAGATTGTCTTGAAAAAAGATACCCTTATAGGTTATATATATGTAATACAATGTTTCAAATCCATCCGTCTTTGGTTACAAATAAAATGAAAAAACTAGACTCGGCATTTTTACTTGTATCTAGATAAGTTATAGAATATTTCCCCCCCCAAAAAAGTTTCATCTTACCTCTTGAATATTTTTGCGTTGTTTAATAATCATTTCTTATAATCCATCCTCTGGGACTAAGTCAAAAAATTTTCTTTGATCATTTTTAAGGCCATAAAAAAAATTAAGATATAACTAAAAATAACAAATACCGTAGTTCTTTATTTAACTTATTTCAGCGAGGTGGAAAATTCTAATGGTTTCAAGCGAGGATTTATATAAATTTTAAATGAAATAGAGTATACTTTAAAATTTCATAATTTTAATAGATTTTTAAATGTAATATACGTTGTAAAGAATGCCCATTTCAAAGATATTCTGCATCTTTGCATTCTAGGATGCAAATTGATTCTCTTTCCAAAACGAACTTAATTCATATTTCAAATATATTTAAAAATTTATAACTTAGAATGAAACGGGGGAAAATATGATAATCTTCTTAAACTGTTTTAATAGAACTATAAATCTCCATTGTGGGAAAAATAAAATTGTATTTTCCATACAAAAATGTTTTAAAAATACTTTTACATTCCTCATACATGTGTATGTGATGCACGTTGCATATTCATTGGATAAATGGCAAAAAGTTAAGAAATATGCGTCTTGTTTCGAGAAATTTTAAAAATTATAGACATTTTATAAGATTTTTATGTATTTTTTTTATTTAAAGCTTGATGTTCCTGTAAAATAATTTTATTGTTTATTTTTAAGTTACTTCAATAATAGTTGGTTTTAAAATTTTACAATAAGTTTATATTATTTTCATTTTTTCAAAAACAATTTTACTCCAGAAGAAATGTTAAAAAACGTTAAACACAGATGCATCCTTAATAATTATCATTCAGTAATATTTAACATTATTCCAAATTTGTGCTGCATAATGTATCAAATGTATGCCTGCAATTGTCTCAACCGACATTTAAAATACGTTAGAGATTTTTTGAAAAAAAATCTTATTCCTATTCATTGCAAAAAAAGATCTCTTTTCTATAAAATGAATAATAAAAACGACTGCGTTTTATATCAATTTCTATAGAAGTGTTTATAAATAAATAAAAATATCTAAAATCATATTAATATCGCACATTTGTGTGCATATTTGACTATTTGATGAATATAAATGTTACAAAATGGGAATAAATTTGATATCGCATTACATTACTAAATATTGTACATTTAGTGAAAGCGTAGTTATTAATACTTAATGAAAGTATATTTATTTAATGAATACGTTATGCAATTCTTAATTTCGCGCTCAAATAGCTTTTCAAATCAACAAAGTCAAATAAAACAAAAGGCAAAAGTAATTATTTACTAAAAGCTAATTATTATTCTGGTATCGTAACTTACCGCAACAGAATAATGAAAGGAATTTGAACGCGCGCGCTTTCGTTTTATTGTTTTCTACGTATTTTCTAGAAGCGGAATTAACATTTCCTTCTCAAGAAAACTGTAATTACGAAATAAATTTCATCTTTTGTTGGTAGAAGTTAGGTATTTAACAAATTTATTTTTCGTAAACATTTCTGCGTGCTTTGTCATTGTAATAAGACATTGTGGAACAAATTTTTTATTGTTGGTAATGTTAAGTTTTCATCGTAATCGACACTCCACTTTTTTTTTCTTTTGCTTGTATTGCGAATGGCAACGATAACTATTGTTGAGATTCGATTCCGTGATGTAAGCCAAATTGGCACTGCTTGTTAAAAGAAACCAGTTGTAAATGTCAGCAAAAGTTATTCATTCGAAAATGTTATTCCTAAAATTCTTTCTTTAAGTTCTTGTTTATATGTTGTTAATAAATTACGTGTGCCATTAACGTACTCGAATTCTTTTGAGCAAATGGCCGTGTTTTAATTTGAAATGGCCCGTCAGACTCAACGGATAAATAATTAATATATTTATCGTCTATCACACATACAAATTTATAAAAATAGTTTTCACAATTGGAAGATTTTATGTTTAAAAGCTGAAATTGAAATTTTGACTATTTTAATAAAATTAGAAAGATGTGTAAAATTATTTAAAGTTATACTTTTTTTCAGTCATAAATTTAGTATCTTTTCAAGTATTTTTATAAATATTAATTACAAAAATTCATATGTATTGTGCCTGTATATTCATATATCTTCCTAAAGCTGTTATTGTTGAGGAGAAGGTAAATTGTATTATGTAGATTAAAATGTTAAGCTTAAAGAATAATTTTGAAAAAAAAATATTTTCATGATTTATTCTGGAAAAGTCTTACGTTCTAAAATAATCTGTTACCTTGGATCCACTTACGATGAAGTCAAATCAGAAAAAAAGCATAATTTTTTAGTTGTAAAAACTTTTTCTTATTTTCAAAATTGTGTTTTATCATACTGAAATAAAATTAGACCTTATTTATACTCAAATAATTCATTTATAAAATTTTAGTAGTTTTACTACTTGATTATTAAAAAAATATCATACAGTAAAAATTCTTTATTCCAGTATCGAAACTTGTTATACTAGAACTCTTTAAATTTTAATATGTTACTCATTTTTCTTCTAAAAATATCAAGGTTTATTTTTACCTCTTTTAACCCTCATTTTTTCTCAACATTAATATTAATGTTGATTTTAATTATGGGATTATTTTTTTACTCTTATTGAATAAAATGAATATTGTGAAGGTGTAATTGGATGCATAAGCATGAGTGGCGGCTTCCTACGTCATTTTTGACTGCGGAGCTGTAAGCAGATTTGAAGAAAAGGAGGGAACGATCTTTACTCCATTCACTTGCTTCGCAGATTCTGGACCTGTGAAGGTCGAGTTTTAAAGTTGGAATGTTAAATTTGAAATAAATGAATAGTTCTTTGCCTCTCGCACACTTTCTGAAAGGAAATTATGGGGTATTGATGGTTTTATCAACTTCCCTTCCCCATAAGCTAGTGACCTGTTGAAGGAACAAGAGTTGACGACTCCTGGAAAGGCTAATTAGATGCTGAGGACCCTTTCCCATACATGTATCACATTTCGAATGACTCAGATCAGTAGTTGCTAGTGATCGAGAACAATTTAATATTCAAAACATGAGTATCTATTTGCGATTCAGTATAGTATTGCGCATGAGAATATCACTGGAACAAAAATGAGTAATGAAGTTACTTCAAATATTTACAAAAATTAACAGCTAACTGGGTTAACTGAAGGAAATCCATCCAGGAAGAAATTTCACGTTGGCAGAGGCAAATACTATTTTCCCTCTTCTGCTGTGTTCTTTAATGGCTGTATGGGAATAAATACCAATACCACAGGTGAGTTGACAGAATACTTGTAATTTGCCTAATCTGCGCATATAGAAATTAGTTGTTCTAAAATGCCGCCTCTGGGAAAAGTGAGAAGGTGCAAGTAGTTCCATAACTAACGTGCCGCCTCATGGCATGGTGAAAAGGTGACAAGTTGTTCAATGAAAGCCGCCACAATTTTACTTCCAAATTCTCTATTTAGGTAGTAGATTCCCTTTAAGATATTCAATTGAATTAAATTCAAGTGGGACTTGGAGGAAGATAGATTTAAAAATTTCAATATGCTGATTTAAGCTATAATAAATACATATTTTATTCGCTTATTTTTGGTTAGGTTGGCGATCCATTTTTAAAATCGCGTGTTTAATATCAGGGTATATCTAAAGTGGAGCTTGGGAAACTGCCCAATGTGAAAATCTCTAGTTGACTATTCTTACTCTTTTTTTAACGTTGAATTATTCATTTCATGCTATTTTTTAACGTTCACGTTTCAGGAAAAGAGACGCATATGATCATGGTGGAATAATAGAGGATGTTAATCAAAAATCGATTTGGAAATAAATTTAAATAACTGTTTGACTGTTTTCGTTCAGCAATATCATACTTTATCATACATATATAAAAATAATTTCACATAATACAGGGTTATTCAAAATGATTCATCCGGTTTCGAAATTCTATATTTGCATAATTAATCAAAACAGTATTATTAGTAAAACATTATTGCAAAAGGAAAATATCGAAGTTATTTTTACAAGGGTTCGATATAACTTCCTTTAGTTACGCGTATAATGTCAATTCGGAATGTAAATTCCTACTCAACACGATGTGAAGCAGAAAGCAGCAGCAGAAATCCGTTGTTTTTAAGTTCATGTGGATTTGTGGGTTTTGGTGACGCATACACTTTATCTTAACAAACAAACAAAAGGAAGAAATCGTATGGGGCTATATTACGTGACTTAGGTGGCCAGATGTGTAACATCGAGTCTGGTCTACTGCGACAGATCTAACTGCGAGATAGTTCAATGTAAGCTTTTGAAACAGCTTTCGAGAAATAGCACCACGAATAACTCAAGAGGGCCATCTGTTTATGACTACATATAACTTTGCATGTTGTTTTTAAATTTGTTTTGTTAATTTTTTAAGAAATATGTGTTAGTTCTTTAAGGTGATGCTAATTCTTAAAGAACAATCGGTCTTCCTTAATGAACGTTAAAATTTTAACAAACATCGTATTAGTTTGTCTAAAACATGTACCATATGGCATCCAAGTGAAGGCGAAAGTAGCGGCTGAAGTAAAGCGAAAGGAGTAAAGTATTAAAAGCTTTAAAAATCCATTCGAACAAAACGCCATTACATGTGACAGGTATCATACGAGCTATCTGTTTTATCGGTCAATTACCGAAGTCTTTTGCGTTATTATACGCCATTTCTTACGTTTTTATTTCTGCAACTTTTTTCCATCCAATAGAAAGTAAGTGGGAGATGACAAACAAGAATAATAAAAGAAAAGCGTCCTACTTGGCATTTTGTACCGAGAGTGAAAGTCTTGTGGATGGATTAAAGATGAGGGGAAAGATACAATTCAGGCGAATTCTTGTCACCATAAACGTTCGAAATCTCAAGTGGAACGAGCCCTCTGGAGCATGCTAAAGAGATTGGTTCCGCTCTGCGTGCTCACTGAATCTGTCACACAGAAATGACCTCAGAAGAATGAGACAATAAAATGCGTTACGAAACTTTTTTTTTTCTATTTTATTGCGTTATAAACATCTTTGTATTTTTTCTAGGGGGGCATTCAAACGTTTTTTTCCCCTTTTCTGACTCATAGCGTTCACTGAAACTAGTATATTCTAACTATGAAAAGATGATATGTTCGTCATTTTGAATAAGTTGTGTATTTTAATAAGTTTACAGTTGGATACTGAATACCGAAAGATTGTTTATGTTGAACGGAAGGCTGGAACATATATATAATATTACAGATTGTAACTGCTTACCCTTGTTCTGCTAAAACAGATGCGTTGAGACTTACGCAGTAAGATTAGTTCATAACTCAAGACACAATAATGTCTAAGTAAATTTGTAACACCCGGTCGCCCCGGTCGTTATCTTGTGCCATCACTAATTTCAAATATTAAATACTACGACACAAATAATTACAGAACCACCAAAACAACTTTCACAATTTATTAGTATATATTTACTATGACATCAATAATTATGCTCTCCAGGTTAAGTTTACTAACGTCTTAGTTCAACCCACCAATAATAATCTAACAGCCTCTTACCAATATCTCTTATCGACTGCAACTCCGAATCTGGAACAACTGCTGAAAATACTAGCCCTAATCTTTAACCGAGTAATCTATACTCGGAGCCTCAATACTAGTCTATACTTCCACCTTTCTCTTATATAACACTTAGACTTCAACTCCTCTCACTACAACGCCTCTCTGATCCTCCTTCAGCTACTCTACTCCTTCAGATGGAGTTTATATAATTCTCAATTCGACCGCTTCACTTCATTCCTAACTGCTTTACATATTAATGTTCTTCATCACGTTTCATTTTTGGTTGGGCAAAGGTTGTTTAGTGAAAGCTATCAATCTCAATTGAAAGTCCCCAAGGTTAGTGAAGAGAAACCGCGAATAGCCCAATGTCACAAATTATACGAACTGATAAGAAAAGAGCTTAAGAGTACTTGGACACGCGCGTGTGTGAAAGGGAAAATAAAATACCGAATTTAAGGCTTTCTCTTTGTGACATTTATATCTTAAAAATTATTCTTAAATCTTCGAATTTTTGTATGCTTAACACTAATATTAAGTTCATTTTATTGAACTATACAAGTATTGTTTTTGGGCCGCGGTAGCCAAGTGGTCATGGAAGCGGACTTGCGGTCGGCGGTTTTCGTCGAATCTTTGGTTCGAACCTTGAGGCCACTAAAGACCCGCCGTGTAGCCTGGGCTGATGCACATTAAATCTGTCATGACTCAAAGTCCTTCCGTTGACATGGTATAGAAGACAAGGAGAGGGGGAGAGGGTGACTGCTCAGATGTCGTCCTCGTCACTTGACCGAGGTTCAGAATTACGAGGTCCGTTGTCAATAGCCCTCGCGTTGCTTCTTGGGCGACGTTAATGAAAAAAACCAACTTCCAAACAGTTTGGTCAAACAGTTTTTCTTTCCCTTTGAGTTGAATATGGACATGATTTTTCAGACATATTTGCATTTAGGTATCATTTTTAAAAGCAATGCTCCAAAAATATAAAACATATTTTACTCCTAATATAGAAAATAATACACAAAAAATGCAGTGAACCAACTTTTTCAATGATATTACTCTAGATTTTGAAAAGTTTAGAGAACTTTTGTAATTTTGAAAATTTTCATTTTTTTCCTTTTGTTTCATGTAATTATTTCTTTATATATTACTCAGAAAAAAATTATTTTACGTTCAACATATGCATAAATACCCTTTATAGTAGCATAAAAAAAATTTGAACCATGCTGTGTAATAGTTTTCTTTAAAATGATATATAAACGCAAATATATTTCAAAAATTATGTCCTTATTCATCTAAAAGAGAAAAAAAACCCTTTTTGACAAAAACAATTATTTTTATTGTCATATAGAATGATTAATATATCATTATTAATACACACAAATCTAAGCTCTGCTAATAATTTGAAAAGATTTATATCATAAAAACAAGGGACCTTAGGTATGGTATTCCACTATTTCACCGCATGTCCTGCGGTACCCTTAAAAAGTTAACTATAATATGAAATTAATATATTATATTTATAATTTTACGTTTGACAGAGCATTTATTTTTTTATGGTACTTACCTCACTTGAATAGGAAATTTTACTTTCGAGTCAAGTGACATCCACCAATAGGTATGTGATATTATTTAATGTTTTTTTTTTGTAATTGGTGTTTTCAGTATTTAAATATCAATACACTGATGAAGATTTAATATTCATTTTCAAATTTGTTTTTGAACATATTCACGGATTGACATTACGGAAAATATTAACAAACTTATTTAAAAACCCAGTTAAACAACCTATGATGAAAAGAAAAGCTAGTTTTTTACTTCGAATGTGACATCAACTAGGATCGATTCCTTTTCTGTGAAGTGTATAACACTCAATAAATATCACATGTAACATAATATATATTGTATAAAATAGTATATAATGAAAAAATCTGAAAATAGTTTTATTTTAAGGAAAATAAAGGTGTGTAAAGAATTATTTTGAGATAAAGAGGGAAGCTCTTTGAGCTTACTTTGTATAAGTTTTAAAAAATCACTAAATATACCAAAAAGAATTACTTGTAACTCAACGCAATTCTTTAATTATCTAACTTCTTAAGTATAATGAAAGATTCGATGCATAATAGAGCCTGTTAAACTCACGAGACTAGAACAAACTGGTCAGCTGTTTTCAGTAAACGGAGCCATGAATATGTCTACTGTATTGATTACACCTATTGATCAGTATCGATTTTACTTCCTTGTACAGCTTTAAAGATTACATGAAGTCATATAAAACCCGAAACCCAGTGAAATCGTGCTTAAATGTCATTTGCAAGAATACATTTGCTATTTTTTCATGTGTTATGATCTTTTTTTCTGAAAAAAATTGTGCAGCGTTCAATTTCTTTTTCTTATCACAAAGACAAATAGAGGGGGGAAACCATCGATTTGCCTAAAACCTATCATCATTCGTTGGATTATTTTCTTATAATAAACGATGTGTTATATATAATAATGTATTATCAAATTAGCGGTATTTCTCTCTCTCAATGTTACATAAATTTTTATTATTGATTCGTATAATTTTCAAACTATTCGATATTTGTTATTTTGACGTAAAAAATTTAATTGACCGTAAAAAGTTCATACACAGCTCGAATGAGTGAATAAGATTATAAGAATTTCCAATTTGTGTCAAACGACTGGATATCAGGTCTAATTTAACATGACTATAAAAAAAAACATAAAAGAAAACTAAAATTGTAACGATTTGATATTTATGTGTTGTAATATAAATATCAAATCGTTCACTTCGTTCATATAGAGTTCAATTCTGTCCAAGTTATTTTTATAAAATAATAATTAAATTTATTGTGTGTGATGCGACAGTCCACAAACAACTTACAAATAGAGATCACGCAAAGTGGTGAATCTTCCGTAAAATAAAATGCAGCTCGTGTCGGGATTCCACAAGCATTCTCTGAATATTTATAAATGTTATGTATACATTTGTTTCGTATAGTAAAAAAGAAACCCTTCAGTATGAATAATTTAGGACATTAATATATATTTGAAAGCGAAGTTAAAATGTTTTTGACGTGAATATGTAATATAATGTTATGTATATATATATTAGAGTGTTTGTGTGTGTGTGAAAAGTATAATTTAATGTCTAATTCAAATATTGTACTTCATTTAATTTTTGATAATTTGTTTTTGCAGGGACATTTACCAACTTAATCAAAGTCATTAAAACATTGATTCATACAACTGAGACTAGAAAATAACGGTAAGTTTAATTTCATTATTTATTCGTAAAAGGGGAGACTGTAAGGGTGTTTTTCGGTTATATTTATTAGAACGAATCTTTGTAATTGTTTTATCATACTTACGTTATTTTTCGTTTTATTTGTCTACTAAAATATTACTCATATTCTTAAAAGCAAATATTCGATGTTTTATTTGAACATGTTCTAAAGTTATATGTATATGCTGCGTCAGAATACGACATAAACATTAAGTGAGTTGCTGTAGTTAAACGTCATCGTTTAGACATGTCTGAAGTTTCTGATAGTAAAAACTATTTAATGAAACCTCAAGGCAACCATTTTTTAAGTATGTGTATTCGACATCGTTTATCTAAAGAATTACGATCTTTTCTTAGGGAAAATAGAAGCGATTTAGACTTTGAGTAAGTAAAATGGTTGAATGTGAACCTTTCTGTAATTCATAGTCTGTGGACTGTCTTTCTCTTAGAATATAATCAACTTTTAGAAGGTATCACCGAAGAACTCTAGAAAAGACAATTATCGCAGATGACCTCTATTTTCAACTAATTGTAAAAGGACCCAAAACCACTACATCAACCTATCTCAGACCTTCTCTTGCAACAGCCATTCAAAAGTTGATATCTGAATCCACTGCTCATATAAGGCTTCATGAACGAGGGTTGTAAGCCAGACATTCTGCATTATGTTCACTCATCACATTAAACGAAATATTTAAATGAGAATTAATGCATTTAAATTGGAGCGCAAATCAATAGAAATCTATGCTCTTTACTTATGAGTCTGGATTTGATTTTAAAAGTGAATCAAGAAGATTTTTGGTCTATTATGAGCTATTGTAAACCTATTCATCATATTAGGTGGGACCAATGTATGTGAAAATGCAGTTCATTTTGGATGGCCGCACTAACCAGTATACCGTCCCAAGATGTCATTATACCCTGACCAGTGTATTGTTAACACTCATTTACATGGAAACAACTTTCTTCGTACTTTGATATGATAAAAGAGAAAATTTTGATTTTATTGTAAGCAAGGTACCTTTCTGAAAGAGTAATTTGAATATTTCAAGTTTTAGGAATATTATATATAATTACAACTTACGTAACAAAAAATTAGTTCATAGGTCTTAGATATTCATGAAAATTTGATTAAATTTCACAGTATTTGCCTTCAAACTAATTTTCCTATAAATTTCCTGAAAGAAACAATTTAAAATATAAAAATTATAAAATGGAATAAGTAATTTATGTTAATTATCTATAATATTTTTAAATTGTTTCGTTTTTTATTTGTTAATTGTTGTAAAGTTCCCTTTTTTATATTTTTGTTAATGACTTTTTTTAAAAAAATTGAATTTTTGTTGTTATTTTATTCTTAATAGTTTTTTTTTTTAATTTTTAAATTATAAGTAATGGATATGGAGATATGACATAGCTTTTAATTTCTTCTCACTTTGAGTGACTATAATTTTCTTTTCTTCCTTCGCAGTTTGCAATTTTTGCTTTGATTAGTTCCAAGTGTTTTGGAGAAAGTTATTAATTCTTTTTTATTTTTTTACATTGTCTTTTTTTTTTTCGGAATACGTAAGTCATCCGGACTTGAACCTTATTGAGCATGTTTGGAATTCTCTAGAGACACCCATTACCTACCCACTGCCCCCAACTCTTCAGGGTCTCTGAACTACGCTGACAAAGCAATGGGACCCTTCTGTCTAATGCCTTAATAAACATCACTATTTTGTGTATGGTTCTCTATCGTGCCTGTATAGCTGCTAGAGATCATAAACTCGGATACAATTTTAGTACACTTTTTATTTCGTGTATTTTCAAGACTAAAATAAGCCCTACTATTTTGCACATAATTTTCTATGCATTGTTTGAGTAAAATTTTTAAACTTCAACTAATAAGAATTTGACAGTCGCAATTTTTCTGATTTTACTAAATTTTAAGAAGTCAGTGTATTTGCAGCTACTAATTAACTTTTCATTTTGGGTTATGACCCATTAATTATTTACCGCAGGAAGAATAAAAAAGAAATATAGCATTTAACTTATACACGCTCCAGAATAATTAATACCTTGACAACACATAATTAATTCCAGTGATTTTCAATTATTTCGTATTGAGAACACTGCAATGATACGTATTTTGCTCAGAGAAACAAGTGTTTTGATGTATAATTTTCAGAAGATAATGATGGAGGAAAAAAACGCGGTAATGATTCTTATTCAAATGAGATATCAGCATATCAAGCGGAAAGATTTATTGCGATGGTTTCTTTCACAGTGGTCCGACTTGTTTTACATGAAGAATGAAATAGAAAGTGAATGCAAATGATGTGTGGCGGAACTAAAAAATTCGTCTTGATTATTGCTACGTTTCCTCAGAAATGACAAATTCAAGGACATTATCTAATAATCTTTCCTTTTCTTTCCTAAAACAGAAAATTTATTTGCATACGTATGCATGGTCACTCTTTCTTTCTAACTGGACCATGGCTGTGTAGGATGCTACGTGGTTATTTTTATACTTCTCGACACATGTTACAAGATAAGCCATTGAACTTGCGGATAAAATTACTTCCGAGTCGGTTACAGTGAAATTGATTTGTAATTCCGTAATCGTACTTACATTTAACGAATTATTGTTGTGATACCTATACATAATAACCTGTTATAATTTTCTCTACAACGTTGTTCAGTTACTTTGCGTATTTTTTCAAAAATAATAATAAAATAAATAGTAATAGTAATATATAGTAGAGTAATAGTAAAATACCGTATTGATAAGACTCCTTGTTTTTGAGACATATTTCTTTTGAAATTATTTGTAGAGCTTAGATATTCTGTCTGTCTGATAATGATATTTAAATCATTCAAAAAGTACTATAAAATCTATTTTTTAATCAAAAAGAGCGTTTTTTATCCTTCTCAGTTGAATATGGACATGGTGTTTTGAGACACATTTACATTAAGGTATCATTTTTTTTAAAAAAAAAAAAAAAAAAACTAGTGCACTATATGATTGCTAATTTTTATGCATCTGTAAAGTATACCTATGTATGCAGTGAACAAAAAATATTTTTCTCAAAGTAATACTTAAAATTTCAGAATTATTTTTATATGAAGGAAAGGAAAAAAATTTAAAATTTTTACATTTACAAAGACTTAAGTTATAATTTTTTTTCGAAAGAAAAACAGTAATAACATTAAGAAAGTTGGTTTACTATTTTTGTGTGTTATTTTATACATGAGAAGTTAAATATTTTGTATATTTCAGGAGTAATTTTTTTTAAATTGATACCTAAATACAAATATATCTACACCTTCATGTCCATATCCAACTAAGAGTGACAAAAAAACATTTTGACATAAAAATTACTTTTATAATTCTATGAAATGATTAAAATATCATTATCAGGCACATACAAAATTTTAAGCTCTACTAATAATTTTAAAACAAATGTAACAAAACAAGGAATCTTAAACTCGGTATTTTATTTTTCCTTCATGCCCTGGTACTTTTAATAAGCACTTTTGAAGTTATTGCATGTAAAAATTATGAATTTCGGAAACATTTGTAATACTCCATTGTTTCATCTCTGTCTTCCTCCTTCGGATGATAGGGCCCCAAATATGCGTATGTTATAAATTGTAAGAAAGATGGCAGCATATATATATAAACTGATTTTATTTGGAGCAATTAGCATCCATTTATGCTTTTTATAATATACTTTTCTTTTAACGTTGACAGCGTCGACATTTATAAGATATTTACTCCTGCTAAGATTCAAGGACATTAAATAGGGTAGGCAATATTGCGAGAACTTGTAAAATGTATTAAAATTACACGCAGCAGTTTTAAGAGAAAATAAGGGTTTTTGGATTACTGTCTCATATATAAGAGGCTATGAATTTTAGTTGAGATAGTAAGAAAATAGTTTCAGCTAAAATGCAAAAATGCTATTTATACATATTTTTATTATTTATACGGAAGGATAAACATATTTA
>BMAW01047618.1:52969-64810 GCA_019974015.1 Nephila pilipes
TTATCGTCTTCTTTCATTTTAATATCCGAACAGAATATTATTGTCTACTTAATAATTTATCGTTTGCTCTCATTTTAATCTTTAATTTAATAATTAATTTTTATTGTAGAATCGCCTGTTTTTATCATTTTTGTTGTTAACAGTGGCAATGTTTTTGGCACTTCAGAATGTGAAAATAAAATTACTTTAGGAATGAAATAATGGAAAAGGCATCAGATTCTTGCGAAAGTAAAAATGCATTAGGAATTCAAAGAAAGTAATTTCTTGATAGTTATTGCTTCTGAAGAGCCTGGGGCTCAGAAGTACGCTTACTATACGCTAATTAATATTCATTTTTTTGTGAACCGAAGGTATAAATTGGAAAATGATGGCTATCTTTCGCTAAGACTCGAAACTTTCATCGTTAAATGAGCTAATTACCAAAAGCGAAGACCTTTTATAACATGTATAAATCTTTTTAAAAAAACGTAAGCACATGTTCAAAAGAAACTAGCAAAAACAATCTCATTTTCTTTTATTTTAGTTTTTCTTCTCTTTAAGGTTTGAATCATGTAATGGTTCATATATATTGGAAAATAATTTTTAAGTAACTCGTTTAGTTCATTAACTCGTTTATCTTCTTATCAGTTTTATTATGAGCTGTAAATTCCCCTTGATAACGTGCAATTTAGATTGCCTTTTTTATCTAAGTGCTCTTTTACTATGGCACGTAGATGAAGTTATATTTGTCCGTGACTTGTATGATAATTTTCGATTTCCTAGAATTAAATAAGGAATAATTTTCGCTTGAATATTAAATGCAATTTTAAGAGTTAAAAAAATTTTCAATTTTTATTTATGGTAATTTGCTATTTCCTGACTTTTCCTAGAATGTCATTTACCATTATTCAAAATTTTCGTCAACAAACACAGAAAAAACAATACATCATTTTGAAGAAAGTCTCTAACAGTTATATTGATAGTTAATATGATAATAGAAATTACACAACAAATTCAATTTTGAGTGTCTTTCGTTGCTAATTAAATATTCATTGATAGATAAGATTTTATTATTTTACGAAAATACTAATTTCATTGTAATAAAATTAACTATTTTAGTCTTATTTCAACTTTAGTCTAATTTATTACTAGTTAAGTCTTAAAAATGCTTGTTTTAGTTTCATTTTAGTTTTTCTTATTTATACTTTATAATTTTTTCAGTCAAATATAAGTGTGTTATACAAAAGTACGTAGAATTTACAGTTAATTTTTCCTCTTATGTTCTAGAAAAATCAGGCAAAAACTCTATTCTGAAGAGGAATCTTTACTGGACAAAAGTACTCACGGCTTTAAAAAAAATTAGTTTTGTTATTTCAGACGTACAACATCATATATTTATTCCAATTTATGAAACAATGAAATTTTTTAGAGTAATTATTTCCGGCTTCTGAAATAACAATTAAAATTTTCTTGATAGTTTTGAAAACTATGTTATCTTTTGAAACCTGGTCTAATTGGGATAATTAAAAGCTTTGAATTCAAAAGGTTATAAAAATTTTATTTCTGGGGATATATTTCTTAAATTAGCTCGCATGTTTTAGGAAGGTTTTTCATTATTAACAGTGATGTACGAGTAACTGTTCCAAATTAACGCTTCAAAAAGTGTTTGAGATAATTTAAATTAATGTGTTTCGAAATACCCGAATAATTTAATGTGAGGCAATAACTTCTCTTCATATTTTTATGTAAACTGTATTAATTTTTTGCAAAAAAAACCCACAACCCTGCCCAGTGTTTATTAAATGGCTTCAATATATAAAGCGAGTATGTATTTGAATTTATATTTATTTTGCTTCCTGCAAATTTGTTTTAAAAATCTTGTTAATTCTAAAACATTTTACTTATGCCATTTGCAACGGGAAAAGATGAACGGATTCATTTTCAGCGTGTAATTTATTTTATTTTATGGAATATAATCTGAAATTGTTCAGGCAATAAGAATGGACGTGATAGACAAGAGTGATTTTCATCGTACTTCACTTCAGTAAACACAAATTAACTCTCTTTCCTTAATACGTTTTCCGTTCCATGAAAGTCATTATGTATTTTACGCTTTATTGTGTTTTTCCCTTTATATGTTCTTTGAAAAAAAAAACATCATAAAATTGCTTTAACAGTGTTTTTGTTTCCCTTGCATGAAACATGTGTTGCTAAAATCTGGAGCTAAAATGATACATGTTGAGCATCAAACTGAATTATCTATGTCTTAATCATTTTTTGTACACAATTAATTAAAATGCATAAAATATCTTTTACTTTTATTTTATAACATATTAACTTCATAGAGTGTTATTTATTTGAAAAATGAACATTGTATCTTTTTATAAATGAGTTATATTTGCACAGACACATCTGGTATTAAACGCGCGCGCGCACACACGTGTTTCAGGTCATTGTTTGAGAAATGCATGCTTTTGAACGCTTAAACCCAATTGAGAAAATTTTACCATTGGTTGATTGAATGGAATCAACATCGCTGTTGAACTACGGTAGAGCTTTCGTCGACAGATCAATTATTTTTGAACTTAATGACGAGAAAAACATTAATGGTCTTTCATCTCCCCCAAGCCTTTCCATCTACGTGAGGACCAATTAATTCTTGGGTGTCAAATAAATTTAAAAGTGATGCAACATCTATTATTTCTGCACAACAATTATTAATATCCAAATTCGATACTTGATACGAATGTTGCCAAACACAGAAAACTAGTAACTTGAATCCCTGAATTAATACAATTCTGGGGATAAAACCTTTGTTGCTCTATATCCTATTAACCAACCATTTAATCAGTCAACACAATCCTAAACCTAATGACCATCGATAAATGACAGTTAATACAAAAAAGTAGAGTGACTTACGCAAAATAATTTATTGATAAACAGCATAATTTATATAATTGTAGTAGAAAATCTGTTATATCTTTACTTGCACTAGATTGATTGATTTTAATACTATATCGCTAAGAAATAACACGGCAGTCCCATTTTTATTTCTGAATAGTTTGATTGTTTTTCCTTACATATTCCTTTGTTGTGTATAATCCACTAAAAGGGCTCTACCAGCGATTCCTGTAAGTTAGATATTAAAATCACACAATATTTTTGAATAAAGTGAGCGGATATCTTTTGAATTGGTTTTAAATATGCGAGTTTATTGGAGATAAAATTAATTTACAGAGTTATAGGTAATCATTTTACATTATTTTGACTTTCTTATGTTGTGTGTGGGACATGTTTGAATACATCTGTATTATCCGAGTGCTTCTTCATTAGTCCTAGCTTCACACATTACATGCCAAAAAGATAGCAAAACATTACTACCGCCATGGTTGCCATTTTGGTGTGGTTCTCGCTCTGTTGGCGGGCTCATGACTCTCACTTGAACACTTCATATTGAAGAGTGAATAAAGAGTATCTAGCCCTTCTGGGCTTTAATCTCCCATCAGAATTTGAGTTCGACTTGACTTCTCCGTATGTGCTCAGTGCAATAAAATTCATATGAAAAGGTAACATTTAAGTGACAAAAAAATTATTAGTGAGTCTTAAAATAAATAGTTTTTGAATAAAGGAATGTAAAATTTTGCTGGAAAATTTTTTAAGAAATAGCTTGAAAGCTGAGATGCGACATTATTAACGTCGCACGAAGAAGCAACACAAAGGCAGTTGGTGACAGACCTCC
This sequence comes from Nephila pilipes, assembly GCA_019974015.1. Lineage (NCBI taxonomy): Eukaryota > Metazoa > Arthropoda > Arachnida > Araneae > Nephilidae > Nephila > Nephila pilipes. The sequence goes on from BMAW01047618.1 coordinate 56,688, forward strand.
TCATTTTGAGCCTAAGTGATCACACTTTCCAAATTTCCAGACCACATCGGCATGAGGATTTGGAAACTTGACAGATTTAATGTTCATCAGACCCGCTATTATCTAGCGGTTCTGATGCACATTAAACCTGAGTTGGTACTCGTAAATCTCTCTCTTAACTTTCACTCTGCGGGAGGAATTTGAGGTAGAATTTGATTTAACTTGTAAAAGACCTCATTATTCTACCTAATGGGTCTTTTAATGGGACTAGAATTTGAAACCGTTCGTCGACTTTAACGTCACTTATTATGTTGCTTCCAACCATAACCATTCGACTCGGCCGCCTAAGATTTAAACAGAATCTCAATCATTTCTAATTGTATTCATGTAATCTAACTTTTACATTTTAACAAACTGTCTTGCAATGCGACGTCAAAATGTAATACTTCAAAAACAATTTAGAAATTATTATTTTCTGAGTTGCTTTATTACTTGTTGAACTTGTTTCGTTTGTATTATTATTTCTTTAAAAATATATGCTGAAATATGAATTGCGATTTAAAATATGAGAAAAATTGTTACCTTGAGCATTTTGAGGGCATACAGTATTACACTCTACTGAATGTAAGAAATTAGATTCATTTTTCCCCATAATTAATTGTGTCTTTGTTTAAGACAAATTTCCTTATTATCTTATCGAATTTCGCTATTATTTTCTATGTTTCATAATTGTTTGACAAAAACGGGACAATCATAGGGATAAAGGTGTTGCCGCTTTTATTTTGTAAATAATCAAATTTAAATTCAAAATTGGTCTAGTGAGAATATTTTAAAAGAAAATATATATTTTAACAAACATTTTTTTTTTTATATTAACAATTTATGAAAGCTGTTGTTTATTATACCTCCTGAAAATGCTACTTTATCAAAAAAACAAAATTATAAGTATTTTCATGATAAGAAGTAGCTTTTTTCAAAAAAGTAATACAGATTTTAAGCTGAAACAGCGTCTTTGTATTGCAACAAAACTGCTTTCTTAGTAAAAAGATTCATAGACTGAGTGTTTGGTATCAAAATAAATCAGTAATTTGAGCTCTAGGTAATAGGTGCATTTATTCACTATTTCTGAAAATATTTCAATTTTCTTTTGCTGTCATTATCATTATTAAATTTTTTTTTCATTCTTCAATTAGTATATGTTTATTTTTGTTCACTGGCCATCCAACGACGAAATACATCAAATTATTTCAATTATAAAATGTTAATAAATTTTATTAAAAAAAGTTAAATCTTAATTAAACATTTTGCAATCTGGATTTTTAAACGTTTACAGCATTGTATTTTGAATCGTATTTAATTCATAAATAGTTTTTATTTCTCTTTCTAACCGAGCTTTAATTATCTGTTTTGTTTTAACAGTTCGTTAAATTTGTATTAAAGTAGCATTAGTTTCATCCTTATTAAATTTTTAAATTTAATGTTATTGCATTTTTTATATATGGAATAAGATTTCCGTCAAAATCAACAGTAAAATGGAATATTTTATTCACAATGGATTGGTATGTCATTTTTATCAAACGGCATTTTATTTCGCTTAATTTGAAACTAGTGCATTTTGTGTTTTTACGAACGATTTCACTGTTTATAATAATAATTAATCTCGTCCAATGCTAATCTTATTTTTAAATTGAAACAATTCGTTGTGGGAATAACTCAATAAAGATCGTTTCTTTTGTTACAAAATTAAATTTATTAATTACGATATTCTGTGACAATGAACACCATTTTTCAATTCGGCGTGTCATCTTCTTTTATGGAACGGAAAGTGCGGTTGAAGAAATAGAGACCGAGGATATTGATTAAAATCCTGTTCGATGAGGTTTACTCATTGTCTCTTAACCTAGTTTAGAGAAATCAATTCTTCTTTAAGAGACTTGGGAAAGACAAAGGATTACCGAATGTTAAAAACTCTACTTAGATTTAAAAAAGTTGTGCAGTTTCTTGTCTTTTTCAACAAATATGGCATTGAGATGCTAATGAATCACGTTCAAATTATTTGTTTAAGAAATTCTGAGGGAGAGATACCACTGTCTAAGTATTAATTTCTATCGTTTTTTTTTATATCTATGATGCTCTTAAACCATTGCATGTTACAAGAAGAATGAAGATTTTTAAGTTTTTGATTGTGTATTTTTTTTTCAGATTTGTGTGTGTGTGTGATGTAACTATCTCGCTTAAAATAAATAAAAATATTACATATAGAATCTTACTTATTATTTCTTGAATGATCGCTTGTCACAGTGCGTCTTGGTGACTTAAATAATTTCATCTTTAAAAAATACGCAAAACAATGGAGCATTACGCGGTGAATAAAAAAAACGTTGAACGGCAACAAAATTATTTCGCATCAATATTTTTTAATCTATTGATATCAAAAACAAACAAAATGTAAAAAAAATAATTTCTACCAAGGTCATAATAATTTTATTTAACTTTAAAAGGAAATATTATATTAAATTTTAAAATAAGTTTCAGAAGAAAGTATTTTTTCCTTGCCAAAATGAAAATTTGACACTTTTTTTTTTGCTCCTATACAATGCCCTGGCGTTGAATAAGTTTTGAAGAAGTTGTTGATTTCTAGAACGAGTTCAAATCCAAGGTATTAGACTAAAGTGTATATAAAGTTTCTTTTTAGCTTGATAAAAATGTTCGAAGATGAAGAAAAAGTAAACTTCTGCAAATATGAATTAATTGTGAAAATATGGAAAGAGAAACAAAATAATATGAGATATAATTGAAGATACTGTGAAATAACTTCATTCAACAGTGCAATGCATAATAAATGCGTATGAAAAGAATAAATTTTTTGGAAGACCTACAAGAAGTGGAACGGCGCTAAAAAGTTCACTCATCTCAAAAAGAAAAAAAAATGGTTGGAAGATGTGTGAAAGAGAATAACATTATTTCTGCACTAAAGCACTAAAGATACTCGTAGCAATAGAGTAGAAGGAGGATTCTAAATTGCACGTGCATCTCTCTCTCTCTCTCTCTCTCTCCAGACTAAAAATTATAGTGAAAAAATTATTTTTACAAACGAAAAATTATAGGACATACATATATCAAAAGAAATTATACTTGTCTGCCAGAAATGTAAAAACTATGTTGGAAAGCCGTAAGATAAAGGGGGGGGGGGGTTGATTGAATGAATAATTTTATTAAAGTCACAGTGGAAGCGACACGAGGGCCATTGGTGACAAACCTCGTAATTCTGAGCCATGGTCAGGTGACGAGGACGACACCTGAGCTGATATTCCTTCTCCTGACTTCCACACCACGCCAAAAAGAGATGAAACTTGATAGATGAAACGTACATCAGACTCGAACGTTTTGTGACATCAAGACTCGAACCCACGACTCGACTAAAACCGCCAGCCGTGAGTCCGCGACCACAAAATTTTTGGAAATCTTTTACATTTTATAGATGAATTAAAATTTAGTTTATATGAATCTGATAACCACCACTGCATATGTCTAAGTGATCTATTGATTGATTGTTGTTTTTTAACTTCGCACTTTAAAAGCAACACAGGGGGGTTTGTCAAAGGACCTCGTAATTTTGAGTCTCTGTCAAGTGACGAGAATGACACCTGAGCTGGCTCCTCCCTCTCCAAACTTCCACACAACCGGAGGACTTGGAACCTCGACAGATTTAATGTACATCAACCCTGCTACACGTTGGGCCTTAAGTGGCATCAGTGATAATTTATTATCGACCCCCGACGATGCCAGCTCAGGTATCGTCTTTGTCACTTGACCAAGGCTCAAAATTACGAGGCCGTCACAAATACAGCCGTCGTGATGTTTCTCAGTGAGACGTTAATAAGCAATCAAAAATCTATCAATTCATAGTTGAAAGACTGATAATTCGAGACTTGGCTGAAGTAGACTTTTGGTGAAGAACCCATTTCGGCTTTAAGGTATCTGCCTACCCCAAAATCACTGTTTTCGTGAAATTTTTCGAACGTTTCTTCATTTCTTTTTATTAAAGCCCACGTATTTACGATTTCAAAGATGGTTTCTATTAGCTAATGCATTAATGTAAGTATATATATATATATATATATATATATATATATTAAGAAGCATTAAACTATTTATTTGCATTTTCTAGAAAACTTCCACGCAACGGGATGATTTTAATTTTTTTGTATTATTACGAAAAATCTCAGTTCTTAAAGTATTTCATATATTCAAATGAAATTTTACCATTATATTCTGTACATGTATAGGTATGTTGAGAACCTCAAACATAGCTTTTAAGTATATATCTATTTATTTTAAAGCTATTTTTATTTTTAAAAAAAATGCCCCTTTTTTTTTAAGAGATAACAGCATTTTTCTGCTTCACAGCACAGATACATGTATATTAAGTATATTGTTTAAACACTAAGAAAAATATATTAATTAGAATTTGTTACATGAACTTTAGCGTAAATATCAATTTTTACTAAATTTTAAACAAATATGGCCAAAATTTGAAAAATAAAGAGTTCATTAAAATGACTTTCGAATTTACAATTTTATTTACCGTTATAACTAAAAACGTAAGTGTTTCATAAAAAAAAAAAATTGAAAAAAAGTTCTCCGAAGGTAGGGACATACCTTAAAGTCATCATTAGAACCAGTTTTAAACTGAAGTTAAAAATTAAATAGGCCATCCTTAGGTTCTTCAGTAACCTCTTGCTGTGCTGACCCTATAAATCAAATTTTTGCCTGAACGCTGTTAGAATCACTACTGACAAAAGGTCCTCTTTTTGTTCAAGTTTTAATTAAAATAATACTTTTCAGTTTCTGGAATCTTTAGATACAATGTATTAAGAAAGGAAGTCCTTTCAATGTATTTAGGAAAATAACAAAAAATGTTTCGATTAACTTTTTTAAAATATCAAAGTTTTCTATGAATTTTTCTTGATTATTAATGAAACTGACTTTTACTTATAAGCCTTTGAATCTTTTGTGACGAAAACATAGGACGTAATCTTTACTTTCTAAGTATGTCTCATTACCTTGAATCAAATTTGTGCTTTTTGTGATTCAAAAATGCTTTCTGTTGATAACTTCTTCGCAGAATGCTTTTGAAATTAGTCTAATTACCTCTCTAGGGCAATTAGTCTCGAAAGGATTCCTAGAAAAGATGAAACATACTTAAGAATCTCATTAGTTTTTCCAACTAAAATTTTCCTCTCGTCCATAAAACCCGAGTCTTATTTAATCGGTGAAGTATTAAAAACCTTGTTTTTACAGCAGAATGTGAACATGCTTAATACTTGATAGCATCATATCGAGATAATTAAACTCTTCTGCTTTAATTAATTCATTAATGTAAATGACTCCAATTTTATTTCCTAAATTAAAAGTTTGAAATCTATTCTTAATGAGTACTTGTTTACGTCAAGAATAAAGTATTATCGTGCTTAGCTTATTTTGTTGTGATTGTGAAGGTTTGTTTACATCGCACGGAGAAGCAACTCACTGGTTAAAGGCGAACAAGTCGCGGATTCTAAGCTACTAAAGACCCGCATTGTAGCTGGGCTGGACGTTAAATCTGTCGGAACCCAACGTCCTCCAATTGGCATGGTGTGGAAGTTAGAAGAAGGAGGTGCAGCTTCGGCACTTGACGCTCAGGTGTCGTCTTCGGCACATGACCGAGGTTCAGAATTTCTAGGTCCGTTGCCAATAGTCCTCGTGTTGCTTCTGGTGCGACGTTAATGAAACGAAACCAAACCAATAGGCGAAGGACCTCGGAATTTTGAATCGCTGTCAAATGACGAAGACAACACCTGAGTTGATACTTCACTATCCAAACTTCCACGTCAACAGGAGGACTTGGGACCAGACAAAAATTAACGTGCATCAGACCCGCTTCATGGCTAGTCTTAAGAGGCATCAAGGCTCGAATCCACGACTATAGTTGTGACCTTGGATGTTGCTGCTGTTTCGAACCCTGGTCCAGTGGGTCCGAAGAATGCGCTCCTACCAACCAGGCTGAAAAGACATCTTATCTGGCTGGTTAAGTAAGACATTTTAACTTTTCACGTTATTGTAGAAGAGAGTCGCCGCAACCTCTAATCTTTTGAGGCCATTGTATTTGTCGTACCAAACGCTGCTGGTAGTCTTTTACTGGTTCATCGAAAGTTGTAATATTCATCGGATATTATGTTATGTTTTCCTGATTTTCACTCCATTTCATACAGCCTCTTGATTGATTGATTATAAACGTCCCTCTGGAACTAACTCAAGGATTTTTGGTCATGGATCTCATAATATTAAACTTCGTAATGGCAAGGACGAAAATTAAGTCGTTGTTTTGACTTTAACGCCCCAATAACATTAAGTAATTTGAGCACGAGGTATGTAATGTGTATCAGGCCTCTACGCGAGAGAGTTGACACATCTACGATATCTGAATCCACGATCCTTCGGTTATACGATTCCCCATACTCTACCAATCAGACTACTCTTGAAAAAAAAAACCCTTAATTTAAATTTTATTGATGTGGTTCAAGATTAAAAAGTGGCCGCGGTAGCCTAGTTGTCATGGTTGCCGACTTGCGGCCAGCGTTGTTTTCGACCAGTCATAGAATCAAGCCCTGATTCCACTAAAGACCCGCCGAGTAACGTGGCTGAGGCAAGTTAAATCTGTTCGAGATGCAAGTCCTTCTGTTGGCATGGTGTGGAAATTTAAAAAGGGAGGGGCCTCCTCGGGTGTCAACTAAAGTTCAACATTATGAGATCCGTCGCCAATAGCTCTCGTGTTGCTTCTCAGTGCGAGGTAAATAAGCAATCACAATCACTCAAAATTAAAGGAATTCCTTCACAAAAATAATTGAAAGGTTTGAATTCAAAACTACATTTAATCAAAGATAATCGTATTAATTAACGATAGCTATTACGCAATAATTTCGACCAAAACTGTTATTTTGAAATTAAGAAAGAAACCCCGTCATCTAAATATCAAAACTCAATTAAATGCCGATAATTTAATATTAAAATGTCTGAACTCTGAGGCGCATTGTTTCATGAGTTCAAGTCCCGTTTTCACATAAGATAGAATCTCTATTTACGGAGAAAAATAAAAAGCATTTGTCGCTCATCAGAACCAAGAAACTATTGCCTAAATCTAGTACGAAATTTGTGTCATGTTTTTTTCATCAAGTCAAATCAAATCTCATTGCACTCAAGAACTAGGACTTATCAAAACTATTTTAAGAAACTGCCATTTGTTTCATTGTAAAGTCAAAGAATTTATACTTAAATCCTTCGAAAGGGGATCGTGGTAAGCGTTTGTAAAATTATTTTAAAAAATTGCTTTTAATTTTTGTATAATTAATCTTTTTTACAATCATATTATTCTTCTAGTTTCTGGAACAATTTTCTCAAATACACTTATACTCTTGACAATATATTCATTATATTGAATGAATATATAGACAATATATTCATTCAATATATTAACATTTTACCACATTCGAAAAGTATATGAAAAAATCCTATTAACACTTCGCTGTTTTCAGAGATTTTCTCGGTTGAAAACAAGTTATCAGCTGTTTTTGCACCTGGAGATTCAATTCAATTTACGACTTTTATCGCGAGATTATTTCATGGAGGGCATCCTTGAAAATTTCCAAAATAAATGTTTCAGCCTTCACGGATTACTAGCAATCCACGCTGTTCCGAAGAAATCTGAAATTATACCACAGTTTTTACAGATTGTTCCCACAGCTGTGCTGGAAGCGTGACAGCTTTGACGATTTTTTGTAACAAAAAAAATGGGTCTATTATCAATGCGATTTTTTAAAAAAAGAAGTAAAAACTAATTTTATAAAAGAACGGTGACGTAAAACACTTTAGAAATGTCAAACTTTTTTTTTTTTTTTTTTGGTTCCGTCGATTTGCTCAGCGCAATAAAATATCAATTGTAAATTGCAATAAAATATCAGCAATAAAATTCAATAAAATATCGGTGTTGTAAATTGAGCCATCGTGAGCGTACATATTTATTTTTCTCTCCCTGTATATTTAGACGGTAGAGCTTTTGGGGACATGTGACTCAGTATTCATTATTTGTTAAGCAGTTTACATTG
>BMAW01047618.1:64994-91664 GCA_019974015.1 Nephila pilipes
AAGGCATTGGACTCGCGGCTGGCGTTTTTCGATGAGGGGTGAGTTCAAGCCTTGATGCCACCAAAGACCCGCTGTGTAGCCGGGGCTGATGCACGTTAAATCTGTTCGAGGCCCAAAGTCCTCTCGTTGGCGTGGTGTGGATGTTAGGAGAAGGGAGTGCCAGCTCGGGTGTCGTTCTCGTCACTTGACTGAGGTTCAAAATTACGAGGTCCGGCGCCAATAGCTCTCGTGTTGCTTCAGTACGACACTTATAAAAACTATACGAAACAAAAACAAATGCCCTAAAATTAAAAATTCGAGCAAATATTTCATTTAATTGTGTTCTCTGTTTTCTATGACAATTTCTAAAACCTTTCAGAATATTCTTTACGTTTCCAGAGTAGTTTTCTGGAAAATTGCACTGTTAAATATATAAGCATGTGTTCTCAACCAAGTGTGTAGCTCTCTCTCTCTCTGCTCTTAGTTTATTAATAAACCATGTTATATTCGGATATGTGTCGTGTCTTCTGTTTAACATGCTAAGACAATATTGAATTACGTTTTTGACGATACCTGAACTGTTGGTTTTGAAATCTAGTTGAATGGAATATCCAGCATCTTCCATTGTTCCTTCGGGGAAATTAGGACTCGAAACACGAGGCTCGACATGAATATCGCCTGTCAGAAAACTCACAATCATTGCCTCTTTCGTACTGTGACCTATAGTTGTTGAAATCAAACAAAATTTCAGAATGGAAAAATTTCGATTCATCTTCATAATTAATGGAATTTACTTTATTTAAATTGAATAAAATGTTACATTTAACTTACAAATGAACACAAGAAAATGTGTCGGTCATTCCAAAAATATGAACGCTCCTTTTTGTAGACAAACTTTTGGCTATTAATCTAAATTTTTTAGAAAGTTCTTGCATTCCTAACGATCCTTCAAATTAGATTTGGATATTGAATGGTTTAAAGCAAGCTTGTCAAACATAAAGACACAAGGGCTCATAAATATGTTTTGAACTTATGTATTTATGTGTGGAGAGGCTTCCCTAAAACTTATATTTGTTAGATACTTCGATTAATTTTGAAAAAGAATAATGTTAAACAGATAACGATAATAATTGGAGGTTAGAATGATTAGAACAATCGGTCTATTAAGAACGTTGTAGGATTTTTTTTTATCATTTGTGTATCATGTATTATTGTAAGTCAGTTGCTTAAAGTAATTTACGAAATGTTTACATATATAAGTACTTCTGTAAGTTACATAATTTCGTATTATCTGTGTGTAATTATATTAAGTGGATCACTAGTTTTATAATACTTGGTTTAAAACGTCAATGGTGTCCGATAAATCGTTGAAAAATGAAAAATCTTTGTCTAAATACACATAGAAGTCAGCAAAATCATGGAAAAGGAGAGCTAAGTATAAGAAAAATTGCTGGAAGAATTAGTATTTTGGAAGCTCTTCGTAAGCGATTCCAGCAATGTTGAAAAATGATTAAATGTTGAGTTGAAACAGCCATACCCTACTTTTCTGCATTGTGAACCAGTTTCGTACAAAACACTAACGACCGACAAAATAGTTCTTTTGGATCGTTTGAGCCATTATATTCAGTTTGCTCTTTTTTCCTACTATTATTATGCAATAAGAAAATAGTGGTAAAGTACCAAAAAATATATAATTATTTTGCTATAAGATTGTATCACATATGTCCAATAGTTGCATTGCATATATACTGACACCTAATTTTTACTTTCTGTAATATTGCGGATCATTGAAATTTATACAATACACACCAACTGTCATTAGAATTGATCTCTTTTTCATTATTGTTGTATTTTGATTTCTTAAAGCTCAGAAACGCAGTATCAGTTGTGCCCTAAAAATCAAGTCAGATAACAGGATGAATGTGAAGGACCTGACATGTTTTTATTAATTTGTTTTTTATTCAATTTCTTTGATGAGTCCAAGTGTATAATGTAGGCACCAATTAAAACTATCCTAATGAATACTTATTGACACTTTCTTTTTTACATGCTCTTTGGTTGTAGAGTTTTTAAATAATAGTTTTAACAAAAATAAAAGGCACTGTTGCCTAGTAAACATCGGCAATTACGAATGGTGAAGTTGATACTTTCAAATATAACCAAAACTAAAAAAATTTTATTGTAAAATCGATCCTTGAAGTTATTTAAAACATTATTTAGAATTTTAAAAAAATTCATATTAAAATGTTAATGAATGTAGGAGAAGCAGGACTTTGAAAATGTTTTTCAAAAAATTTAAATTTTAAAAATTGTTTTATCAACAATGTATTCAAATTTTAATCTTAAATAATTTTCTTCAATAGTAACACCGTATGATATTCTAAATCATAATTTTTTAAGGCGTAAATATATAAAATTGTTCAAAGGGTACCAAATCTCCTTTAAATAATTTTTTTTAAAAATTTCAGCTTACATTGTCGCACGAAATATTATCTAACTTAACATTTTTCTCGTAGTAAGCAATTTATTAGAGGGATTAAATGTGAATAAAATAATAAGATACATTTGTAGAAATTAAATGAAGAAAATAAAATGGCATGAATTTTTTTATTTCCTTCTGTTTTTGTATTAATATCTATCGGAGTTCAATCTGACTATTTGGGCTTAAATAATCGGAAAATAGGTATTTGTTTCTATTTTGAATTATTTTCTCAATAATTTATATGCATTATTCATTTTTATATTACTACTTGCTGGACCGCACTTAATAATGTCTGGAGTCCTTGAACCTTCAGGACAACATTGCGTCGAATACATATTCGTTTGGATTATCATCCACTTTTATAAATGCATTGCTGAATACTAAATGAACACATTAATCATTGCAGAAAGATGTCACTATATCGTGTAAATCCAGTTACCGAGAAACAGCACGAATGCAAACATTGCTGACACCAGGTTAAGAAAAAGTAAACAACGCGCTCCATTATCGTCTCTGCCGTAAATCGGCCGAACAGCAAGGGCCGACTAATGGCATCTATATCACAGCTCATTTGGTGGTCAGTAGCGTGGATGAGGCAAACGTGTCATCGAATTACGGGTCGCTGCATTGCGCAATTATCGCGTTGGGTATTTCGTTTATGAGCTTTAATATTTAATTTCTGTCCTCTGATGACTAAAGTTTCTGAATTTAAATGTTATCTTAATGAGCTTTTGCTTCGGTCTATGATTTTCTGGAAATCCAGAGATACATTTTATATCGTTGTGTAACACAGTCTATTCGGGGTACTTCCTTCTGGCTAGCATCTGGGGGATCTTTCTGATTTTATCTTTTCAATTTCTAGCTTATTCCCAATAAAATGAAACGCAATGCAAATTAAGTAAACTTCGGAAGTGGAGTGAACAGATATAATCAAGTCGTATAAAAGTGACTGGAATTGATATTATATGGAATTATAATAAGGTTATAGGAAGGGTGTAAGTGTGATGTGCGCTGAAGTCCTCTGACATGTTTTGTTGATTTGGTGAGATTATGACTCAATGCTGTCGGAGTGACTGAATATTTGAAAGAGGTGCTCGCATCGTATTCCAGTAAGCGTTTTATTTGATGGATAATAGAATTTGTTAGTACACTGGCGGACAAAGACAATAAACTATTTGAGAGCATCCCCTCATTTGAGGATCAATAAAATTAGATAAGATAATTGACTATTTTAATTACTTTGTCTGCGCTTAATCGTAAGTTGAAATTTAGATTTTGTGATTAGAGTAATTTTTAAAGTGACGGACGAGACGGGTACTAGGATTCCGTCACAGTTATTTCTGAGAGAAGTGGGGAGAAGTTCTTTGAATAATAATAACAAGAATAAACTCTTTTTTGGTATCACGGAATCTTCATTGAGTAACACCAACTTCTTTTCCAAAAAAATTAATAGCATATAATTCATTGAAAAATACAGAATGATCCCTCAAAGTTTCTAAACAATCTGTATTTATAAGATTTTGCAGTTATTAAGCGATGAAAGAGTTACAATTAAATTATAAATACGTGTTTCATGGGACATAAATTTGATTTTTGCCTATAGAATTAATTATACGCTGAAACATTTCATTTTCTAAACCAGTTTTCCTCCATACCTGTTCCGGCTTCAAAGAAAGTTACGAATGAATTAGGTCAGAAGTAGAATGTATAGTAAATAAAACAATTCGAAGGTATCGAGAAAACGTAAAGCAGTATAAAATACGATCTAGGAAAAAGTACAAAGACTTCAAAGAGCACAATTAACAAAGGATCAAATAATAAGTTTGTCCTCTACAAAGCTTAAACCGAAGTTAATACCGTTATTTAACTGTCGATTAAAGTTACTGAAAAGAAAAATCTAGCGAAGCACAAGAAAAACATGTTTTGAATTACGGCAGAAAAATCGTTTCATGAAATAAAATGTTAAATCCGAAACTCAGCCAATAATTGTCTGTGTACGTGTTCGTATATACAATCCAAAACTTCAACATGTTATATTAACTGAAAAGGATTAATTTAAAATTTTCTCAAATAAAGAATGAAGAACATGAAATGACACGCAATTCTCCTTCCAGAAATTTTTTTTAAAATTGTTGTGTAACTGAAGAAAAAAATGATTCTAAAGATCTTTGAATGGATCGGATTCATGTCCTTGATCAAAGTGACGCTGTAGCCTAGTAGTCGTGTTCGCGCGCTCCCTGCTGTTTCTGTAGAGTCGTGGGTTCGAGCCTGATGCCACTGAAGACCCACCGTGTAGCGGGGCTGATGCATGATAAATATGCTCAGGGTCCCCAAACCTCCCGTGGCATGGTGTGGAAGTTTGGAGAGCGAAATCAAGTGAAATATAGATCAGTTTTACTAAGCAACGTTGATATTCGTGTGTTTGCACGGTCATTTGAAAAAAATTAATATTCCTTCGTGTACCAATAATTTCATGTAATAAAAAAACGAAAAAGAAAACTACCTATTTCATCTGGAAAATTTCCGTTTCTTTTCATTTTGATATTTCGAGGAACTGCGGTAGCTTGATGGTAAGTTTGCAAACTTCCTAACCTGAGGTTCACGGGTTCAAGATCCGATTTCTCCAAATATTTTCTTGTAAAAAAAATCTTTGTGGCATCTCTCAGAAACATGATAAACCAATTAGGCCTGTGTGACTTTATACAACGTGGGGGTGAAGTTTAGGTCATGGGGTGAAATTTAGATCATAGACTCAGATGTAGTCCTTGACTGTTATTCAAAATTTCGAGGTTTATTGCTCAAACCTCTTTATACGAATGATTGAGATTGTTTGTTAATGATTCAATAAGAAGCAACACGCGGGCTATTGGCGACAGACCTCGTGATGATTCTGAACCTCGGTCAAATGATGAGGACGACACCTGAACTGAAACCTCTCTCTCCAAACTTCCACACTACGCCTTTGGGAGGAATTGGATAATCTCGAACAGATTTAACGTGCATCAGCCCTGGTTACACAGCAGATCTTTAATGACATTTGGGTGGCCGCGGTAGCCTAGTGGTCATGGTTTCGGATTCGTGACCGGCGGTTTTCGTTCAGTCGCGGGTTCGATCTTTGGCTACCAAAGACCCGCCGTGTTGCCCGGACTGATGCACGTTAAATCTGTCAGGACCCAAAGTCCTCCCGTGGCGTGGTGTGGAAGTTAGGAGAGGAGGATGCTATCTCAGGTGTCGACCTTAACACTTGACAGAGATTCAAAATTACTATGTTCGTCTCCAATAGCCCTCGTGTTGCTTCTAAGTGCGACCCTAATAAAACAATCAATCAATTTGATCTTAATAACTGTAAATAATTATATATATCATTTTAAAATTATCGCCTCTTAACTTAATTCTGTATTTATCAAGTATTTTAAACATTTCAAAAAAGTAATTTTGTATAAAATTCTAGATATCAGTGTAATTGTGAATATTTCTGAAATAATGTAGAAATAAAATTTAAATATCTGGTGTATCTCTGAAAGAGTATAAATCTTTCTATTTTTATGCTTAAGTGTCAGAAAAAAGTATTCAGAGACTTTTGCGTGAAAAAAGGGTATTATTTTCAATAGATCTAAGAATAAAAGAAAACATTAAATTCTCTGTGAGAACATGATATTCAATATCCTTCATTTTTGAACTAAAGTGTTTTCTGCGCATCAATTGTTTTGTAATGAATTCTGCCTAACCAGAAACGAAAAACTTCTTCCTTTTGTCGAAAACTGCTTAGAAGTATTGAGCCCATTGTGTTTGTTGATTTCATACGTCTACTTTGGTTGAAGAACATTATCACAATAATACGAATTCTTCATTATCGTGTATAATCAAAATGTGTGGAAAAGTTTTTTCCTTCAGTAAAGCTTTGATATTTCGAGTGAAAAAAGCAAAATGATGAATACAAATTGAAATTAATATTCGTTCGAGGAAAATGTATTCGAATAACTATTTCTGGAATGTTATAAAAGAGAATTAGTCGTTTCTTTTGAAACTAAACAATTTCTTTTATTTAAAAAAAAATTATGTTTATTTTAATTAAAATTATAATCTAAGATTATGTATAATATACTTAAATAAATGTTTTATTACATTTTTGCATACACAATTATGTATGTGGTTGTTTAGATAAGAGTCGTAATTAAATAAAAACAAAATGGCGAATTTTAATCTAGAAAAAGGCGAAAGGATTCGTAAATGTTCTAAAATTATCATGACCTCAAACTTCTAAATAAGTTTTGTGAAATCCTAATAACTCAAATCCTAAATAAGTTCAATTCGCAGGGAAAATAGTCAATTTAGGTATTAATAACATTTATTAGTGTAGTGGTTAATAACTCTTTATATAGTTCTTGGTATTGTTCTGGTGTGATATTTATACCGATGAAACCAATGTTATATGTTGCTTTATAAATAGTTTTTAGATCGTTATATTGAATATGAAAATTATATGATACATATTTAGGATTAATGTTATATTTATATACCTTTAAATCTGTTTCTATACTTGCATTTTAATCTTCTCAAAATATTGTATGCTAATTACTTGAAACCCTTAGATACGCTACTTTAATGTGATAAAATGTTATTATAAATTAATTGCTGATCTCGTTTCATTCATTCTTGTAGTTTGCCTATTAACGGTTAAGAGCTCACCTGGTTTATAAGCTGAGTAGTATGGACGGTAAGGTTGTTGGACTTAAATCACATAGAGATGTTTGATACGATCTAGGAAATTCAATTATGAGAAGGACGTCAAGGCCTTCTCATAACTTCAGGTTGTTAAATTCCCTCTGCAGGAAAAAATGGATTTGTTGTCCCAAGTTATGATCAGCTGCTTCATTTTCAGCCTGAAAGACTCGTTGTAAAGCTTGTAAGCTATAATGTGTGGTCAGATCACTGATAAGTCGGGCGTTTCTGAAAATATTAGAATTCATATTTCATTATTCATATTTTCGCTTCATTTTTATTTCTGAAGGAATTGATTTTTTTCATTTATTTTTATTATAGTTTTCATTTTCTTATAGTACTGAGGATGTTTATACAAAATTGCGTTACTATAAATGTATTACTATTTGATTCATAACTTAGTTCTTTTTTGTAATTTTAATCAAAGAAATATGATGTTACAAACCTTACTAATGCATACGTATTTCACAAAAAAAAAGTCACTGAAGCAAAATAATTTTTTAAATAAGTATTTGTGAAAGAATAATGGAGAATTAAAGTTACATAGCATTTAATGCAAAAAAGGTACCAATAGTGTTGATAATTATGTGAAAATTTATATATCTCTTTCATATGTTTTTACTAGCTGATACCCGTCCGCTTCGCTGGACAAACGATAATATAACATTTTGGAACCTATATGTAAGATATCAAGAAAAATTTCAATTTTTGAAACGTTAATGATAATCTAAATTTAAAATTTTAAGAAATTGATTGTCTGTGATAATGGTTATCCTCGGCTTTCAAATATATGAGAAAAATAAAACAATTTAGTAAAAAGTCACCCCATATATATATATATATATAATATGGATAAAATTCATTCCACCGTATACATGTTACACCTAGTATTGCCAAAGATGCAACCTTATGTCAGAAGATTCATCATGTGCTTAGCTTTCAAACGAAATACCCTCTCAATGGCATCGTGTCTATCATAAGATTTTTGTCCTTGCCTCAAGACATCTTTGATTTTTGACAATTTAGGATTGCTAGTGAATGCAATCCTTAAAAAAAAGTCGTGCAAGTCGAGACGTCCAAAACGTTTTATGTATGTCATAGCGTCTTGAGTTCGTTCATGCATGTAGCGTTTTTTTCATATCTATTGCATTTAATTGATCTAAAATTCACACTACCATTCCTAAATTTACTAATATAATGTTGATTTCTATACTATGTTTATTAATAAAGATTATGTTTGTTACAATTATTGATAGAAGTTGACACATAAATTTTTGTTAGTTTTTTAAGATCTTACTTTAAAAGATTTAAGAAGGAAGAGTTGTTGCTAAATCGATATCAGATGCGTAATTTGTGCGTAATGAACAATTTATTTATTATTGTTCTAGTTAATAAAGAAGCCCTTAAAACATAAAATTATTGTACGCCACTTTTGTTTTATATCACACACATACATAGAGCCAAAACTAATATATTTTTTTTATCTTGCTTTATATACCACATATCCTACACAATATTCCTACATTATTCTGTTCATGTACCATATTTTTCTTTCTTATCGATCGCGAAATACTGCCTGGGGATAAATAAAGGTCCAATATTTCCGCATGAAATACCTTACTGACAAGCGAGGCGTATTCAGAACCGTCCGATCTGGTGTTAATAAAACGTGATCGTGAAAAGATATTGGTATACTTATAAGCCTTCCATTAAGATAATAAAATATAACATCACCACCAATTGCGTGAGAGTGGAATGAAGTGAAACATGGGTTCGAGGTTACAATTTTTTTTTTTTTTTTTTTTTTAAAAATTGGTTTTTTTTTTAAATTTTTTTTTTTTTTTTTTTTTTGACTATCTCATTTATTTTAATAATTGAAAATAGTGTTTACGAAATTGTAAAAGCATTTTAATTATTTAGATATTATAACGCAATTCCTTAATAAAAAACTAAAACTTCTTTTCCATTTTATGGATTATAAATGATGGATATAAAAAAAAATTGGAAATTGAGAGGATTTTTATAAAAATGCATCCTTAAAATTTAAGTACATAAAGCTAAAGATTGATTTCATGCAAAAATAATTATCTTCGACAAAAAATATTATTTCTAATCGTTATTATTACTCGCGATCAGTATTTTTATTTTGTATATATTACAAAATGTATTACCTGGTTAAAAGTTCATCGAAAGAAGAAAACAATCATAGTTGTTCCTGTTTTTAAAAAACTGCTTGAACGCTATTCCATTTTAGTTTATTCTTTTCAAACCGCTTTAATATTTCATAATTTTGTGCAAATTAATCCGTATGTTTGTTTGGTGGTTTTCCCTTTCACGGATAAACTACTAAATTGTTTATTCACCTTTGTGTCTAAATCTTTCTTAAAATATTGCATGCGTAGGAGTAAAAATTCAATCTTACTTTTCCTATTCCATCTTAAAATATCGTATTTCGTATTGCCTAGCGTCCTTTCTCCATTTGCAATTTAAAAAACTTCGGATCGACGTTATTGCCGAAAACGAAGTCAATGCATAGATTTCGATCTGAAGGCTTAACACGTGGGTTAAGCTGTACTTTTCAATTTAAAGCCGCGTCATTTTGATTTTAGAACTCGAGTTAAGCTTTGGAGTGTTCTTAAAAGTTACTCGAATTACGCTAAATATACATTAGAGGATTTATTTAAAAAGCTTGATATCGTGTCACCTATCACGTCCCTGATCTTCATGTTTATTTAATTTGTTTACATATTCAAAAGCTGTAAGTTACTTTCTTGAATTGCCTCCTTTTTTTTCCCGTCTAAGAATCAAATTACTTTTGCAACAAAAGTATTCCACGTTTATCTTTTCTAGCAGAAAATTTCAATTGGGTATTAAATTGTGCGTAATTTGTTTGCGTGATGTTCAGTGTAAATTAGCTATTGCGCGTGAGTGGCTCAAAAAGCACTTGTATTTGAAGATAGATGGCATCATTAAGGTAAATTGTCGTTAACTTTGGGGTGCTGCCATCTGCTAAACGGAGCTGAAACAAATCTGACATATATTCATAAGTTAATTTTGATTTATTGGTCATTTGCTTCCAAATCAAAATAGGATTGGTGCCGCGACGAATTGTCACCATCTGTGAGACCTGGGTTCATTTTTATGCGCTGGAGATCAAGCAAAATTCAAAACTTTGGGTTACTTCCGGTAAATCTTTTCCAAAAAAAAAAAAAGCGAAGATGGTCTCATCGGCCAGAAAAGTCATGGCGAAGACTTTTTGAGGTGCTAAAGGATTCATGATCGCGAATGCTGGTAACTGAGACTTGGACAGTTTTCTAGCGAGTCTCAATGCTTTCTAAAAACAAACCAATTTTGCTGGTACAAACACCATCTCTTGGAATTTCTAAGGATTTATTGAACGACTCTCATATTAAATTTTAAAATTCACATCTTATTTTTGTCTGTAGTACTTTCACAGTTTTGTGTATTATCTTTCGAAGGTATCATATGGAGTACCGTTTTTCCGATGACTCGCGTTATGCATTCAACCGTGTTAAATAAAGCTGAAATTCATAAATTAGAATCATTTTAAAGCTATTAAATGCTATTTTTTACTTCTTTGCGCCTCTTCTTCAAAATAACTTCTGTCCTCGGTACTTCTTTCCACTCAAACCTTTTTTATTACATAGTGTGCAACATTAGATACGAATTCGTAAATGAATACATCCAGATTTCAGAAACAACTCTTTCCAAAATAAATTCTCCATAGAATACCCACAGAAAGCTGACGATTCTAATGATTTGTAAACTCCATTTTTAGGTCAATAAAACTTTGAAACCTCTCTATGATTATTAAGTAAATGTACGCCTTTGAGTACCGTCTACTACTTTCTAACCCTGAGAAATCTCTTGCAGGCAGATGATTCTTTCCCTGCGATCCGATAGAAACGATAGCGACTTGTGTTTTTGCTGAACAACCACTTCTGGGTAATGACTGACATCAAATGTTCCGGAACAGAAAGTTGATCGCGACACACGCTTGCGATACCTTCCCCTGATTGCCTTTGGGCGACGATTATTGCCGAGAACCCTAAGAGAAAAGGGGGGAGGGGAACAAGGGTTTTAATGCTTTGTAGGTGGAATGTTCTTATAGCTTTCCTCAGAAATCACAATTGCGCTTACTTTGTACCGCTGATTTTATTGATGCGGTTTCGCTTTTAAAATCTCGCGTAATTGGAGCCATCCGTGAAATGATGGTCTTTAAATAAGCCATCTAGATCTCATAATGGCTAGTTTTATGGACTTTCTTCCTGAAATTCTTCAGGATAGTCATTTAATGGATTTGGTTTGTCTGCTGAAGTGATCGTGTTTTTTTACCGACTGAGTTTTCATCGAAATGATTGGAAGTGAACAAATTCTTAAATTTTCTATCTTGTCAAATGAGTAACGTTCTCCTATTTTCTCTTTTTATTTTTCGTATCATTAGTAGGAATGGAGAATTGTTACTTTTAGGACAGCTCTATTAAGTTAGTTGTGATTCACGAGGGTAGTTAAATAAGTGTCTGTTTTAGAAGACAAAACGTTATTGCGAAATCAGGTTGCTGTTACTATTGTTTGCTGCCCTCTACGAAACTGAAACAAAACAAATCTGACATTGATTCATAGGTTAGTTTTAAATTTTGGAACCATTTGCTGCCAAATCAAAAGGTGATCGCTGCCGCAACGAGTTATCGTCCTCGTTTTGCTTCGAGTTGTCGCTGTCTATTAAATCTAGATTCATCGTTATTCTCCGGGAACAATCAAAATAATGGTTTGTTTTCGATTAATCTGCTCCAAAGAAAGCGAAGACTGTCTCATCGACTGGAAAATTTTGAATCAGTTTTTTGGGATGCGCAGGGAATCATACTCGCGGATCTCTTAGGAAAAGGGAAAACAATCACTGGACAAAACTACAGTGAATTAGGTCATTTTCATTTCCCATTCCCAATGCCTCTTTTCATATCCCCTGTACAGATACTTTTTGAAACACCCTCTATGCAAATTCAAACTAATTTATCACCCTCAAATGAGTTCTCGGTCTGAATCAGATATTTTCAACCGATGGTTTGATTGGTTTTATTTACGTTGCACTTGAAGAAACACGAGGGCTATTGGTGACAGACCTCGTAATTTTGAGCTTCAGTCAAGTGACGAGGACGACATTTAAGGTGGAACATCCTTCTTCTAACTTTCACATTTCGCTTACAAGCTGACTTAAAGCCTCGACAGATTTAACGTGCATCTGTACCGACTACACGGTGGTTCTTTTGTGGCATAACAGGCTCGAACCCACGACCCGATGAAAACTGCCGGCCGCGAGTCTACAACCAAGACTACTAGGCCACTGCAGCCACTTCAACCAATGGACTATGAGAAGACCATATGTATACTTCAAAAAATATTTAAAACCATTAAGTTAATTTAAAATAAGTTTGGGGTTTGTTACTCACGGTAACTGTAACTGAAGGTTTAAATGATTACTTGACCACCACGAAACAGAAAACAATTTATTTACAACGACATTTAAAAGAAAATAAAAGTAACAAAATAAAGCTGACAAGATGATCGGACTAAATAAAGTGGGAACTGGTGTGAGAAGCTGAATTTGAAGTAGCTTTCTACGGGCGCCCAGGCCGCTAGCGATCTTCAAATCCGGTACTTGAATCTGTAATGAATAGTGTTAGTAGATGTAGAATTTTCATGCTGGACAAAGTTCGAAATTTGTAGGAAGCTGCTGGAGTTGAATCTTGTACAACTGAGAAACTGTAGTTGAGGTTCAAACTACTCTTTATGTATAATTGCTGCAGAAGGACTTTAATTCCCTCTTTACAAAAGTTTGACTTGACATTTGATCGGCTCAGTCATCCAACTGCCGGCTCATATTCTGAGTGGTTATGTGCAACGTTGTTACTATTTTATATATAGTAAGTGTACTTTCTAGAATTCAAATTTTACAATTATCGAACATATTTTTTTTTAAATATTTTAAATATGACTTTAAATATCTGGAATGGATGAGAATTATATCTGTTTTAAATTCATCATCAAATTTAAATAATACTCAGTCGTTTGAGTGTGTGAAATAAGAAATGATTATTGAAATGACAGAGCGCTGCATTAAAAGTTTTCAACTGTAAGCATTTATTACAACTTTTAAATGCTTATTAACAAGGGATATTTAAATTTTGCAAAGCAGAGTATAATGGAAACATATCCCCACTTTCTTAGCGTCATATTTTAATGAATCAAACTATTTGGTGATGAGTAATATTAAAAATAAAAATCTATCTTGGCTGGAATCCATAGAAAGATTTAAAATTATACCTGTTGAAATATCGATCTTGGGTAAAGATTATATTCTAAAGAGCATACAATTAAGATATCGCATCAAATACTATGATAACTATAAAAAATAATTATGTATAAATGCTTTCAAATAGTCTTAAATCTAACGAGAGTTGCCCCGAAGATAATACTTATTTCTTAAGTATCGAATAGGTAATATAGTTTTAAAAATTGCACATAAATTCATATACATATCAAATACTATTTTTTGATGTGGTCGCCTTGCTTCTCAATGCACTTAACGAATCGTGGGATAACTTCTTCATACCTTTGTTAGAAATTTCCCTCCGCCTGTTTTGGCCATTGTTCGGCAGCACTCCGGACTTCGTCGGCTGTCGAAAACCTTTTGCCATCCATAGACGACTTCAGATGAAGGTGCCAGATCAGGGCTGTGAGAGTAAGGGTCAATGATGTCCCAACCGAAAAAATCCAAGAGTTACATTGTGACATCGGCTTTGTGAGTGGGAATGGTGCGTTGTCATGGAACAAACACACTCTCTTCGTTCTCATTCCCCTTTTATTGTTCTCTATCACCCCCTGCAATTTTTTAGAGTTTCTCAGTCCCTCACAGCATTAATTGCTTTCCTCTGGGGAAAAAATGCAATGAGAAAAATCTCTTTATGGTCCCAAAAGAGAAAGGCGGTCGACTTGAAACAAATGTTGTGAATGTTTTCTGCAAGCTTTACTCTTACAATTGTACACATTAGTAAGGTTTATGGCACCATCCTCATAAGCTGTTTTTATTTCGTTTAAAATCTGGAACAGCGCGTTTCCCTTCGCAAGAAGAAACCGGATTACGCTCCTCAATTCGCAACTGACGGGATTCAGAATTGAGACTCTCATTTCAGCACCGCTTTACCACAAAACTTTGAACTGAGACAAACGATCGCGCCTTCTACTCCCAAGATTTTGACATTGAAAGCAGTGCCGCCAACTTTTTTGAAAAAAATTCTCTTTGATTGTCAAAAGCTTAGTATTCTTACTTTCTACACAATACTTGCTTTATTTTCTTTCAATTTATAATAACATTTTATTGTTACGAGAAAACAGTGCCAACAAACATGTGTGGCCGTAAAATAAATGATGCAGGGTGTTAGGTTCTTAAGATTAACATTATAATACTTTATTATTATAATAATTACATTTATATAGCTAGCTTAAAGTATATTTATATTGCTAGGATATATTTAATTTCATATTTCATCATCTGCTTTTATTTTAATATCCGAACAGAATATTATTGTCTGCTTTGAGAATTTATAGTGTAATATTTTATTTTAACATTTAATTTAATAATTGATTTTTATGGTAGAGTCATATTTATTTTTATTAACATTGGCAACATTATGTTCTTTGGAATATTCTGCTTGTGAAAATAAAAATGAAGTGGAGTTTGAAGAAGGTATTTTCTTTTCTTGATAAGAATTGCTTCTGTGGTGCCTGAGGCGAGGGAATATGCTTACTTAAAGCTAATTAATATTCATTTTGAATAATTCTACTTTTTCGAGACCTTAACAGGAAAAAGGAGGAGAAAACGATAGCACGTGTGAAAATAAATATTACCAAAGCCGATTTCATTTCCTTTCGTTTTAATTTTTGATGTTTAGAGGGAATTTTGTTTCTGTGCATAAATCAATCGAAAATCTTTACAAACTTTTCAAATATATTATTACAATACATGCCAATTTCACAATCTTAGTTTCTAATAAGGAAATTACAGTAAACCTTTTTCTCTTAAAAATAATAATGCAGATAAAGCGTTTATAGTCCTTACGTATATCGATATGAAAACATTGCTGATAATCAAGAAATATTATTTTTCTGATAAAAAAAAAAATACGTTGATGAAAATGAAAGTATTTCTTCCGCAAAATTCATTCGGATATCCAGAAGTTCTACCTCCTTTCCCCCTTTAAAATAAATTATACAAATGGGTTTTTTTTGGCAATTAAATATTTTTAAGACATCAGTAACACTTTCTATACAGTCCGCTACGAAAGCATAACAATATTTAAGTTTTGAAAATTATGAAATAAATAAAGGTTCCAAATATAATTTATTCAAATGAAATATGATATTACAACCTGTTTAGTATAATTAGGTTTCAATAATTTTTAATAATAAAACAAATGATTAAGTTAAAAAAAAATTACATATAAATGAAAAACATCGCTGTTAATACATTGTAAAACATCTTGTCTAAAAAGAAAAATGTATGAAAATTAATTTTATATTGGTCTTTCATTTTTCCTCATAACCTCAATCATTCTGTTTTTTATTCAAATGAATGAGTGGCTTTGTTCAGTTTTCTTACAATGGTTATTTCCAATTCATGGGTTGATGAAAACAATTTATTATTAACATAAATTTTGTGACAAAAACACTCAAACGGGTTTCATGGGGTTTAAGTCTGGACTTCTACTTGACTTTGGCAAAACATTAACGCGCGCGCTTTTTCTTTTTTTAACTCTTCCTGGATGGATTTAGATTAAGGTAACCAGGTTTTAACATTCGAAAAGCGGGACACCATTGACGGGGAGGGGGGGGGCTTGATTAAAAATTTGGCACCTAAAAAATACCCACCTTTCGAACCTAAATAAATTACTTACCTAAATCATCTGAATAGCTTATTTGTTGACATCACTTGTTTAACTAGGACTAGCACGCAGTACGATGTGTATCGTATGAGTGACAGTTCAATATGCGAAGGCGTTAGTTCGTGGACGACCAACAAACTCCTTATACCCTAACCCTTCTCCTCTAAAATTCCCCTCCGCTTATAATTTTTGTATAAGATGTAATTCCTTTGGAACAATATTCCAAATGATGCTAGATCGCTAGCGGAACACGTCGCCACAAGAATAAAATCTGTGGAAGTGTACAAAGTGTTCTCTCTTCATTTTACAGCTACAAAATGTTTTCGTCGCTGCCTATGCCGAAAAATGCCACTGTTTATTAAATCCAAACAATGGTAGTCGTTTTCTAGCAACTGATCGAGGTGAACTTTGATAAGCAGTTCCTGATAATCACTTCTCAACAATTATTTTTATTATTAAAGTGTAACAATAAAAAATTTTCAAAAATAATATAAAGTTCATATTCTGGTAAAACAGCTACATGGAAGCCGAAAACCGTATATTCCCTTAACGTTCTCAAACTGTTCCCTATCTTATCGTGCATTCATTCGAAAAATCGGGACTTTCGTAAAACCCCGTGGGTCGCGGGATAAATTGTTAAAAAGCGGGACTTCTGGTCACCTTAGTTTAGATACATGGCAAAAAGCATTTTCTTGCTGAAATATCCTGTTAGAAGCTCCTAATAAAGGCCCAAATCGTATCAGATGATCATATAGCGCAGCTTGATTCTGAGCCGAGTCCATACGTTCGGAAATTCGTTATAAATCACTTAATCAATCCTGAATAAGGGTTACCCAAGCCATTTTTTACAGATCCTCTTTCTATAGGTTGACAGAAACTTTCTTCCGCTTCCATCCAAAATTTGTAGATTGCTTAGCCGGGCTGGGCTCTGACCTCCTGTTAGAATGCACTTTGTGAGGTAGCTTTTCGTTGGTTTCTGCGTTTGCCCGGATGTTAGAAAAAATAGTGGGAATCATTTTTAAGTATAAAAAATGATGCAAATGCTTGAGAATATTTAAGGGGAGCATATTCAAATGAAAAAAGGCCTTTCTGTCTGGGGGCAGCACTTCAAGTCATGCCAATAGTGTTTGTAACAATCGGGACCGTCAAGGTTACATTGCTGAATCATCAGAAAATATGATTTGTATCCATTCATCTTTCCATGGCACTATATTTTTAGACCATTGCAGTCTTCTTCACTATGATATTTCAATAACTGTCAGTTTCTTCTTCATTTTTATAAATTTTTATTAGTATTTGATTTGAGACACTTCCAAATTGTGACGTGGGAAATTTTTTTTACTTAAACGTTTAGAAATTTTATGAGTCAAAAGAGCTTTTGTAGTTGGCAGTAGAAAAATTTGTGTATCGTCCCCTGATGTCAAAATCCTTTTTCTTCCACATCGTATTATTTTGTTTGAATCGTCTTTTCTAATTATGGCATTTTGGATGGCACTTTTAGAACGCTTCACTAACCTAGCTCTTTTTAATTATTTATTATTGTCAGATTTACCAGTACCCTTATAAAATAAAATTTTCCCCACTTCGCCTTCAGATAACTGTTTACCTCGGGGCATCTTTCAATGAAACGCGGATAACCCAATCAAAATCTGCACTTTTGATTCTCAGGTTAAAGGGTCTCGAAATACTAACGCATATGTTTTATAATGATTTTGATCTGACGTATATTCTGATTTCCTCTCAAATGGTCTTATACTGTCATAATAACTTATTCAATTTTTAAAAAAAAATGAGTAGATCTTAGTAAAATTTAGATACATTTTCAAAGTCTCAATTAGTACAGAAAGTGTTTCCCTATTCATTTTAAATTCACACGCCTAAAATTATATTTTCTTCTGAAGAAATGCACAATTTCGTTAGTTTAAACTGTACTGTATAGTATGTACAGTTTTCCTAGGGCTTAAAATTTTTTATCTAAAATAAATCTTTGAATTTCAATTATTAAAGTAGCATATCATTGTATTAGTATCAGATTCATTTCTCTTACGAAGCCTGTGTCGTTATCACAGATGATGACCAATTCCACTCAAATATAGATAAAATAAAGTTTAATTGCTTTTATGCATATTTTACAAAAGCCTCATTCACAATGCTACTCGCGCTCCTTTTTTTTTTTTTTTTTTTTTTTGTCATCTCTTTATCTCGTCTCGGATATTGTTACTTGTCGCGTACAATTTCGGAAATCCCCGCATCACCCCCACCAACCGAGAGAGGGCCACACCAAAGTGTCGACCGTGGCGATAGTAATGTTTTATTATTTTTGGGCATCTAATGTAAAGCCAGAACATAAGTGGGAGCTCTCCAAGAATACAGACATAATCGGTCAAGTCGCACGTTACATTGTAAAACAAATAATGTAATGTAATAAAATCAATATAATTCTGAAAATTAATTTTACCTCAATATACTATACTTTATACCAATTCAACCAAGCCACGGGGCCGCGGTAGCCTAGTGGTCAAGGTGGTGGACTCGCTGTCGGTAGTTTTCGTTCAGTCGTGGGTTCGATCCTTGGCCGCCAAAGACCCGCCGCGTAGCCGGGGCTGATGCACGTTAAATCTGTTCGGGGCCCAAAGTCCTCCCGTTTGCGTGGTGTGGATGTTAGGAGAGGGGTTGCCAGCTCAGGTATCGTCCTCGTCACTTGACCATGGTTCAAAATTACGAGGTCCGTCGCCAATAGCCCTCGTGTTGCTTCTAGTGCGACGTTAATAAAAACTAAACTAAAACTAAAAACTCAACCGAGCCACTCACTTCACTTAAGAGAGAGGATTTTGTGAGTTAAATGGTTCGAGTAAAATGGTTAAATGGATCGAACCGCAGGTGAATTACGCAACAAAGGCATAAAATTGTGGGGACGATATACTCAATACTACCCATGATGCATCACTGTCTCCCTTTTTCTATTACAGTCACCACGTCCTCTTAATTGGTTCTAACACACATTATAATGAAAATGTTAAAATAATTATTTTAAATATTAATATCGTACAATCGACTAAGGTGCGATAACACCATCAGTGGTTCTAAGTAGACTTTACGTTAAAAGAATATCAAAATAGAAAATATAACCTTTTATCATGCAGTTATTATATGAAATATTTCTCCAATGATCATAGGAGGCTCACTCTTATTTTTAGTTACTTCATTTTGTAAGTCTGATTGCATTCGAAAGACCCTCTCTCTCTCTCTCTATTTCTTCCAACGATCTCATACTCACTTCCCAAGAGGGTGGTTGGTTATATTAATATGGATAAAGCAACCTTATTTGGAATATAACTGCGTTCTCTTGGACGTAAAAAAAATCAACGTTGTGAATTGCACTATATAAACTTCCTACAGAGGAAAATCATTAACTATTTTAGTGACTGTCAAGAAAATTTAACGCGTAGTTCGACAATGAAGCATAATTTCTAAGTTTCGTGAATCGTTTAGTTGCATTTTGAATATCTTACTTTTATTTTAAGTTAATTTTTTTAAAAAAGAATTATTTTATGTACCTCAAATTAATGCTTAATTTTGTTTTGCTACTCAAGCTAGAAGTCTTTGAAATAATTTCTGTCATTAAAAAGAAACTTTCTCAATTTGACTTATAATAAATTACCCTCTCTCCTAAGAATCGCTAAACTATATGTGTAAGAAACGCTTGATTTCATAACTATCTTCTACCTAAGAACTGAGAAACCTCATATGTACGATAAAGTTAAATTTCATAATTAAATATATATATATAACCTATTTCTGGTTCGATATTTGTGAGATTCGACTTTTCCCCCCTTTTCTTGGAAATACATCTTAATATTTGAGATAATAAATTATCCCTGTTCAGTTTATTATGAAGTATCATCAATAAAAACATTATTTAAATTCATAATCAAAGAATGTTTCGTTTATAGCTAAATGTATTAAATTAATAAGGATTTTATTTGTATACGGATGCTTCGAAACTCAAGTGCAAAAATTTAAGGAGTGATATAAAACATCTAAACAAGCAATTTTCAACCTAAAATTCATAGCAGGAAAACAAACGGTGAACCGCTAGATGGCGCTGTAACGGAAACCATAAAGCAGGTGTTTTCTTACACATCGTCATTTCTTGCGTGGTTTTCAGGAAGCAAACGACGAACAGTAATCAAGACAAAAATTAATGGTCTGAAATCCTTTGTAGAAGTGAGAATGTGTAAGAAAACTCGCGCTCTTCGCTTTCCATTGCAGTGCCGTTTAGCGGTTCACCACTTGCTCTCCGCCTATGCATTGTAGCTTGAAAATTGCTTGTTTAGATATTTTCCGTTACACCTTTAATTTTTGTCCATGAGATTCAAAACAACCTGTATAACATAATCCCTTTGTACATTCTTATTGTATTTTTATTCATTAATAATATAAATAAAACAAACTATTTTACGTAACAAGATGAGGAAAACTGCTCTTAAGACGTTCCATTCATAACTTTCATTAAGAGATTCCAGAATTTTAAATCGATGAAATTAGTTCATTTCGACATGATTGAATTAGCACCTCTATCGAATTTAAACTGCCGAATTTGCCTCCGAGCGTTATTTTCGCCTGTGTTTGTGTTTGGAATTCGATTAGTTCCAAGGTTGCTACGGACGAGGAAAAGGATTACTTTGAAATCATTGTTAATACTTTGTTTTCACCATTTTAATTGAACTGTCAAGCATTACTTTTCACCGCAACATCTTTCGAAATCGAAGCGCTTATACTTCGGAAATATTTGTTCGATCTAATAATACTTTCCAATTTCCTCGGGGAAGGAAGAGAGTTTACTCGAGAAGGAAATTAATGTCTTAGTGTCTCCGAGTTATAAAATAAATTACATACGTTTTGACTGTCGCTTTCTAGTAATTTATTTAGTTTGATTGCTATTTTTAATAAATTAAATTAAAGAAATATTTTCGATCCGATTGAAAAGGTGTTTGTACGTAATTAATTAATACAAAATTTATACCAACGGTGTGTAATAATTATTGAAAATCTTGAAGAAGAGAAAAATTAATTATTTGGATTTGCATTTTTTTTGGTAAGTTCTGATGCATATATTGATACAGCGTTTAATATGTAGTTTTAATTATTTTATCATAAAATGAGTCTGAACATAAAATTTAATTAATGGGCTCCTTATTACATGAAATGTGGTCGAGTTGTTTTCGTCGAGTCGTGGGTTTGAGCTCTGATGCCATTTAAGACCTTCCGGTCAGTGAGGTTGATGCACGTTCAATCTGATCGAGGTCTCAAATCCTCTTGTTGATGTGGCGTGCACGTTAAGAGAAAGAGGTGCAAGCTCTGGTGTTGTCCTTACCAAGGGTATTAAGATAGCGTGTTAAGAGTTTTGAACTAAAAAAATTTCTTTTGTATGAAACTTTTGATAGGTTGAAATAAAACTGATGTAACATAAAAATATTTTCAACCTGTGGATTGAAATACATAAGGAAGAATATTCGAAAATAGTATCAAATTGAGAAGTTTGTTTATATTATATAATTATTAGAGAATACCAAATTGACTCTTGTTTTTTAACTAGGACTTAGAGAAAGATTATTTGGAGATCCTCCTTCCCGGTAGAAAAAGTCATGAAACATAATTGTTCTCTTTACAATTACTTAGCCTACAGGTGGACTGTCTATCCCCATATTATACGATAATAGCTTTGCTTTCATCGATCGTGAATGAAAAATTAGATGTGAAAAGGTACCTTTTCTCTGAATGTAATTAATTTATTTAAAACTTATGAATAAGGAGATTAACATGTTAACAATTAATAAATTAGGCCAAATGATGTCATCGTGTAGTGGAGAGAAAAGGCTTCGATCATAGATGAGAATAGAGGATTAGAATTAAGAACAATGACTCAAATGAAAAGACTATTATTTGGTGCCTTCAGTTAGTTTATTTAAGATACACGATTAACGTTAACAATTCTTACCTGGAGCAGGAATGTAGTTGTGATGCCCCATTGTTGAAGTTTTATTCTTGTACATAACTTGGAAAGTGTAAATGACTCACGAGCGTGTGGCGAAAAACTTGACAGTCCTCTATTTAAATGTGACGCCAATAAATGCGCGGGGTAGCCACAAAAAGGGAGAGAGTATCCTTTTCTCCTATAAATACGATTCACTCCTCTGATCATTAAACGTGCAATGACTCTCTACGGGCTTTTCTTGTGTAAATTCAGAGAATTTTAGAGGGACGATTCCACATTAAAACAACTTTTTTCCATGATCGTGGGAACCACGTATCAATACTTTATTCTCATCACTGAGACTACAATTGCCTCTAAACTTTTGATTTATTAACGTTACATCCAAAATTTTCTGCTGTTGGTAACATCAAAATAATGAGCAAGTTCATTAGCTCTATTAAGTATAGATTTTAGTATCTATACTTATAATCATTATCTTGTGGGAGGGAATTTTAGTAATAGAATTCGTAATATATCGGATATCACCACACTGAATGATAATTGAATTTTCTAAAGTATAAGAGGAAAAAAAAAATTTTTTTCTTTCTCCCTCGCAATTTCCGACACGCAGAATAACGGAACTTCCGCATATCAAACGGAACTAGGCCTGAAATTTTCATACAGTTTAGTGTTTAAGTCAGAAGAGAGATAAACTAGCTCATATATTGTCCTCGTCACTTAATCCTGGTTCATAGAAGATTATTCGTCTATAAATCTCGAGAGACTTTAATTAAACGGAACCTAAAATTCCTCGTCACAATAAATTGTTGTTCCTATTTTTCTCTGTTTCATCCTACAGAAATCTACTGTAATTGTATAGAAGATTTTTTTTTCCCCATTAGCAAATCTTTGTTTAATGAATGCATTGAATTTGTAAAAAAGGACTTGATTTCTTATAAAAAAAATATATCATTAATAAATCTAATGCACGTTGTTGAATTTTCTGTGTTGTTCTGAATTAACTTATATTTTTTCAATGAAGCAGTTATGAATTGCAATTAACTAACATTATAAAATAGACTTATTTTTCTGTGAATACAAAAGACGATCAGCTGTTGTTCTGTCTTAACGATCATTGTTAATGAATTCCAATATCAATATTTTAGAGATTATGAATTTCCGCTTTCTATGATTGATCATGAAATATAATTGATGCACACACGAGCAATTCTCAACCTATGGGTTGCAACCCCCTGGGGTCACGGATTTAAATGGGTGGCGCGACCGTTTCAAAATGAAACAATTAAAAAAAACTGCTTAGTTTACTGAAAGGGAAGAAAAACATAATACACATTCTGATGTAATAAACTATAAATTACTCACTTATACTGTAAGATATAATATACAAATAAATACAAATGGACATTGTGAGGGTTATTTTTATACATTTGTCTTCCAAGCAAACTTAGTGATGTATAAGGTGTTTGTAATTAAGGTCGTAGTGTGGCTTTAGTATCAAAATATAATATGGGGGCGATGAAAATTATGTTTGAAAATTGGGTAACAGTCAATGAAAAATTGAGAAACGCTGATAACACGTATATTCATAAAATGAAATCAAAAACTTATAAGCATTAATGGAATTTGTACTTTACATAATATCATCAATTCGTATAATATGGCGAATACATATATGGATAACATAAATCACATGCCCTGAATTATGTATACCATTTTTTCTTTAATTTTAATTTTAAAATTAAAATCAATAGATGGCAGCACGATCTCAATTTTTAAATTAAGTTAGCTCTATTTAAATTGCTTTTGTATGTTTTATCAGGTTTTTTTTTTAATATCTTAACTATTTATCTGCATGTAAAACCCATTTCTTTAAATTTTCATACGTTAGATAAATTTAGGCATTTTTGGTCCTTTAGTGATTCCTCTGGGTGGTAACTATTTCTCTGCATATAAAATCCATTCCTTTAAATTTTCATACGTTAGATAAATTTAGGCATTTTTGGTCATTTAGTGATTCCTCTGGGGGGGGGGGGGTTGTAAATCATAACACAATTTCATATATGCTGAAGTTATCTTCGGCAATGTTTTCGGTTTTACTCACATTAACAGAAAAAACATGACACCATTTTTAATGTTAACTTACAGAGCTTTTATAAGAAGCAAAAAAAAAAAAATGTTTATCAAAAACGGTACAAAATAATATATTTGGGGAGGTTAAAGAAAAGAAAGAGAAACTCTCTTTGAGAAATAAAAATTGATTAAAATTAACTTTTCATTTCTATTTGGATTGTAAGAATATTTTCTTTCTTTATATTCATGATATACCTGTCTCCTAATTATGTAGCTTCAATATTGAAAAGAACTAATTTTATTATAATAAAAAGTGTATGAATAAAATTTTGTTTCAAATAAAAAAAATTATAAGAATGCTTTTGTCTCGAAGCTCTCTGTTTGAAATTTGCATTGCTTTTACATTTCTTTGAAAGCATCCTAAAGTGCTTTGCATTCCGTACTTCAGTTCACAAACATCAGAATATTCGTCTGCTTTAACAGGTGTACTTCGTTCAGTTACGTATTGCTCAATAAATGTCCATGTACGCTCATCTTCTGCCACTAAAGTCATACTACTCTGTTGTTGCTCGTCTGGAAACATTCATCCTTTCTGCACAGTTCTCATTAATTTTGAATAGTCAACACAGTTTTAATGGAAGCAACTTTGCGATACAACTCTCAATAGTTCTCGCTAACTGACAGATGGTAAGCTGACCCAATGTACATTATCGTGTTATAACTATTGATCTATTTTCATATTTGGTAACCTCATATTTATTTAGGACACGCTTACTTTGAGAAAGGTGAAAAATGGCCCGGCATGTCCCACTCACACCCTTGAAGGCCCAGCACCTGAAGCCATAAACTACTCCAGAAGAAGAAAGTAATACTTCTAAAGAGGCTTAGAGCTAAAACTAATTGGTGAGAATAATTTACTCATTGCAAATGTCTCTTTAGATGCTCGAAAAAAAATGCGACAAAATAAAGACTGA
The DNA here is from genome assembly GCA_019974015.1 of Nephila pilipes. NCBI lineage: Eukaryota > Metazoa > Arthropoda > Arachnida > Araneae > Nephilidae > Nephila > Nephila pilipes. Next base: position 90,180 of record BMAW01047618.1, read on the forward strand.
AAAACTGCAAGGCTGAGATATTGCTGAGGAAAATTGAGTTCGTCTTTGTAGAAATGAGATAGCTCCATCCAAACTTCACAGACATAAAACAAGGATACGCATAAAAATCAAATTTAGTCGACCTTAAAGCTATAAACGCAACTTGCCAGATGGAGACCTCTTTAGCTGGCAGGTTTGAATCACAAAATCGATCGTATATCTTAGGATCGAAATGTAATTAAATTAAAATATTCAAAATACATGATATCTTTTTCATGATTCAAGAATATAATTACTTTACTAATAAAAGGAACAGATGCGAGAAACTATTTGATAGAACTTAGATAACTTAAAAGTTAGAATGTCTGTTTGGCTTGTACTAGGAATTGGTGCATAATCCGCCTTTTCAATTTTCTTTAAGAATATTTTAACATATAAATGGTGCAGGATCTTTACTTTTAGATGCTTTAATAAGACTTATGAGACTCGTTTGGAATACAAAAGATTTTCCGGTTAAAATAACTCACACACAATGTCAGCATCTACAGAAATCACTACTAATTTTCCTTATTCTTCCAAACATGTACAAAAGTAATTGCTTTAATACAAATGTCGCTAATGATGTTTAAGGTTTTAAATACTTTTGTTTATAAAAATATCGATAAATCTGATCAAGATCTTTTCAAGAAAACAAACATTCAGCATTCCTCTGTCAAAGAAATTAATGAATTACATCGTTGCATTAATTTGTAGAAAACGATAATAAATTGAAAAATGACAGAATGGAAATAAAAATAGATTAGTATGAAAAATTTACAATATTTTTAGCAGTCTACAGAAAATAAATTTATACATTTTTATCAGTATATTAACTAGAGAGGAATCAGAAAAAAATTAAAAATTAATAACTCAATAGAGATTAAATAACTTGAGGGATATAATATCAACTATAACATCTATTCTTTAGCTTTAAATTAAATTTCTACTTCGTAAATACCATTTCTCACAAAATATAAGTAACAATGAAATCAATAAACTAATAAACAAGAATTGAAATAACAATTTATAATTATTTACTTTCAATTTTTAATTAATAAATTAAAAAGATCTAGATTTGTTTATTAAGTTAAATGCTATAATTAATTTTTTTTGACATGATTGAATTTGATGAAGAGAGGAAAAAGAAAAGACAAACAATTACTAACAAAGAGAAATAAATGAATACTCAGATTATGTGAAAATCCCCAATGTAGTTTCAACACATCTTTTATTTTATCATCTATAAAACAAATAGAAGACATCATAAATTTGATTTTTTTTGCAATGCAAGTTAATATTTATCGTTTTCAAATGTTTTTTGCATTACGATATAAATCACTATAATTAATATTTTGCCTTAATTTTTATTCTTTCATATGATCATATAAAAATTGTCAAATAAAAATAAAACTAAATCTAATTCTTTCAATGAAAAAGTTATTGTAAGAAAATCCACATTGTACACAC
>BMAW01047618.1:94688-233663 GCA_019974015.1 Nephila pilipes
AAATGAACGGTCAAACAATTTTCAAAATTGAATTTCCCTTTAATTACGGTCAATTAAAAACTTCATCTAAATTTAAAAAGTGTTTGAATAAAATTTCCAGTTATTGAAAGGTGAGCGTATTTTGCATTCATTTCTTGAATAATATTAATATAATATGAGGAATATAATATATATATATATATATACCTCAAATGTATCATTACATTCTTTTTTGGTTTGTAATTTAAAATCGTTACGTTTTGTATCTAATTATTTTGAATTATTTTAGAACTTGAAAAACAAGTTAACCATTACCTTGGAATTAATCTATTCAAATTTTAAAATGAATCTAGATACCTGAAATATAAAGTTATAGCACAGGGATTTCATTTTTTTTTTAAGTTCAGTTTCTCAGACATAGCTTTTTTTTAATAAATCGCGTACATAATCAATAAAAGTCATTGCGATGTCTTTTAAAAACTGCATTGCTAGAGCAGTTTTCTAGAAATAACTCCGTGTTTACATAGTGTTACCTAATATCTCTTTGCTTTTTAAATATTTATTATGAATACATTTTTACTAAAAGGATAACACAAAATCACCTGCCCAAAATTGTTCACTAGATATTGTTTTTCCGGCATACGATAAAAGACGAGTACACGGACGAAAATGAAACGATAAAAGTCGCCGTGGATACCTGTTTTTCATAAGCAAAGTAGTAATCTTTTATTCATACTGATTATCGAACGAACTCTAACCGACAACTTACGCTCGATTGGACATAAAACCTAACATTTTATGTGACCTAGATAAGGAAAAGCTTATATAATTACCGGTTCCGGTGATCTCCACAATTTCTTGTAAGAATTTGCGAAACCACTCTATTACCAAATTCTCGCAATAACTTGCGACATCTTGAAATTATTAGAATATCGTAATACAACTAAAATAAAATATATTTAACAATATTTTGAAGGCTTAAACCAATACTACTGAAGACAAAAAAAATTAATTATTTTAATAAGAAATTTTCATTTTCTCTCATAAATATTTGATAATAGGAAAAAATTCTAAAGTTGCAATTAAGAATGCATGAATAATTTTATTCATAAAGTTTGCCCCAATATACTTTATTAACTGAGATATATTTAAAATTAGTTATTATATTATTTTTAAATGAATCATCACGGTATATTTTTATTGGAGCAGATCGAGACTGATTATGCATCAAAGGCTCAAAGTTGGATTTTGTCACAAATTGTTCCAAGGAACAATAGTTACAAATTATATCATTTGGGCTTCGTAGTGTGACATCATAGTTTGTATACTTCATATGTTCCGTTTTCTTTTTTTTTATTATTACTTTATTTTTGGAGTGTTATTAATCTGTATTCCGTTGACGTCACGACTTCCTGTTAAAGTGGATATTGATACTTTGATTCTCTCCCACAATCAGTCTGTTCGGGGACGTTGTCCAGAGTGTTTGTCTGTAAGATGATTTGTGATGTGACTGTGTGCGTGCCAAAAAAAAACTTTGTTAATGGAGATTTTTTAAAAAATAAAAAGGATGCCTCGTAGTAATTGTCACTACGCCACAGTAGTCCTCACGTAGCATGATGTGAAAACTTCGAAAAGGATGAACCAGCTTATGCGGGGTCTTCGTTAAATGACTGTAATTCAAAATTACAAAGTCTTTTTTTTATTCCTAAATACTTATTGAGCTCTAGTACTGCGTTAACTAATACCAGACTAAATCAAATATTCCTAGACGTATTCTTTTTACCATATTCTTAAGAATATCATCATTCTTTCACCTGAAACTATTTGTTGGGCTTATTTTTTTTCACTTGGTGAAGTAGAGGTAATAAGGGGTAAGTAGCAGTTTTCCAACTTTTAGGCGTCGTGGAATACTAATCTCAGATATTTTTTGCGTGGATTTAGATTGTTTATTCACGTAGCATTGAGAAGCAACACGAGGGCTAATTCCGGCGGACTTCGAGATTTTGAGCCTCGATCAAGTGACGAGGATGATACTTGAGCTCCGCTGCACGGCGGGTCCTTAGAGGCATAAACCTCGACTCGACGAGAACAACGCCAACTGCGAGTCCGCGATCGTGACCATGGCTACCACTGCCACATTTTTTGTGAGGAACACTTATAGTACGACATAAGCTTTTAAACAAAAATGATCAGTCTTTTTTTAAATAAATTGCGTAATTAATAAAATAGGCATTGCTCTCAGAAATAATTAGATTATTGAAAGAGGAGGGGAGATTGTGTCGCGTGCACCGGTTGGACGCACACACACTGAGGCATGACCACCTTTGCTTAAAAATGTTACTTTTATAAAAATTTAAAACACCGATATTGATTGATTAAATATATTTCTTTAAATATCAATGAAAATTTCTTTTCTCCTGGGTACAATGTATGTCATTTTTCTTAGCAATTAGGTGAGTATTAAGTTTAGTTTTTTTATTAACTACTATTCGCGTTTGCTTGATTACAATCCCATACAAAAATTACTTTTTTCTTCTGTAATAATTTTTAATTGTGTATTCGATTTTTTTTTCACGGAATACTTAGAATGGCTTTTCATGGAGCACCAGTGTTCTAAGAAACGGAATTGATTGATTGAGATAGACGGAGATTGATTACTTGAATCACGGATTGAGAACTACTGACTCAAAGAACTACTTGGTCTTTTGACGAAAAATACACCAACAGTTTCAACTTCTTTTCTTAGATTTATTTCCAGCTTTCTTAAAAATAACTTTCGGAAACATTCATAGCCATTTTCAACAAACTACTCCCGAATAGTTCTACATTGTATCGAACAAATTCGTAACTCTGAAACAATGTCTTGATCCCTTTAGGCTTGTTCGCTTGTCACGTAACCGTGGAATGTGAAGGTAGGGGGTGGCCCTAAGTTGTCAGGTAGGGCGGGAATGATTAGCATTTTCATTTATCGTTTGGCGGTGCTCTCCACTTTCCACTTGGGGTGGTGCGTGCTTAGGTAACGGGGTATTGATTGTGACGCGGAGAAACACATTCCCACTTGCAAATATGTTTCCTGTTTAAAGCATTCATTTTCGAACGAATGATTTGTTGTTTGTATTGAGGAAGGAGAATTAAGATCGTAATGGGGGAGGGTTGAATGTTGGGTAAACATTTTTGAAAAGGTTTTTTTTTTTTTTTTTTTTTTTACTGTTCGAGAGCCAGTTCGAATTAAAAAGTATTACTGTTATTTTTATGAAGATATTTGCTTGGTTTTAATTTCTTGTAAATGAGTGCGTAATATTGTATAACAAGACATTTTAATTGATAAAAAATGTATATTGACTGATAAAAATAAACTTTTACTGATAAAAATAAGTTTTTACTGATAAAAATATTTTTTTCTTTTGCCTCAAAATTATTTGACTTATTCATTTTTACGAAATGAAATTGTTCGAAGTACTTCGATAAGAGTTGAAAAATCACAATATTTAGTGAAATTTCTTGCTATTCAAAACTGTGTCGTAAGACTTTTTTTTTTATCAAATCATTTAATGATTTCATGTTTTATGGAGTACGCAAACACATGTGTATACGTTATTAAAATATAGATTATTTATATTTTGATGTACAATATTGATTGTACTATACACAAAAAATTATAAATTCTGCACGAATTATAACTGATTTTTACGAAATATGAAAAACTTAAAGTGGTTAATACATTTGTAAAAAAATGTATTTATTAATATTTATGGTTTCATTTTAGATACAAATTGTGTTTAGCATCTAAAAAAAGATATGATATCATTGTTCGTATAAAAATTAAATCATTCAGTTTTAAAAAAATGAAGTCAAAAATTGAAGGACGTTATCTCCCGTTCTAGAATTGAAAATAAATATCATGTATACGTTCGTAAAAGTTTGTGTATTGGTATGTATATGTGTGAGAGTTACAGTTTTGTTATGTAAGCTTGTTGTAAAAAAAGTGTTATTGTTCGAAGCATATAACCTGAATAATTTTGTAATCTGTTCTAACATATATTTAATTGCAAGAAATTTAGATGATTCATTATGTTTTTAAAAAACAGATTATCTTTTTGAATAAAGAAAAATATTTTAAAATAACAGAAGTGTAAGTAAAAAAAATATGCATGACCGCACGGATATTTTGTCCGATGCAGTAATTATTCTAATAGAAATTCATTTTTCCTCAAAAAAACTTTATCAAGGTGATTAAAAAAAATTAGAAAATTTCAAAAATATCTACTTATCATTTAAAACATTGTAGGTATCTTTTTCATGACACGAATATAGAGCAAAAACTGATAATCTCCATTTGTTATTCAAGAATTTTCCGGTACAAAAATGAATTCAACGACAAAAACAAATCCGGTGAATAAATTTATGAAATGTACACATTAAAGGTTAAGTAAGGAAAATAATTTTAAAAATAAATATTCTTATCAATTTTAATGGCCTCTGATAAAGTTCGTCGGCGAATTTCGTAAATGACTGTTGAAATATTTAAATAATTGTAAGCAATTTTTTTTTTCCTATTCTAAATGCTTTTTAAAATTAATTTGTTTTGAATGTTCATCTTTTTACAGCACTTTATTATTTCAATTATTGAGTATCTTTGACGAATAAAATCATGAGGAGATAATTTCATTTTATCTTTTTTAAAAGTTAAAACATTTTAATATTTATCATTAACCCGGAATTTCATAATTATTAATATTATTTGAAATGAAAATTTTATAACTCAAGCTTTACTTTATTTTACAGAGTCAGAATTAATTTATGAAAGTTAACTTAGTATTTATTTTCATGTATGTCATTAAGGTATTGAAAAAAAATTATACAGGTTTATACCTTAACTGCAAACGATGGCGGCGATTGGGAATTAGACATGTAGCGGGGGGGGGGGGAATAAAATTTAAAGGCGAACAAAAATATTGGAGGTTCAGGGAGTGTAAAGGGATTAGATATGCACGCAATATCGCTACAATGCTAAATTTTCTTAGTGAATTTTAACAGAAAAAAAGAAAAAGTTGATAATTTATACCAACTTTAATGCACTTTAGTTTTCATACTAGTGTTTAATTTTATTAGGAAATTTTGATCAATAACATGCAAAACAACTCTCACCACAAGAATAATATTACACTTGTATCACACAAAAAAATAGATAAATAAATAAAAGTATTTCAAGAAATAAAAAATTATCAGTGATAATTTCATTTAGCAAACTAAATTTTATTCAAAACAAGCATCAAAAATGATAATTTGCCAATATTCAGGCAATGAATTTACTCAAGGCCTTATTTTGTAACCTAATTCGTTGCAAAGGGAAAAAAATACTCTTATAGATTGCTTGTGCTACGTAACATTTAATTAGGTCTTCAAATCAGTGAACAATTACTTGCATCATATGTAAAGAAAGACTGCGAAGTAAATAAGTTTCTCACACACAGTCGTACGTTTAGTCTATCTGTTTTAAAATACATTGTCTACTTTAGGCCTTGTGTAGACACATGCATCCATCTTAGCTACTTTACAGGTTTCGAACCCTGGCTCAGTGGGTCCAAAGAAAAGGTAGTCCGTCGCTTTGTGTGTGTGTGTGTGTGTGGCTTTTCCAACCGGACTAAAAGAGACGTTTCTCTCAGGCTAGTTATTAAGTGTTTTAACTTTTGGCCTTGTTGTTGAAGAAAACCACTGCATACTCCCTCTCCAGTATCATCGTGATGATACGATAAACATTCTGAATTACATTTGTTGAGAAGGACGCTTTTCCAGCCATTACTGCAAATGATACATAACTCATCCCTGTTCTATTGGGTTTTGCTTGGAACAGTTTCCATTCGAAGTCATCATCTGACTGTAGTTGAGTGGCGGATCTCATCGACACGTGCGCCCAGCCGGAATATCACCAGTTTCTGATTTATATGTGATTGTCTTGTCGAGACATACACAAGCAAGAGTCTTGGGTCGGAGGCATATGCAACCATTTCTTCTCGGCTGTGCTGCCATCTAGTGTTCAAATCCTGGGTCACCATTATGGTGTTTGGTGATTTAGGACCACGTAGAGAGGGAGATAGTAGTTGATCTTGAAGTGCCTGTGGCGTATCGAACCCTGGACTAGTGGGTACGAAGGAAAGTTGACCTGTCACTTTTGTTACGCTTTTACCAACCAGACTAAAAGAGATGTCTCTCTCGGTCTAGTTATTAAGGTGTTTTAACTTCTGACGTTGTTGTTGAAGACAGCCTCTTCAGATAGAGTGATGGATGCTTGCTTAAGGTTTCATGTGCAGTAAAGCTATTATATTATCCAAATTTCTTTATGTAAAAAAGTTAAATTATTTAAAATTAAACCCTTTCTCGTGGACAATATAGTGCAATGTCGGACGACCAAATATGGATAACATATTGATTATAAATTCATAGCAAGTGAAGAATTTTTTACACGTGTAATCTAAGTAACTTACTTTTCGTCATCAAATACAACCAATTATCGCAAAGTTCAATGAAATAGTGCTTTGGAACTTTTTTCATCGATTTCTAGAATGTTGTTTACGAGTGGTGGGAAAGAAGTGATTAATTTTAAGATAAAATTAAATAGGCTCGGTTGAAACAGTACTTCTGAATAGGAAAAAAAAATGGAAATTAGAATTTTTGAGTTAAACAATGGATAAAATCTGATAAATATTTCTAACGCGTTAAAAATTCTTGCTCTATTGTATCTTAACTATATGAACACATTGGTTACAGTTCTACATCAGCTTTTACGGAGCAACTATTAGCCTACTTATCACCACTAGAATAATTATTTTATTTGTTTTTTACCAAAGAAAATCCATTGATGTACATGACAATGCATGTTCTTAAACTGAGTGCCATCGCGGCTTACTAACACCTTACAGCCCCGCTTATGTTCTTTATGAACTAAAGCAAAGAATGTGAAGATGGCACCTGGTTAAATAGCGCGTGCATCCGCCGCGAGTGTCTTTGTCCGCCGTCAACAATAACTGTGTGTCACGCAAATCAAAACTGGTACTTTGTTTCCCGCCGCTTTGTTTAAAGAAAGCTCTTTCGACGCAAACGTGGGAAAAGGAAGCCGTGTCTTAATGGAGGCTGTGGTTTTACGAAGACGTGTTTATGTATGTATTTTATTATAAGTTCGATGTAGCAGATCAAAATTATGACAACATTTACATTTCTTACGAAAATGCCTTTTGGTTATAAAGCCGAATTTAAGAAAATTTTAATTTGATGCATTTTAAACTCTCCATCGTTTGGTAAAATTTATAATGTGCAGAACTCTATCGGTAATATGGCAGATATCTGATCAGAGAAACACCGGATAACCAAAAACGCGATAAACCCACGACCCCAAATCTTAGTTGGTATCTCACTAGAAACTGAACATTCATTTATTTTATTTTATAACGGTACTCTAGAGTTCTGGTGTGGAAGTTTGGAGAAGGAGGTGCTAGCTCAGGTGTCATCTTCGTCGCTTGACTGTGATTCCAATTAATAAGATCAATTGCCTATAACACTTATATTGTTTCTGAGTGCTATGTAAATGAACAGTTAATCCTTCAATCAACCACTGCTACTGGAAATGAATTTTAAAACCAATTAAAATACTTAACTTGAAATTTTTGGCACTACAAAAATTTAACCTAAATGAAATAGAAACCCAAATGTTTGTCCTTATTATTCGCTGCACGTTGGTTTTAAATTTATTTTGTCATTTTCTTCCTTTACCGATTTCCGAGTTTTTTTGTGGGGATGATGATCTAATTATAGTTCTTAGATGCTTTTTCTCCTTAAATATATGAGCTTAAATGTTGACTCGCTGGCTTTCGTTAATTGTTTGCTTTTAGTTAGTTTTTTGTAGAATAAAGTTCAATTTTGTTGTTGAGTCAGGTTATTAGTCAAGCTTTGCAATCGATTTCTTCGGGTTAAATAGACTTTTGTTTCTTAGAAAATTTTCGTTATTATACTTTTAAATACATTTAATTTAGAATTTTGTGCTTTACTTTACATACTAGTCTGATTCCCGAACTGGAATTTTTGTAATATTTTTCAAATGTCAATAAATTGTCATTTTTTATGAAAAGTTTTCTGCGAATATCTTACTCTGTTTGCTTGAGGGTATTTTCTTCAAGATTGGTTTAAAAAAAAATTCTCTATATACGATATCCAAATAAGGCTCTCATCTATCGGCCATTTTGATTTCGTGAACGTAATGGAATTATTTTCTAATTCTATGAAATTTCTATTACAGTCCTCAAATCTTTGCAATTTTATCTTTTTCAAGGCAAAAGAGTGCATGATAAAGAGCAAAAAAATAAAGAAGGCTTCTGTAGAATTACATTTTTTCCTCCGATTTTTAAAAAATATTATTACTACTTTTTTAATTATTCGTTTGCTTATTTTCTGATCTTTAAAAAATATTCTAAAGTATTTTCGAAAATAGGAAGGAAAAATGTAATTCCGCAGAAACCTTCATCATTTATTGCTCTTTCGGATGCCCTTTGGTGCATTCAAATAGATAAAATAGTAAAGATTTGAGGACAACAGAGAGAGTAGGAATTCCATAGGATAAACATAACGTTCCATAGGATAAACATAAATCAAAATGGCCGATACATGGAAGCCTTAATAAATACAATATGAAATGATGAGTAATTCCTTATCGCAGCTCGTGTACATTCACTTAAGATACAATCAACAAATTAAGAGGTCAACAATAAAGCGTTAGTGGTTAATGAAAAAGGCAATATTAAAGATTAATTTGTGATCATGTTAAACAATTGATTCCTAATCCTCTAATTATATCGTGTGTGTATTTTAAACATAGGATCTTCACCTAGTCCTAAACAAGAAATTATAACAAAGGACAATACAAATAGCCGTGATTAATATGTTTATTCTTGCAAGAACAAGGACAAATTTAGATCTTTCGGCACATCAATTACTTTTCTCGATTGTTTCATGGCAACAACAAGCGGGTAATAAGATTTCAAAAGTGTTCGTTTTTTCACAGGAAAAAATAAATGAATTAGTGCAATAAAGTGTTTTTGTTTCGTGACCTGCTTAAGTGAGTTGTAAAAAATATCCTCCTTAGAATGGGTTGGTGATTATGTTGTTGTCATAGAGTGTATGAGATTTGACTAAGGTTTTAGTAGTGCTTTCTGGATATTTCGACTTTTGATGAAAAATATCGTAAATAATGTGATTGTCTCGCTGTTACAATTGCAATAATTATATTGTAGGGGTATATTTTAATGTCGTAACAATGTTATCATTGTGTAAACATGTTTACAAATTGACTTTCTGGATGCTGTTATTTTGATATTACATTTTTAGGATTAATTATGTGACGTTCTGTTATTCGACTCTTCCACTTCACTAATCTTGGGGATTTTTCAGTAAATTAAATTCCATAAAGTTACAATTTCTTCCCTGCGAAAATGAAGCGTGAATAGGTAAATTAGATGAAAATAGAAGTGTTGTGAATTGAATGTGAGATATATATAAACGGAATGGATTTGAAAGGAAAAAGAAGGGAGATTAGGAACAAGCTGAGGGATATTTGTAAATTGGAATGAATCATTGAAATTAATCTTTTGGATTGAAGCGACTCCCAATTAAAGCACCAAAATTCGAATCTGCTCTAATCGTGAAGTGTGTGAATCGGAACAAGTGATTTGGGAAGCCAGGACTTTATTATTCGAATATAAAATAGGATTATAACCGAGTTAAGAGGGATTCGAGAGGGAGGGAGCGATTTTGCGTGTTCTTTGCCAGGTAATAAAATGAGTCGATCTTCTCTTGCGTATCTTCAAATGGAGTTTTGAACTAAATGGATAATTAATCAGACCTTAAGATTATTGTGGAATCAAATGGTGATGAAAATACATCATAAACTTTATTTTTTGTTATTCTAAAAATTATACAAAAAGGAATTATTTCGCAAGTTACATTTGTGTAAACTGATACATTGAAATATTAAATTTTTACGCCATATCCATTTATAATTTTTTTTGTATCTTTTTTCCGTTAACTATTTTTCACTTATGGTTTTATAGTTTTAAATTCATGTTAATTGAAAGAAAAATGAACATTATCGGTGCACACTTGAACTCTTCATTGCTAGTTGTTGAAAATAGTTGGAATTGGTTGTGAAAGCAAGTTTATACTACACAAAACACGCTATCACTTTAAACAAGTAATTAAAAAAATTAAGTCAATTCCTACTTAGGTCAGTAAAAATTTTTTTTATTGTAGTTGCTTTTTATTAAATAATTACAATTAATATAAATATTATATACATATGACAGAATCACAATATTAAGTTGCAAAATAAATTCATCCGGTAAATTAAACAGTTGGAATGCAGTTTAGCCCAACCACGTTTGGCGACAGGAATTATTTGGCGGTATTTTGCCAAGTGTGGCTACCCTGGTCCGCTTCGCTGACTTAACGTTCAGCCAAAAGTATCGCCAAGTTTGACAATTTTTGAAATCGCGCCAAGTGGTTGGGCTAAACTGCATTTTCACCAATTAAATTTGATTAATATTTGAAAATCTGTATTAACATCAAGTGTCATCCGCTACAAGTTTAAAAAAAATGTATTTGAACTTGAGTGGATAAATAAAAAATATTTTGTTAACGATTGAAAATTTGAACAAGATATATATATAGGGAGAGTGTGAACTAATTGTAGGAATTTTAAAAAAAAAAAGATATGAGACAGAATTTTCTATTCTATTATTTTATGTAAACATTGTCTTCGGTCAAAAGGCAGAACTGTGATTGTTTTGGAAGCCAGTGGGTTATAAATTCGAAATTTGATTTGTTATTTAATATCATGTGGAGTAATAGAGGATGCTGACTTTTAAATTCTATAAGACCCTAAAGTTGCAGTATAGGACTCAGGAGAGTGAAATATCAACTCAAATATCCTTCTCTAAACTTAATTAATGTGTAAAATTACGAGAGCAGTTATGAATTAGCCAGTAGCTGTTGCGCTTCTCTAAAGTATATATAGACTTCTAAAGTAGATAGCACCCCCTCAGGGTTTTCGGGAACAGTTTATAGAGTAGTAGAAAGATTAGACGTGTTTGGAAAGCGGTGAGAAGTGATTTAAAAGTACTGGTAGTAACCCTTTCAATTCTTTACAATAAATATAACTGAAAGGTTGAGAAAAGTTTACTGATATTCCTTTTAAAAGAGTAGTATTCATCGATGAAAAGTTTGATCGTGTCTAAGCATATATATAAACATGAACGTAGAGGACCTAAGCATTTATGAAACCTAACACACAAATCCCTTCTTTTGAAAAACTTTCGTAATATATCACTGGGTTATACAATTTTTTCATTTTTCATTTATTCTGTTCTATTTTTATTCCATTCTGTTTTGCGATTTTTTTTTTTACTTTCGAGATGCATTTGTGTTCGAAAAATAACATATGTTTAGAGTTCTATAAGAGATTCTATTCTGTAAATATCCCAAGTACCAAACAAGGTTTCATATTTATAAATATTCCTCTCTTCCCCTCAAAAGACGATTTATTCCTGCACTATTTATGCAATGACTATTAAGCATGGAAAACATATCTTTCTTTAAAAATAGTCTAAAAATACTACAAAACTCCTTTAATGTTATGTTTTGTTAGTGCATGTAACCTATTTTAAATTTAACGCAGCTTATACATTATGTAATAAAATATACGAAAGGACTATGAGTAATAACACATCGATCAATAACTCCCGAGACTAACCCAGAGATGGCGCTCGTAGTAAACCAGTAACCAGGTCTTTCTGGAGTACTAACCTTTGCTTGAAACGTGTCAAAATTTTAAGTCGATCGGACCAGGAAAAAGGTTTTTTGAAGTGAAGTGAAAAAGGTTTTTTCCAAGTGGGTGCCGCAATTGCTTTCGATGGAACAAAAACAGCAACGAGTCGATGATTCAGAAAGCTGTTTATCGCTATTTACTCGCAACAAAAAAGATTTCTTGCGGGAAAAAAAAAAAAAAAAGATTTGGAAAAGCGTTGGAACGATTGTATCACCCTAAAAGGTGATTAACAAAAGGTGTTATGTTGATGAATAAAAAAAAATTTTGCAAAAAAAATGTTGTTTTCAATGTTAGACTCGGGAGTTATTGATCGATGTGTTAGGTTACTTCTTTGGGGGCTGGGCAGTACTTGATAATAAACACTCTTTCGAAGAGAGATTGTCCAATTTCTTAGCTCAAAATTAGTTGCTGAGCAAATAAATTTAAAAATCAACATGCTCCAGAATCATATTTATGCAATCAAAACGTGTAACATATTTTCTTCATTATTTAATTATGCTGCAATCAAACAGTCTCTAAATCCTCGACTCCTTTTGAAGATACGGAAGAACGAGATGAAATACTTTTTTTTTTATCACTAAGGGATAAATAAGGTTGCTCTCTCTCTCGAATCCCACTTAACTCATCAATTCTAAATTGGGAACAACTAATAAATGCTTCGCTTACCAATTTACTCGTTCTGATTCAAACACTTCGCACAAACAGCCTATTCTTATCTTAATACTTTTACTATGATTCGCTTCAATCCTGGAGATCAACTGCAATGCTTTAATACGACTCACAATTATATATTAGAGTGATGTTACATTTATTCTATTTCACTTTATTTTCCTTTCTATACTATTTCATTTATATATCACTACTATCACTTCACTTCTATCTTCGTCTAATTTATTTATTCACGTTTAATTTTGGTTGGGAAGGAATTGTTATTTTACACAATTCAAATTACTGTAAAACTCCCGAGGTTTAGTGAAGAGAAAATCGTGAATAGCCCAACGTCGCAAACAAAAGGAGAAATTCTCATTTCAATTCAAAATGCTGCATTTAATCCAACTGCGCTTGGGTAATGAAATTGATCTAAACGAGAACTTTGCCTGCAGTCTAGTTTTAACTACTAAAATAGTACTGCATGTCCACTAGTTTATTATAAGGTAGAATATATACCTATTTGTGTGAGAGTTTATGGATACACCGAATCAATAGAAAGTTAGATCCTTTGGCCGTTGTCACGCCACGGTTTTAAGCCGGAACGCAAACATGTCATTAATCTGATGTGACACTTTCGCGCCTCGCCAATCTCTCTTATGTGTGTTTCCCTTCATTATTGTTGTGGGCGGAAGGAAGATTAGATTTGGCCGCTGGGCTTTCTCACAGGAGCGAGTGAAAGGATAGCGAACTGAGGGTCACCACTGCGAAGTTTAGTATCTGTAAAATGGCTCGATGAGTTCCGCTTTCTATATCTATGTTTCATCTTCTGAAGTTCCATTTCAGATGAAAATGCTTCGATTCAATCCTATGTTCTAGTTTACGGAACTCGTCAAATTGGCGAATTTCTCATTTCATGTTTAAAAATCTCAATTCGAAATTAGATTTGGCCGCTGAGCTTACTCACAGGATCGAGTGAAAGGATAGCGAACTGGGGGTTGCTTCACTGCGAAGTTTAGCATCAGTAAACGGCTCGAAGAGCTCCGCACTCTGTGTCTATGTTTCATCTTCTGAAGTTTTTTATCAGATGAAAATAATTCGATTCAATTCCGCATCCTGTTTTATATCAATGAGCTTTCACGATTATTAACACTAGATTCACAGAAACAAGTCAAATTGACTGGTTTATCATTTTAAGTTTATAATTTTTGATTCAAAATTAGATTTGGCCCCTGAGCTTTCTCACAGAAGCGAATGAAAGGATAACGAACTGAGGGTCACTTCACTGCGAAGTTTAATATCAGTAAACGGCTCGACGAGTTCGGCTTTCGAAGCTCCATTTTTGATGAAAAGGTTTCGATTCAGTTTTATAGTCTTGAAAATAATCTTTTATACATTTGGTCTTTCACAATTATTAACTCCAAATTTATGGAATCCGTCGGATTTTTCATTTAATGTTTAAATATTCCGAATATATAAATATTATTATTTACTTGCCCAGAGTTATTCAAAACAAATCAGTGGCCGCGATAGCCTAGTGGTCAGGGTTTCGGATTCGTGGCCGGTGGTTTCAGTCAAGTCGTGGGTTCGAGCCCTGAGGCCACAAAAGAAACGCCGTGTAGCCGGGGATGATGCACGTTAAATTTGTTGGGTCCCAAAGTATTCCCATTCGCGTGGTGGGGAAGTCGAGAAAGGGGATGCCAGCTCAGTTATCATCCTCGTCACTTGACCGAGGTTAAAAATTACGAGTTCCGTCGCCAACAGCCCTCGTGTTGCTTCAAGTGCGACGTTAATAAAACTAAACTAAATTCAAAATGAATTATCCGATTTCAAAATTCCATATTTTCAAAATAAGCGACGTAGAAGGGGATGAGTAATACCTGAACGGGAAAAAAAATGTAGTAGTTTTTTTTTTTTTTTTTATTTTTTATTAATAGTAGGTGGTCCTAGTGTGTTCGTGAAACTATTTCACGAAAGCTGTTTTAAAAGCTTGCACGGAGCTACCTAGCTGTTGGATAGGTCGTAGTGAATCAGATTTCTTGATTTTGCGCAGGTAGCTACCTAAGTCATCTGATATGGCCCCATGCGATTTTTTCCCTTTGGGGGTTTGTAAAAGATAAAGTGTATGGGCCACCATTGCCCACACATTTATGTGAACTTAAACAATGGATTTTTGCTGCTGTACAATCTATTACCACCGACACTTTACAGCGAATTTACATATCAAATTGATTTTATTCGTGTAACTAGAGAAAGATATATCGAACACTTGTAAAAAAAACTTCCATATTTTCTCTTTGCATTCATGTATTACTTCGCATACTATGTCGTTTATTTACGAAAATATAACATTTTGAAATCTGATAAATCATTTTGAATAAACCTGTGCGTGCGTGTGTGTGTGTTTAGTAATACAAGGTGTAGTCAATATATATCTGCACTCATTTTATCCAAAAGAACTATCTTTTCTTATTTGCAGATACTGTAAAACTATTTTGAAGAAAATCCGTTAAGTTTACCGGTTTCTTATTTTATAGTTTATTATTTCATTTGTTGCGGAATAACAAAAATAAGAAGTGAATGAGTAAGGGAAAAACCAAACAAATTTCGTCTGCTTAGCAATCAGTACGTAAACAAGCAACTTCTAAAAATTTGTTAACTAAAACAGCAAACCTTATCGTATTACGACTGATCATTTCAACTGTGCAGTTTGCAAAAAAAAAGTATGCTATGTTTGGAAATTTAATGAGGTTGAACTTTCATTTTTTTTTTTTTTTTTAAAGCAATCAGAAAAAAGCGAGTGATTATTTCTAATTAAATTTTGCAAAAACGACGGAGGTGGAGTTTATTTACTGAACAAAAACAAAAAACTAATTTTTCTAGGTCGTTGCCAATCTGTCCATAAAAAAAATTTAAAAAAAATATTTTCTCCGTTATTTTGTACGTTCTACCTTCTTTGTAATGGGATTCTCACGCATATTTCTTTTCAACTAACCTTTTGGAATTTTATATGACGTTATTTGATTTTGATTTTTTTTTTCTTGCGAATGAACTTTGACATGTAAATAAGAATTGATTTTTCATAAATGAATGAAGATCAGATAGGTCCAGGTAGAGAGACTGGATGGGGTGGAGGACAAGTGGATTGGATTTGGCAGCCATCCAAGTCCGGATATATCGTACAAAGAGACCACTTGAATAAACAATATTTAGAATTTGTTTTTCATCTGCTTGAATAACTAGGCAGATATCTGTGTGTGACAAACAAAAAAAATAGTCATTAACCAATTATATAAAATCTTAATGTACTAAAGTCTTGCTAAATCGGACTACGTAAAAAAAATAGTTCTAATATTAATATTTATATTAAGTGTAATAATTAAATATAAATATGTTGTGCATTCTAAAATGGGTTTTATTTGAGAAAAATGTACTGTGAATATTATTATTAATAAAATCCATTGATTTCATTTTAAAAGATTTACAAAAAGTTGTATTTTTATTTATTCGTCAAATAGACGGACAACTGTAGAAAAATTGGTTTTCAATTGATACCAGTGAATATAGTGTTAAAACAATTAATTCGTGTTTTTGAGTAATCTTTTTTTATTCAGATGTTAATAAATTTTCTCTAATTATTATTACCAGAAAATTTCAACAGTACAACACCTTCAAATCTACAAGTAATTAAGCTCTCCACCTATTCTAAAATTAATTCGAATATTCGCTTCACTCTGGAAAATACTTTCTTCAACGTATTTCTTTTTCATTATTTTTTTTTTTCATATGATACTCCAATTGGATATTTTTTGGCTTAATATAAATTGAAGTTTCCTTTTTTATTTCTTCATTTCTCCTTTACTTTTTCGAATCACGATTCACACGACAACTTTTCTTTTAATAATGAATTAATAGTCCGCATTTAATTTGAGGAAAATTTTTATTTTAGATGTTACAGTAATCGTTTCAAAGATGAATCAATCTAAAATCTTATTCATAAGTCGATTCCTAAATGCATGATCTGTTTTTAAAAGTTTTCTGTTTTTTTTTTTTTTTTTTTTTGGGGGGAGAAGAGGAAAAAGAAGGGAGGAAAGAACAAATTAGCTTTTCTCAGATTTTACGGTTATAGTTTTCGAGAATGAATTTATCTAAAATCTCAGTTATATATATATCCTGTTTCTCACTCTATACTTCTTTCACTTTAACTGTAACTTTTCTCACTTGTGCTTTGATGGGCGCTTTCATTTTCCTTACAGTCGCGTATTTGTCAATTCAGCTTTCGGTTAGTCTAAGTACACTACAACTTTCGAAAAATTACGTTCAAAGTGTTACATTGTTTAGACGTTTTAAATTACTATGCCAAAATTAACACTGTAACTATTAAGTAAATTAAAGATAGTTGTCCTATTTGCAGTTTTGAATTTACTTCGCATAACAAAGCTACGGCGACATATGCTTTTCTAAATGTACATTGTTCTGTTTATAAAATGAAAGAGTGGTTTCGGGGGTCTTATAATATGTAAAATAGTCGTGAAATTTCTGTTAGCTGTTAAATAATTAAATCAAAGTTTTAAAAATTAATTCGATTTTGTTAGACAGAATTAAGGGAGTAGGTCTTGTGTTGCTTTGTGTAAAGTATTCTATGTTTTTAGATATACGGTATAATTATTCCATTTTTCGCAAGAAATGATCTCAATCGCAAAAAAAGTACTTTTTTTTACTTCTTCATTGTCTCTTGAAATGTAGATGTAAAAATATTCATGAGTAATTGTCCCTTATTAAATAAAAATTATAATAGAGTGCGAGTTAAAATAAAGAAATAAATTTAGAAATAAAAAAATGCATAGATCACCGCTCATTTTCTCTTGTATTCAGAAACAGCTCAACGCGATAAAATGTATTGAGCCATTTTTTTTTATTCTTCAAAAATCAACAAAAGGAGAAAAAAAGACTTAAAAAAAGAAACTTTGTTCTAGAATTAATGCATTGCAAATAGTTTTCATAGAACATTTAAGATCAAAAAATAAGCCAATAGAAGTCATTAAAACAGAAATGGAAATATAAAATAAACATTTAAAAAAATCGCTCTGCATTCAAAAATAAAAAGGAACAGTGAGTATTATTTTAACCTTGAAATTTTACCCGTACTTTTTCGAATTTGTGTTACGTTTATAGCTCAAAGAAATTATTTCACATTATAAAGTAATAATTACGTTATTTTATTCTGAATACTATTGTTATTACATATTTGGTAGCAACTGTTTATTTTTATGTGATGAGTTATAACTTCCTATTATTATAATCCAAACTGGAGAATGAGTTAAAGTACTTGTAATTCTATTGAAATTAATTTTTTTTTTAATTTAAATGTCAGATTTTTGTTACATATTCCTTGTGTAAGAAATATTTTAAAACTTCAATTTCTACTTCCTTATTTGATTTTTTTTAATCATTAGCATAGAATACATACATCACGAATATCCCAGCTATACATATTGGTGTTGCTAAAATTAAAGTAAAATATCAATATACAAAAAAAATGGAATACCATGTATTTTCTCGGTGTTACTTATTAATGAAGCGTTTCCATTAACAAAATACTTATTTCTGAAAACTGTTTCATGTCGCCAAGGAGCCGCAGTACCAAGATTGCAGTGTTTATTAAACCTGTGTTCCACCGATTGCGAATTCCAATCTCGAATTCGCTGATGAGCTTTAAATAGAATAATGGGACCAACAGCAAATTAAAGCTACTAAAGTCTTAAAGTTGTCATAGGATGTGGCAATTTTGGTGATTGAGATGCAACTGAAGTGTCGACCCTGTCATCTGAGTGTGACACAGAATGAGAATGAATATTCAATAGTTTGTCTTATAATATTAAGTTCAACCGATTTTAGCAATTCTAAATCAAATATATTTTTTAAAAAAATAAAACATGTATTGTCTAACTTTAGGAAGCAATGTTGTCAATTAAAACAAAAATAATCATCGATGAGTCGCTATTTTTAAATTTAATTTTATATAAAGCAATTTTCATTTGTAAACTAAAATACAGGATTATTCAAAATAATTCATCCGATTTCAAAATTTCACAATTTCATAAAGAAATGATAGAGATTGATAAGTAATACATGAATGCCTGGAAAAAATTTGAAAGTTTTTTTTTACAAGTGTTCTGTATAACTTCCTTTAGTTACACGTATAATGTCAATTGAATTTGTAAATTCCTGCTAAACTTGTTATAAAGCGTCAGTGGTCATGGATCGTACAGTAGCAGAAAGCCGTTATTTTAGTTCACATAAATATGTGGGCTGTGGTGGCGGGTACACTTTATCTTTTACAAATTTCCAAAGGAAGAATCGCATGGGGCCATTATCAGGTAACTTAGGTGGCCAGTTGTGTAACATCGAATCATCTGGTCCACTGTGGCCGATTCAACTGCGAGGTAACCCCATGAAAGTTTCTGAAAAACTGTTGTGGAATAACATCACGAAGAACACACGAGGGATATCTATTGTCCGCAATTTTCATTTGGATTTATATATTACTTATCATTCTGTGTCGTTTATTTGTTAAAATATGGTATTTTGAAATCGGGTGAATCATTTTGAATAGTCCTGTATATTGCAAGATGTTCACACTCAAAATAAGAAATATTTTGATGCATTCTACTAACACACCGAAAAATATTTCTTAATTCCTAATTCTTTTTATCGTCTTATTAAATTATTGCATGCAAAATATAATCAATTTATAATCGCCAGGGACGTAGCCAGAAATTTTTCTTGGGTAAGTATATATGATTATCCCATAACATTTCTACTCATATCTCTGAATTAATTTCAAATTTCATCGTTTATTTTTAAAGGTGTTTGTGGAGTTAGGGTTAAAGGTATTTGTGAATTAGGGTTAAAGGTTTCTGTGAAGTTAGGGAGGGGGAATTACAATCCCCAAAATCCCACCACCATTTCTACGCTAATGATATTATTCATAAAATAGAATTAATTTATAGTTTTTATACATGTTAGTGTCAAATTACGATATTCAATTCATTTGACAGTCGTTGAGTCGTGGGTTCGAGTCTTGATTCTGCTAAAGACCGAAACTGATGCGCGTTCAATCTGTCGAGGCTAAAGGCCTCCCATCGTTTTTGATGTGAAAGTTAGGAGAGGGATGCCAGCTCAGGTGTCATCCTCGTCACTTGACTGAGGTTAAAAATTACGAGGTTCGTCGCCAATAGCGCTCGTGTTGCTTCTAGTGCGACGTTAATAAAACCTAACCGTATCAAATGGCAATTTTCAAACTTAATTAAAAAAATAATCCAAAAGCTTTACAAGATTACAAAATAAACATTTATAATACGTAATTAATAAATTCTATGATTTTTTTTTTTTTTTGTCTCAAGCTTTGCCAACCTCCATCTAGTAATTAAGAATATTTGTAAGTGCCGTTTTAAATTAATATAGGTAATCTAAGTGAATATCCGTAAGCAGTTTTGATTTTCGAAAACGACTTCAATTAATTATATTAATGCTTTTTCCCCATTTCCATAAAAAAATTATACTTAATTTTGATTTTCTTTTATACTTAAAAATATTTTGCTCCACTATCCATTGCTAATTAATAAAATTAACTGGAAAATGATTCCAAAATATTTGCTTTTACTCTACACTGAAAAATTGCTGTGTTTTTTGTTACTTTTACTTTTTTTTAACGTGCTTGCAGCTTTTTTTTTTAACATTAGCATGTTTTTAATCTCTTTTAGAATACATGTTATATAAACAAGATCAGACACATGCTTAAAATTAATCAAAATAAATCTGTTTCTTTTTTTTTTTCGCAATTAAAGTACAAAATATAACTTCCGCGTTATGCTCTGTCAAAAGTATATCAACATCTACAACCCCATTTAGTATCTGATGTTACTTTTTAAAAAAAAAATAATAAATTTGTCGACTAAACGATGATAGATGATAATGTATTAATAACACTGAAAAATTGTTTTTTCTTCCCAGCTGGAAAATTTATCTTTGAGGTTTTTGCAAGGTTTTGTGAATAGAGAAATTTTTTAAAAAAATGTACGGTAACTGAATAATTGATTAAAGCGTATTTACTTAACGATTTTTCTTTTGTGTGTGTTTTGACTATTTATTATTTTTCAGAGCTAATTAATTTTTTTGCCCACTTTCCGATTCGGGATAAATAATTAAACAGGGTTATTCTAAACGAATCATCCAATTTCCAAATTTCATATCTTCTAAGATAAACGTCATGGAATGATAAGAAATACTTGAATTTAAAGTTTTATTTAACGAACAATAGTTGGTCCTTGTATGTTCTTCGTAAAGCAATTTCACAAAATTGTTTTGTAGCTTTCACGGAACTACCTCGTAGTCGGATCGATGGCAGTGGACCGGATGACTTGATGTTACACCAAAGTGTTTGTCAGGAGTTTACATACCGAATTGACATTTTACGTACAACTAAAGGAAGTTATACCAAACACTTATAAAATAGCTTCCATATTTTCCTTTTGCATTCATGTATTACTTATTCTGGTGTTTTTTTATGAAATGATAGCAAAATATTGTATGTGTGTAATATACTACTACTTAATTTGAATTAATATAAAGACAATAACATTAATAGAAATTAATTAAGAAAACAAAATACTAGAACTATAATTATAGACTCGAAAGCAAATACTATACGCACTAAAAAGATATTAAATAATAATCTGTGTTTTAAAAAATTTAAGTTTAAAAATTATGTTGTGTATCTGTGTGAGAGAGAGGGAGGGAGTTATTTATTATATATATGTATAACAGACAGGTTTTAAATATTTTGTCGCAACAAAATAGCAATACCTTTTGCAACTTGCGTGTAAATCTATATGATATATAGAATAAGAGTGTCCCTTTATAATGTAAATGAGGGTAGTTTTTTTTTCCTTTTGATACACCACAAAACAGTCTCTGCACTACTCTAAATTTAGAAACTAGTTGAAGATTATTAAACACATGCCTGCTGTAGGCTATATAGGTATGTTTTTTAAACATAAAGAGGAGCTAAAAGGACGTAATACAACAATTTATTAAGTAAGAAATATTTTGTGTTGTATCAAAAGTCAACTTGTAAGGTTCAAAGATTACTACATAAAACAATAATCTGTCCTTATCCAATTGTAAGCCATATATATATATATATGATATATCAGTGCTTTACAATTATGTACAATTGAAGTGCAGTTTTTTGCAATATAAAAGATTAAAAATATCTTTTCTGAGCTTTCTGTACTGTTAAAAAAAATTCTTTTAGATTTGTTTACATTCGTGTTTTTATTTTAAAATTATATGTTACTTACTACAGCTATTTTTTGAAATTTTAAATTTAAATTTCATTCAAGTCAAGAGTACTCATCTTTTATGTAAGCATAATATAACAATGCAAAAATACAAATTGTATGGTGATTTCTATATATGATGTTGATTCCAAAGCATGTCTTGTGATGTTGGGCTGTTCACGATTGTTTCTTCACTAACCTCTGGGACTTTTCAGTAATTTGAATTGTATAAAATTACAACACCTTCCCAACCAAATTAAGAGTGATTAGATAAATTAGATGAAGATTAAAAAAAATCCAGTGAATTGTTAGAGATTGTGATATATAAGAGAAATAGAATCGAAAGGTAATAACGGGGAGGCAGAGGATAACTATAATCTGAAAAATGCTGTAGATTGGAGTGAATCATTATAATTAATTGTTTACTTTGTAAGTATTTGAAAGTGACTCCTTATCAGAATAACAGAGTCGAATCTTCTGTAGTCGAGAAGTGTTTGAATCGGAACAAGTGATTATGAGCATAAACTAGGATTAACCGGATCAACAGGGATTAGAGAGAGAGACCAATCTTGTGCATATTCTTTGATATGAAATGAAATTTGTTGTCCTCTTACGTACTTTTTGTAGGAGTTTTGAATTTATTGACTATCATTGTCTTTTTGCAAGAAATAAAAATAGAGATTTTGAAATTACTAAATTTAAATTTTTATAAGTAGTTTAATCGAAATGGTAATCAATTGTTCATTTTTCATTGGATGCAAATTCTAATTTTTCCCCCTTTGATTTTTTTTTTATTTTTTGTAAACGGGTTATTTGAATTAATTTAAGTGAAGAAAAAGTGATTTCTTGTGTATTGTTCCATGCAAGTTTCATTACATTTTTTTTATAAAACAATGTGAACAATATTATTTGATAAAAGTTTATCTTGTCCAGGGCATATTCCATAACTAACAGGTCAATTGTAAAGTCCCCGGCCTACCATAGTAAAACACATTTTTTTGGCAAAATAAGTTTTTTTTATTCAACATAATTCCCTTCAAGGGTGATACACTGATTATTGCGATCCTCCAACTTTTCGATACCATTTTTGTAGTACGATTTGTCCTTTGCTTCAAAATAGGCCTCAGTTTCGGCGATCACCTCTTCATTCGACGAAATTTTCTTCCCAGCGAGCATTCTTTTGAGATCTGAGAACAGGAAATAGTCGCTGGGGGCCAGATCTGGAGAATACGGTGGATGAGGAAGCCATTCGTAGCCCAATTCATGGATTTTTGCCATCATTTTGACTGACTTGTGACACGGTGCATTGTCTTGGTGAAGCAGCACTTTCTTTTTCTTCAAATGCGGCCGTTTTTCGGCGATTTCGTCCTTCAAACGGTCCAATAACGCTACGTAATAGTCGCTGTTGATGGTCCTTCCTTTTTCAAGGTAGTCAATGAAAATTATTCCTTGCGCATCCCAAAATACAGACGCCATAACCTTGCCAGCCGACTGTTGCGTTTTCCCACGCTTTGGAGTGGGTTCATCGTGTGCAGTCCACTCAGATGACTGTCGATTGGACTTCGGAGTGAAATGATGGAGCCATGTTTCATCCATTGTCACATATCGACGCAAAAACTCGGGTTTATTACGCTTGATCATCTTCAAACACTGCTCCGAATCATCAACTCGTCGTTGTTTTTGGTCAAAAGTGAGCTCGCGCGGCACCCACTTTGCACAGAGCTTTCTCATACGCAAATATTCGTGAATGATATGATGTACACGTTCAGTTGATATCTTTAGAGTGTCTGCTATTTCATTCAATTTCAATTTATGGTCATTCAAAATCATTTTGTTGGTTTTTTTTAAAGTTTTCGTCGGTAACAACCTCTTTTGGGCGTCCACCGTCTTCGGTGCTCATTTCACCACGTCTAAACTTAGCATACCAATCCTTGATGGTTGATTTTCCTGGGGCAGTGTCCGAAAACTCGGCATCAAGCCAAGTTTTTGCTTCAACTGTATTTTTTCCCTTCAAAAAGCAATATTTTATCAACACGCGAAATTCCTTTTTATCCATTTTTTTCACAATAACAAAAGTTGCTTCACTCAAAATGCTATAATTCACAAACTAATTATCCGACAGCTGTCAAATTTATACACGCATCTTTTGAGGGTTAGGGCTAACTGAAACACATATGGATTTAATTCTAGTAGCGCCATCTATATGTCAGGAATCTATATGCCATAAATATGTCAGGCCGGGGACTTTTCAATTGACCTGTTATATCGTTAAGTGGAGAATTAAATTGTTTTCCATAAATTTAATTTTATTTATGCTCTCTAAAATTTGAAAGAATTTTTTTTATATGCTGTTTTTGAGAAATATTTTCAAATTGCTTATGTCGATATTCATTAGGGAGTGTGTACGGCAAAAATATTGTAAATGTTTTATTAATTTTACGTTCTCGTTTTTGTAATAATCAATAATCGGAATTGTCTTTTATCGTAAACTAGTTATTCTTTTCTCTTCGCTGTTATTGATTATTTGGAATATGTGACAGATATTGCTGTGTCATCAACAGTTGAAGAGCACATAAAAGTGCCATTTTTAGGCTATATTTCCTTCAGTACATATACTAATTAGCTTTCCTGTCTAAGAGAATAACATTGGCGTAAATCAGAAAACCAATTACACGGCTGTTATTTACGAATAGATACATGACAACTGAATAGAAACAAGCCCATGCAATAAAACCATCTCATAAAACATATAATTGTTTCGAATTAAATACAACAATCGATACCGTCATTTCTAATTAGCTTTATGCCTCAATCCAATAAGCATTAAAACATATTTATCGAAGCATTAACCTGAATTGTTAAATCCCTCATATTCAATAATAGTTGTCAAATCTAACTAAAATCACCAGCAAGATCAACACAGTGCAAACATTGTTATGTAAAGCAGATGACACGGCAGAAATTTATAACAGAAATCTTCATCGCCATACTCATTAGGAAGAACAGTCACGCCCGTGAGCTTTTCTTAATTATCCTTAATCCTTTTTAATCACCATTGCTCCTTGTCGCCAACAAAATGATAATCACGTGCTTGTCTTGCTACGCGTACTTTGTCCTAATACGTAGTTACGGTCTTGTAGAAAATTAGATACTTCGCATGTTAATGGCTCTAAAATGGTAATTAAAATCGTAAACTCCGACTATCTGGAGGTCTTAATTGGGACATGAGCCCCCTTGAGGCTTTGTACGGTGGTAATTTTAGGATCAGCGTTGATTTCGTTTTAGATATAAGTTAAAATAATTGAAATTTCTGTTTAAAAATTATTTACGTATTTTTATCCGTTAGATATGACCTAAGTATTTTATTTAGTAATTAATTTTCATAGATAAAGATATGTTGCGGATATACTGTAAAAACTTTTTGTTGGTAATGCAAAGCTAAAGAGTACCAGAATACGTGGAAGAAAATAAAATACCAAATTTAAGACTATTTTTGTGATATTCAAATTTTAAAAATTATACGTACAGCTTAGGATTTTTTTTGTGCCTAATTATGATGTTTTAATCATTTTACTGAAATATAAAGGTACGTTTTTAGTCAAACAGTTTTTCTTTCCCTTTGAGTTAAATATAGACATGAATTTAGGTACCCTTTTTTTTTAAAAAAAAAAAAAAAGAGTGCTTCATAAATATACAAAATATTTTTTCTTCTCATATAAAAAAAACAATATTCAAAATGTAGCGAACAAATTTTTTTAATCATATTGCTGTATATTTTCTTTGAATAGTTTACAGAACTTTGTAATTTTGAAAATTTTAATTTTTTTTTCCTTCTTTTTTTCGTGTAAAAATCGTTTCTTAAAACTGAAGTATTAATTAGAGAAAAAAAAATCTTACGTTCATTTTATGCATAGATACCCTTTACAGAACCATAAAAGAATTGGATCCATATTGCGTGATAATAAGGTTCTTAAATGCAAACATATCTCACAAACTATATCCATATTCATCTCAGAGGGAATAAAACATCTTTGACAAAAAAAAAACTACTATTATAATTCCATATAATAATTAAAATGTCATTATTAGGGGCGCAAAAAATATAAGCTCTACTATTAATTTGAAAAAATGTCTATCACAGAAATAAGGAGTCTTAGGACATGCGAGTAAGTGTGGAATACTGTATCTGACACCCTTAAATAAATTTGCTTCCTAAATAATACGAAATCAAACCTAAGAATTGCATGTTAACCAAACCCTTACAGTAATGGAATTTGATGCGCATAGTAGATAGATCTCAAGTTCAGTCGTCATGATAGGTGACACTGCTGAGTGCTTCACAAAAATATGTTACGTAACTAAAGAGAATAATAATTAAGTAGGCGGGAGAAATGCACCGACAAAATAACGTCTGTGAAGTGAAAAGGCTCAAATACTTCTTCGGAACCGACACTAGAGAAAAATAAAGCTCTGTCATCTCACATTTTAGGCTGAAATATTTAAAATTTTTAATCAAGAAATAATTCGATCAATAGAACTCTTATTACATAAAAGAACACTGAAAATTCATTTTATTATGTTTTTTTATGAACAAAATGAGATGATAATCATGTTTGTTGACCTATTAATAATTTAATATTTATCTTATAAATCTTAATGATGGTGTAAGTTCTAACAAAATGCTTTCTTAAAAATTATGGGTATTTTTTTTTCAGTTCTTTTCTTAGTGAGTATTACAGAGAAGGAAAAGAAGCTCCTTAAAACTTGCACCAAATATTTCATTACTTTAAAATCTCTAAATTAACAGAACACTGGCTCATTTTAAGTTTTTCCGAATTTTCCTGATTTTCAACACTCTACTTGAAATTTACTCCGATAATTAAAGGATTATGATATAAAAAATGAAAGCATGTTTGAGGTTCTAATTAATTCCATTCCCCTGTCGTTAGAACACTCACATTTCGTAAATATGAACCTTACTCATACTGGCTTATAGCATAATTGGGTGGTATTTGGCAGAAAATCCCCATCCCTTTACGCTTTCTGATCTCCTTCATAAAAGGTTCAAGTGTTCTTCTGACGAATATTAATTAATGCCAAAGCGAAGAAATATTTTTTAAAAAAATTACCGTCTGTTGATCAAATAACCTCAATAGCTTCGTTCGTTTAGAGGTGTAGCTTGGGTTACCATAGTAATGGGGGGAAAGAATGTGTGTGAAATTGTAATAATAAACTTGAGTTACAGCGTAAAATATTCTTGAAAAGTTTAATTTTGAGTTCGAAAACTGGCTATCCAAGTTCTAATTATTCCCAATAGTTTCGGTGTAGAAAATTACAGTTTTAATATATATATATATATATATATACATCCTTATTTTAAAGGGAATGTAAAAACATTCTTTATGAAAATTACACAGAAAATGGAATTTCGATTTTTTTTTTTTATTAAATTTACTGGCGTTTTGTATTTTATTACAATCTAAATATAGTTAGATTTCTGTTTAACGTTTTTTCAATTCAGGACGTTATCTATGCAAGAAAGATTTTTCTTCTATGTGAATTTAAACTGTGTAAAATAAAACACTAACCGTTTAAAAATGATAAAATTGGCAAATTTGAATTTGCATTGTACTAATATTATAATTCGTTATATCATGAATACTTGTACCTCTCAAAGTTTATTTCAGTTATACGTATTATTATTATTATTTGTTGTTATTGTTTCGAGCAATAGCAATCTAATGTTCTTCAAAAAATTGTCGATTATTAATGAAATGTTTCTTTATCATTTAATACTTTACTCGCAATGTAATACGAGGTGTGGCTGTTAAATAACAAGACTGACGCTGCAAAACATTTTATTTTGATGTCATACGTATTTACTTATTATCACCTTCAATATGCTTCCCTCCTCTATCCCTACTTTGCGAATCTTCCATTGTTTTAAACAGTGCTTGGAGTCTTCTGTGGTCAGCTCCTTCAGGACGCGTGCCGCTTTCTCTTTCACAGCTTCAATGAACTCAAATCTTATTCCTTTTAATGCATATTTGACCCGTGTGGTGACCGGGAATGACAGAGTAGTCCCACTGTAACTCATGCATGTCGTAAGAGGCGACTAAAATGGGTACCCAGCGTCTGGGGGTATAGCCGGGCACCCTGCACCTGGGAATTATATCAAGGGACCTCGGGGACTTACCTTCTTCAGGTAAGTACGGGCATCAAGACCCCGAGGCACCATAGTGATCTTTTTCTTTACCATGGGGTTTATTGTCTTTAGTAAACACGGGTTACGCACCCCTGGGATACCCTGGCGATCCTTCTCTATTTTCGATCCTCCTTGTCAACCAATTTGTCTTTTCTTCCATTTTTTTCACGTCTAGACCACAGTTAAATCATTTCTGGCGCAACATAGCCATATCTGGCTCTAGCGCCAATAAACTTTACCTTCTCACTTTATACTTTTGTCGACTAATCTATTTCATGGTTTTAACGTCTAGATCACAGATTTACCTTGTTTGGCGCAGTATGGCCACATCTGGATCTTGCGCCAATATACTTTACTATCACTCACTCATTTTAATGCAGATTTCCCCTTAGAAAACAGGAGCTGTCAGAAAATTTAAGAATACAGTCAACAGAATCATTGCATAATTATTATTGTTCTGAAATGTAATTCATGTTACATATGCATTTTAACTGTTTCTAAACCAAATAAAGTGAAACTATACTAATAATAATAAAAAAGGAAAACAATAAACTTACTTTACACTTCCTAGACTTCAAATGATAAATTTCACTAATTTTTTTAAATAGATCTTAAACCAGGTCACCATATATTTCCATCGAGCTTATTTTTGTGCTATCAATTGTTAATTTTTTTCAAAAATACAAGGAGTGGCTATTAAATTACAAGACTGCCTCACACCCTTCCTCTATCCCTGCAGCATTCCATGCGAATCTTCCAACGTTCAAAAGTGCTGGAAATCTTTTTTTTTTTTTTTTTTTTTTTTTTTTTTTGTCAGCTCTTTCAGGACGTTGATCGCTTTCTCTTTCACAGCTTCAGCGGACTCAAATCTTATTCCTTTTAAGGCAGATTTCCCCTTAGCAAACAGACAGATATCACATGGCTCAATATCCAGCGAATAAGGCGATGGTCTACCACTGGGATGTTGTACTTGGTCAGAAATCTGTTAACAGACAATGTGGAATGAGCCGGCGCATTGTCTTGGAAGAAACATTTGCCTTACGAATTCTTTGTTTATCCTACAGTCTCAGCAATCACATGACTATTCAACCTATGGTCGGATCGAACCAAAACTACCGATTTTTTTCGATATTGTCATCCGTTTTTGACGTGGAAGGGCGTCCCAGGCGTGATATCTCTTCAACGCCTTTTCGGCCATCTCGAAAACGCGAAACTACTCAAAAACACATGCTCGCGATGAACATTCATTATTATACCCTTCATTCAATAAATTATAAGTTTCAGTAGCGGCTTTTTCTAGTTACATATGAAATTTCACAACAATTCATTCCTCGTCATTTTTCCGGCGGAACAAATAAATAACTCTTAATACGAACGATGACTACGTGTATATGGATTTCTTTATAGAAAGGAGAGGACCTGCATTCGAAAGAGAAGGCTTCACGCTAAACAGCTGTTTGGTGCATGCAAATTTCTACTTTAATCAACGTCAGTCTCGTTATTTAAAAGCCACTCCTCGTATTTGCCTTAAATAACTGTAAGAAAAGAAGATTAAGAATTAAAATTTCTAGATGTTGTATACATTTAAAAATTTAGTAGAAAACTACCACTCGTAAAACTTTGTATTGTGATTTCTAAAAAAAAAACATATTATATATACTTTCTCCTCTCATTTTATGAATGAGCCTAATTTCATTGTTGTACACTATCACTCATAAAACATTGTACCATGAGATCTGAAATACATTGTATACACTCACATGCTTTGAATGAACCTAATTTGTGACACATATATTTTTTAAACCTGTCGTAAATGTGAAGTCTTGAAAGTATAAACCGAAACTATTGAAAACACCTAAGTAGGAAAAGAAAGCAAACTTCCAGTCATTTCTTTTTGAGTTGGCAAACTTAGATAAAGAGCTGTTTTGGGTCAATAGAAAGAAGAACATGGAAAGTTTTTTCCCCTCTGAAAGGATCGGGAGCCAGAATTTTTTCTTCCTTACGGTTAGAATAAAATGCTTCGCATTTATCGACTTGAGGTGTAGGTAGGTAATATAAGAAAACAGTCCTTGTTTTGAGAAGATAGCAAAATAAAAAGGTATCCAACCATGCTCCTTTTTTTATTAGTATTACTTATATCGGAGTTTCACTTTTACGTTACTTGTTTAAATTGAAGCTTTCTCCCTCATTTTCTCTTCTTTTGATGTTGTTAAAGTAATATAACGCGTTGTTAAATTGCAAATCCGAATTATCTTCTTTTTTTTTTTTTTTTTCCAATACTCTCGCTTTTAATTGTTTTGACAAAAATTTGTTTTCTGTAAATTTTGCAGTTGGTATAATAATTTTCAAGCGATTAGTGTTTGCTATGCGTTTATGCGTAATTTATGAATCGATGTTTATTTAATATTCCCACATATTAGATCATCATTGATGCTGCTCTTACCAAAAATAAAAGCACGACGATTAAAAAGAATATTTAAAAATTGAAATTGACTTTGCTAATTTAATTTTAACATATGCCATTTTTTTCTGAAAAGTTCTCTGAAAAGTAGTATCATTTTCATAATAGATATTAATTAGCTTAAATTAAGCACTCCTTAAAGCTTCAGGCTTCCCTGAAACAAATATTATCAAGAATAAAAAAACACCTTCTTCAAATTCCTAATTTGTTTTTTTTTTTTTTTTTTTTTTTTAAAAAAAAAAAATTAAAAAAAATATTTTAAAAAAATTAATTAAATTCAAATTTTAAATCAAAAAAACTTTACAATTTTTAAAAAAAAAAAAAAAAAAAAAGAAAGAAAGAAAGATAGATAGAAAATAAAAGAAAGAAAAAAAGACAATTCTGCCCTAAAAATCAATTATTAAATTAAATATTAAAATAAGAGCAAACGATTAGTTATTAAAGTAGACAATGACATCCATTTCGGATATTAAAATAAAAGCAGACGGTAAAATATTAAATTAAATATGTCTTAGAAACGTAAATATATCTTTAGTAAATAAACTAAATTTAATTCTTATGATTATAGTGAATCATAATGTGAAATGTTTTAACCTAACATCATGATGACCAAGCATTTTTTGCTGACGCCATTTTCTGGAAATAACATGTTAGCACATGTTAAAAAAGTTTCTAATATGTATTTCTTTTTGAATCAACATTAATAAGAACTAACATCACACTGAAGTTATATTATAGATAATTCGAAACAGACTCCTAATTTTTAAAATTTCAGTTGGATATGACAACTGAATGGGATGTTCATTCTCCAAGCCTCCCAAACCCGTGTGGTGACCGGGAATGACAGGATAGTCCTACTGTAGCTCCTGTATGTCGTAAAAGGCGACTAAAATGGGTACCCAACGTCTAGGATTATAGCCGGGCACCCTGCCCCTTGGGATTATATCAGGGGACCTCGGGGACTTGCCTTCTTTTGGTGAGTACGGGCATCATGACCCCGAGGCATCCTAGTGATATTTTTCTTTCCTATGGGGTTTACTGTCTTAAATAAACAAGGGTGAAGCGCCCCCCGGATAACCCTAGCGATCCTTCTCTACTTTCGACTCTCCTTGTCAACCAATTTTTGTCTTTTTTTTTTTTTTTCATTTTCTTTACGTCTAGACCACAGTTAAATCTTGTTTGACGCATCATAGCCATATCTGGCTCTTGCACCAAAAATCTTTACATTCATTCACTAACTCACTCGCACCCCAAACTTCCAAACCTCTAAAAATGACTTTTTGAGACGCAATTAGATTTAATTTATAACAGCTTCTGTTGTTCCACATCATCACCTAATTAAATGTTTATACCCTATCACTCAAAACACTTTATACAATGTTCTAAAACACGTCGTATAAATTCTTATATTTTTATGAACCTAATTCCTTGTTAGTACCATACCACTCATAAAAAATTGTATTATTAAGCTCTCTCTGAAACACATAGTTAGTATACGTTCTAATTTTTCCCCCTCCTTAATCCCTTTGAAGTCGAAACTGAGGAATTTTCAAACTTAGAAGGATACATTGTTTTATTTTTAAAGCGAATAAGATTATAATATCAGAACTTTGGTAAAATTATGAAAATACGCTGTTATCGATCATTTAAAAAATTCATTTCATTCCCATTTTATAATCTCAGTAACTGGTATGATTTTTGTAAGAGAAAATAAATTTTATGTTTAATGATGTCTTAGTAGCAGAAGGCAGTTGTTCTGTATTATTACACAAAGCTATAACTTTGATATTTAAGAGATAAGTTTATTTTCAATTCTAAGTAAGGAGGGAGACGAAGGGAAAATTGAAACATTTCTTTAAAAAAAAATTGAAATCGGTTCGAAAAGTTCAGAAATAATGATACAGGAAGAAATTAAAATAAAATAGTTAGGAGTCAAAACTTTTCTATGAAAAAAGAAATGCATTAAATTACTTAAAGCTGAATTACTGAATATTTCTCAAGAAACATTCGAGGTTCATCATTGTAAAATACTTTTTTCGACGTTAGAAAAAGAAGTAATAGAAGTTCTATAAAATCCTAGCTTTTGATAATATAAAATATGGGTTTTTTTTATTTCATTTTTCGCTTTAAAATGTATTGGTATATATTTTAGGTTGTTATAATTTATTCATAAGTCTTTTTTATTTATAAATAATTTTTAATGGCACAAAAATATTTTCTCAAATTAATTTTAAAGAGTTGCATAATTGTGTCTGTTTTTGATATTATTCTGATGTATTTGTTTAAATGTAATTCGTTGATAAATACTTCGTAATTAAAAAAAAAAAAATTAGGAAAATTCTTTTAAGACGGAAAAAATTATTGAATTACCCCCCCCACACACACACACACATTTTTTTATGCATTTGAAAAACTATTTATTCCAATAAGTTATTTATATTTTTTTCTGTGATTTATATCAGCCGAATAATATTCTTATTTCAGCGTTCTGGAGATAATTTTTTTAATTTTTGTTCATTGCATTAACAAATTCATTTCTTCACAAAAATCATTTTGGAAAAGGATAATATATAATTCATTTCATTAAGCATTTCAACTGTCATTGTTGTGCAAATAACTTCAAGTATTTAGATTGAACTGTTTTTCATTGATAGATGGCAGCACGAGAGATTTTTGTTATCTCACGTATCGAGATGCATTGTTGGAAAAAATTGCAAAATATTGGAACATAAAAAACATTTTATAACTATGTAACAATTCGTTTAATAATAATACCATAAACTTTCACTATAATTTTAAATTATTTTTGCGTACTTTCATTTAACTATTCAATTAAAGTAGATCAAATATAGATTTTTATGAGTCTTTTTTATTTTTTAATATTTTTTATAAAAACCGGCTTGTCTTTTTTTTTTTTTTTTAAAGCAATTTCAATGAATGGATCATAAATTTTTATCATTGATGTCTGAAGGATTTATTTCCGTAGTTGAATGAGATTACAATTATTCTGTACTGAAATCTTTGAACCTCAGTTTCAATATTCGCGAATGAAAAAAAATAATAAATAAATAACCATTAACTTTTTTCTTTAATACGAGCGGTACTAAAAGTTGAACATTTTAATAAAATAAGAAGTCCTTCCTTGAAAATATGGTATCATGTGTAAAGTTGAAGTCGGTGCCTTTTAATGATAATAATAATAAAAGATTCGGAGAATAAAATAATATTGTAATGGTAAACACTCTTTTGCTTATGTTCGTTGCCTATATTAGAACATTACTTGCAAATTGTGAACTATTATTATTTAGATCGCTATGAGAAACACCAACTAAAATTAATCCATTGTAACAAAGAGATGTAGCTTTGTATTCCAATAAACTGTAAACAGATGTCAGCATGAAAAAAATAAACTTCTGCAAAATAAAAATTCGTGTTTTAGTTGTAAAATGTTTTGTAGCATAAATTAATAAATAATAATATTCTCTTAATTTAGTTCCTTGAATAATTTTAATATTATGGATGAAGTTGCTGAGAAAAATCGCTTTTAGCGATCGCTACATATTAATAACCATTTTTGTTTCGGCATCCCCCCCCCACAAATTAATAATATAAG
Source organism: Nephila pilipes (assembly GCA_019974015.1). Taxonomy (NCBI): domain Eukaryota; kingdom Metazoa; phylum Arthropoda; class Arachnida; order Araneae; family Nephilidae; genus Nephila; species Nephila pilipes. The sequence goes on from BMAW01047618.1 coordinate 128,808, forward strand.
TTACAAGAGCTAAACTAGAGTGGCTTGTCACAACTTGATTTAATTATCATTGTACGGTATTAAATTTTCTTTTGTTCTCTGTTTATTATCGATACAAATGTATTCAGTTGATTTAATGTTAAATGTTTGAATTTAATTTTGTAATTGTTAGAGTAACGAAAGTCTTTGTCAGATATTTATATCGTCTACACAGGGTCATAATGGATGTGAAATACATGTTTTAATCGGTTAAATTTTTATCTAGAGTGATTTATCTTTGTTATGCCACTAAAAACTGGCTGTGTAATGGGGCTAATGAACGTAAAATCTGGTCGAGGTCCCATGTCCTCCAGTTGGAGAGGTGTGCAAGTTTAAGAGAGAGGGGCCAACTCAGGTGTCGTCCTCGTCACTCGATCGAGGTTCGTCACCAATAGCTATCGTATTACTTCTCGGTTTCGTTTAATTTTATTGACGTCGAGCTGGAAGCAACACGGGATCAACTGGCGACGGACCTCGTAATTTTGTACCTCGGTCAATTGACGAGGACGACACCTGACTGGTACCTCCCTCTCCCAACTTCCACACCACGCCAAAGGGAGGACATTGAGCCTCGCCAGATGTAATGTGCATCAGCTCTGGTTACATGTCGGGTCTTTAGTGATATCAATGTTCGAACCCACGTTTGGACGAAAACCGCCGGCGGGAGACCGCAACCGTCCATGAGTTCTAGTCTACCGCTGCCAAATTGCTTCTCAGTGCGACGTTAATAAATTATCTCAATCACTTTTTATTGAAAATGTAATGGATAAAAATTAAAAAAAGAAAAATATGTGTAGCAAAATTAATTCGATCATTCGTCACAAACATTCACTTACAATTTTAAAATAAAACTAGAAGGGAGTTAGAATTCTTAAAATAATGAAAATCATAAAAATTAATGTATGAAATTTTTTAAAGAATTATAAAATGTACTTTATTTTAAAAAGTTTTGCTAAAGAATAAGACTAAATATTTAAAAAATTTCCGTTACTTCAATTAATCGGACCTCATAAACGATAAACGTATCCATCATCTTTTAAACAATACTTGGAAATTACTTTGACGAAAATTTTCTATTTGGATTGGTAGATCATCTAAGTATTGCTTTCGGTTCCGCAAATAAAACTAAAATAATATTCGTTTGTTGAAAAATATTTTTTTCAAAAAAAACTGCACCATTGTCTGTGGTTCTTCGTCAAAAGTTTATTATTTAAACCTTGTTTAATATTAATTCAAGAAATATAAATAAAATTTATAATATTGAATTGTACCCAAAAAAGGGGCTCAGGATTGCATCAACGAAAATTAAGTAGATTAAATAACAGAATCTGAGAAATGGGAAAAAAAAAAAAAAAACCTCTGTAATTAATTTTTCACTCTGTGAAACGCACTTATCTTATTGACAATTTAAAAAATAATAAATAAAAAAAAATCATCTCTTACATCACTTTCTTAAAACATGGTTTCCGTTTTGGATTAAGATTTTACAATCTATTACGCCCAGAGCACTAATATTTAAACAAAAATCCATTCTATGTTAAAAAAAAATGTTGGCATATAAATTATTTTTAATCTTAAGAGAAAATATTGTAATATAGATATACACAACTCGTGGTCACTTTCGAAATAACCAGTCATGCCTTCTGGGTGTATTTTTTTAATTCTGATTTTTTTTTCTGTCTTTTATTTCTACTCTTTAGAAATGAACGTTGAATTAATTATTCCCCCCAATGCAAAGCTTAGCATTCTTGGATAAACGAAGTTGATCTGTGTTAGAAAATCTCTCTCTTTCCTTGCAACTTCATTATTTTCATGAACAGTTGGCCATGATTTCTTTTTTATGTTCTTTTAAAAGCACTTAACTGAATTCTGGATGCTGTGTAAGTAAAAAATAAATTGAAAACCAATTGGGGAATAAAAAAAATTGTTCAAACATATTACTCGAGACTTGAGTTAATGTCGTTTACTTTCAAAATCACATCCTAAAATTAGAACTAGTATTAAAGTTAAGGATTGATAAATTGAAGGAAAACAGTTTTATTTTTATTTTTTATTTTTAATTTTTTAAATTATTTCGTTGTGGTAGTCAACATTACTTCAAATTAGTTTTTATTTTATATAATTTCTTTATTAATAAATGGTATTAATAAAACAACCACCTTGCTTTAAAGATGCGAAAAGTCGTTTTTTCATTACTACTGGAAAGACGCTTGAAAATAAATATACGAGGTGGGGCTAAAAAAAACGAGACTGGCGCTGCTATCGAAGAAGCACGCATGCGTCAAACGCCAACCACCACCAACTATTTAGCGCGAAGCCTTCTCTTTAGAATGCAGTGCCTCTCCTTTCTGTAAACAAATCCCTATAGCTGCAGTCTTAATTCGCATTGTTTTTTGTTTGTTTGCTTCGTCGGAAAAATGACAAGTGAGCTACGAATTGTTGTCAAATTTCACATGAAACTTGAGAAAAACCGCTACTGAAACTTATAATTTATTCAAAGAAGTGTATGACAATCAATGTTAATTGCGTGCACGTGTTTGTGAGTGGTTTAAGCGTTTTCGAGAGAGCCGAGAAGACGTTGAAGAGGATTCCCACACGGGTCGCCCTTCATCTTCAAAAACGGGTGACAATATCGAAAAAATCGGTAATCTGGTTCGATCTGACCGTGGATTAAGTATTCGTGCGATTGCTGAGACTGTAGGAATTGACAAAGAATCCGTTCGGCTCATTTTTCCACCAAGACATGGCACATTCCACATTGTCTGTCAAGACGTTTTTCGACAGGTACAGCATACCAGTGTTAAACCGTCCGCATTATTCACCGAATCTTGGGCCATTCTACCTCTATCTGCTTCGTTAGATGAAATTTGATTTAGAAGGATCCAGTTTTGAATCGTTAAAACTGTAAAAGAGAAAGGCACGCGCCCTGAAGGAGCTGACAGAAGATTTCCAGCACTGTTTCAAACGATGGAAGTTTCGCATTGAGTGTTGTAAGGAAAGAGAAGTGTGTATTGAAGATGATAACAAGTAAATATATATGACCACATAATAAAATGTTTTACGCGTCATTCTCGTTATTTAATAGCCTCACCTCGTATTTCTGTTGAAGACCTTAAAAAATGTAATAAATATTATAAAATCCCAAAATATGTCTCCCATCCTAAAAATTAAAAGTAATTATAGTTAAATTTATGAACGAATTTATCTTTTGAAACTCTTGCTCAACATTAAGGTGATCAAAGATAAGAAGGAGGGGGAATTTAAGAAAAAGTACAGCATAAATAAATCAAACAATTTATTAATTCAACCAAAAATAAATTAATTATGCTTAGATTCTTGTTAGTTATTTAATTAAACGTGTATTTTTCCATTGAATGAATATTTTTTGTCAATATATTATTTTCTAACAATATACTGAAAATTTCGGAGCAAGAAATATCCTTCATATTGAATTTTACGGTAAGTGCTGCAGCTAGAGTATCAACATTCAATCTTGATTTCTTACTTGTCCAGTGGAAAGAAATCTTTCAACTGCTGCATCATTTCCAAGGCAGCACAACGTAAATTCATCAAGAATAATTAAATTTTCTTATAGAATGTGTTTATTTTTCAAATGGTTAAATATTTACACCCTTTCTTAATCAGTTTCAACTTGTTCATTTTCCCATTGTTCTAATTTTTCATAATTCAACTATACATCCAGTCTTCTAATTTCTTCAAACAGACAATGGCAATCAATTTTAATATCAGGCATTTCTTTCGATAAAAACTGGACGCAATTTTCCATTTCTTCACAACTTACTTGCGATAAAGTCAAAAAACGCCACTGAAAACTTATTTCCCATGATATTTGTTTCAGACAATTCTTCGACATATTGAAAACATATTTGGTAAAAATTCTACAATTCGTTGGTGCACTTTTCGATTATGCCCGCGTTTGATTCCCCTAAGTTTGACATTTTTTTTTTAAAGGAATAAATTTTCCTTTAAATCGTGAATTATTTTTAAGGACAAAATCATTCAAAATAAGACTAACTTTTGTAGCTGAAAATGTTCACTTTAAGTCTTTTTGAATCGTTTTGTGGAAAATAGATGCCTGATTATGTACAAAATACATTAATATCTCCGATAATTCATAATTGAAAAAAAAAATCAAGAATTTTCGAACATTTGTCTGAAATTTTAAAAAATAATGGAGAGGCTCAAATAAGGATAAAATACGCTCTACAGCAAGTGTTGGAGCGAACTATATAACTTTTGAATAACCTAAAAGTTTTTTGTATTTAACATTTGCGTAACAGTTTTGTGCGGCATCTCTGAATACAGAGATTGACAAATAATCTCTAATAATAAGAGTTTTAAAATATCGAAAAGGAGGACAGGAAGGAGGATACTTTTAGAGGAAGAACAGAACGTACAAAAAGAGAACGATTGGTCTCCTTACCAAAATGAAATTTTAAAAGAATAAAATTGAATTTTCCAAATTATACCAATTATTTTACTTAATTGTAAACAGATGCGAAATGGGGAAAATGTGCGTAATTATTGTATTTACAATCATTTCAAAGTTTTCGCTAAGTTTAAGAAATTTGATAAATAATATTTCTCTTTTTGTATTCACATTGATTATTTCATTATATAAAATTCTATTGGAAAAGTAAATAACATTCAATTGCGTATGAGCTATGTCATAAAAGAGTGATAGCAAAAAAATCAGCGAGTGCAAATCTCGAATTTAATGAAATCTAAACTCTTCCATTGTTTATTAACTAGGAACATTCTATATAATCATCAAAAAAATTTACTTTACTTTATCATCAAAATTTATTGTACCGAATTTAAATACAGTATTGAAATATTTATTTTGAATTTGTTTTATTGTATTTCATTGTGATCATTGGATAATTTTAATTACTCTGAACTATTTTTTAGCTCTTATGATGTTAGTTATGTTTTACATGAACTTTGAATGCCAATTTCCAACAATACGATATAAAATTCGCGCAGAATAATAATTTTAATTAATGGATAAGTTTAATTAGTTACTGAATGAACAAGTAAACTTGGTAATACTTTTTCATTTAGTATTAAACAATGTAAATATAACAATTTTTGCCACTATTGTAAATAAAACAATTTATTTAACAGTTGATTTATCGACAGCATGAATATATCTCACTTTTTTAAAGTTTTGTAAAAAAAAGTAATATTAAATCTATTTGCATGCACAAATATTGTGTTATTTTTTTCTTTCACATTTATTCTATTAATAGGACATAAAAAAGCATTATGTTAATCTTTTAACTATTTTTCAAATAAAATAACTCCTGATTTTTATTATATTCTTAGGATTTTGATTTGATTTTTTCTTTTCTTTTTCTTTCTTTTTAACAAACTGGTATTTCCATAGTTTTCTATTCCACCTCTTTAATAAATAGGTAAATAATATTTTTATTTTATGTAATGCATTAAGAATAATCTACTCATCTCTACAGAAAAATTCAGTTTCTGATCGTTTTTGAGTCAGCCTTTCATATTTCTATGTGTTTTAATTTTATTTCGACTTTCGAATCAGTATTTGCATTTATTATCCGTAATATATTTAATTTTATTTTCAACAAAATCGTAAAAATATATTTTACATCTCTTTCTTTTTATGTCAACCATTTTTTTAAATTTTCCATATTTCTAAGTCATTAAAATCTTCCCTTCCCCTCGAAAAATAAGAAAGTTTTGCCGTTCTTGTATATTTTTTCCATACAACAATTGGGCATTGAGTGACTTATAGCTGCCTCTTTCAATGGCGTTCCATTAATATAAGTCCTCTCATAGGAAAGAATCCTTAGAAAGTCCTTTTTTTATTCCTCTTTCGCCGCTAATGTCGTAACGTGTACTTCGTCAATTAGAGAATGAGAGAATTTATAACCTCATTCCAAAAGTTCCGCTGGAGCTAATAAAAATCACTCATCGTTTATTCCAAGCCGTGGAATGACACATCTGTTTACCTTCACTGGCGACTAGAAACCGAAAAATTGTCCTTTCTCTTCGCCAAACATACAGAAGATTCGTCAAGCGTGGATTGGTTTTGACATAGAAAAGTGCAAAAATGTGTTCTCAAAAGTTACATTCAAAGGCTGAGAATGAATTCATTAATTCTGGAGTATTTTTAAAAGAATGTATTCTCTTGAACTGTATATTACAAATTATTCTGAAGGCATTTTTAAATCGAATAAATTGTAGAAAACTTTCCAAAAATGAATCTTTTGACTGGATTTAAATAACTGCCGAAATGCTTGTTAGGAAAGTTTTATTTAATTGGATTTTCTGTCAAAGGGTTCTAGCTGACATTTTTAAATACAAGCTAACACTTTCAAAAATTTGACTAACTCTTATCCAAATTAAAATTTACTTTATATTTAATTTCTAACTAATTGCTACGATGATATTAAAAATGGGAGGGGGGGTTGGAGAGGATATTAAAAAATTTATAGCTCCCTCATAAATACCATCTTGCAAGCATCTAGAAATTATATTCCGCATATTCCGCCTTAAAACTTAATTAAATCTGTCGGAGCCAAAAGTCCTCCGGTTGGCGTGGTGTGGATGTTAGGCGAGGGGGGTGCCAGTTCAGGTGTCGTCCTCTTCCCTTGACCGAGGTTAAAATTACGAGGTCCGTTGCCAATAGCCCTCCTGTTGCTTTTAGTGCGACGTTAATAAAAATTAAGCTAGCTAAGCTAAGCTCCGCCTTAAAACGCACACTTTTAATACAAAAAAATAAGATAGAAATTTACGGGTGCGTATTATATGCCAGATATAAAAATCATAGATTTAAAAATAAGAAGAAAAAGATAGCATAAAAAAGTTATAAATCTACATAAGTACCTAAATGCCATTTATTCTATAAAAATGACGCAGACTTAAAAATTTCCTTTTTCGGATAACATGAAAAGTTCGTCATATTCGTCTTCCGTTACATCTGAAGTCACATCCTTGCGGCAACACGATTATCATTTTCTTTCGCAAATTGAATGACTTTTCATTTGAATCCAGAACTACGTTTATTTTGTTTGTTAGGACCCATATTTATTACTAATAGGAACACTAGACTAATTGCATTTCAACTAAAGTAATTGTGATTTACTAAAGCCTTCGATGTTCACTTCAAAATCACGTCTTCAAATGACTAAAGAAAGAGAAAACATCTAATTCCGCGAGTTCATTCGAGTCGGAAGGGCGTTCTTTCCCCAAATTGTGTGTACCTTTTTTTTTTCGATAATCTGGAATAATATTCTTGTGCCCATCTGCATTGAATACAATCCATCCTGATTATAGAATTTGCTCCATTAAGCTTTCCCCTCCCCTACACACATATTGTTCGTTTTATCCGTTGTCAATTCAGTATACCATTTTTCCGAAGCCTTGGAAAATCTTTCGAATGAATGACTTCAAAAGGTAAGAGCATCGCCCATGTATATATAAGACTAGTTCGTAAAGAAAACCGGTGCGTGTTTTACTTCGAATATATCTAAAAATTAAAAGATGTAGTTTGAAATTATGGCTGAGCGTTATATCCCGGAATATACGGAGTAAAGTAATTTTACGTTTTCACTCACCTCCATACAAAAGTCCTCAACCAAGTCCATCAACTCAATCCATCGTAATCTTGAACCACGGTCAGATGTCGAGGACGATACTTGAGCTGGACCTTTTCTCATTATCCACTTATCAGCACCGGGAGTACTTTGTACCAGGGCAGATGTAACGTGCATCACCACACAAAGAATCTTAGCTGGAAAAAAGGACTCGAACACGTGACTTACCGCATCATCACCTGGCTACGAGCTCGATGTCAAGACCTCTCGACTACAACGCCACGTTGCTGATTGACTTGTTATCGATGCATCGTAAATTTACAGTCAAATAACACAGAACCTCTCTTCACGTCAATGTGAAGATTTCACACTTCGAAAAATTTAACGTTTAAGAGTCCTTAATAAGATTGTCTTTCGAAGTGCGAGACCTGAACCCGTTCCAATGAATTTGTTACTTTACCAGCAAACTACAGTAACTCCGTCTATTATGTAGAATAGTGATAACTGTTGCTCTTTAAATTTCATAAAAACCGAACTTCAAATATCTTTTTTTTCCGAGAGGGTCGTTCAAAAAGTTCTTAGAAATTCCAAGAGATGGCGCTCGTAGCATCGAAAAGGGTTTATATTTAATAAGCATCGTGTGTCCATAGCCAGCTGTTTAAGTCTCAGTTACTCGTATTCGTGACCATGACTCTTTTCGCGACTCATATATTTTTTTGTCATAATTTTTCTCGCCCGATGATTTTATCCTCGCTTTCTTTGGAGAAGATTCACCGGAAGCAACCCAACGTTTTCATTTTTACTTGATTTCTAGTACATAACAATGAATCAAGGGGTCTCTCCGACAGTGACAATTCGACGCAAAAGAACGCCGAAATTCGACGCGGAGGCAATCAAATTTCGATTTGGCAGCAAATCGAAATTTTATTTTGATTCGAAATATGAAACTGAAATTTGAACCTATCAAAACTAACTCATTAATCAACGTCAAATTTGTTTCAATTCTGTTTAATAGATGGCAGCACGCAATGGTAATCGAAACAACAATTTACCTCAATCATGCCATCTGTCTTCAAATACAATTACTTTATGAACCACCCTCGTAGCAGGATTTATTAACTTAAAGAGTAAAATATACCATGTCGAGGTTCTTCTGATTTGGAATTTTGTTCAAATCATGAGACTCTTTACAAAGCATTTATTGTTCTACATAATTTGTGGCATTAATGGAACTAAATAATTTTTATTAATCTTTTAATGTGAAAATAATAACTCTCTTGTTATCTTGATCTTTCCTCATTTTCTTTTCTGTGATACTGGACTTAACACATAGCATCGAAAATTATGAAGAAGAAAAGAAAGGCTTTGCGTTAATTGCGTGGGTTTTTTTCCCCCATATTTTTCTCTAGTCAAATATTATTTCATTTTTTTTTCCTCCTGTGAAGCAATAAAAAGTACTTCTAAGCCGCTATAAATATCTAGAAAAACTCACATATGTTTGCAATAAATGCTAAAGGAGACTTCTCTGCGGTATTGAAAAACTGCTCGAGGGGATTCTTTGTGCCTTTGCTGCGAAATTCTTCTCGAAGTTTGCATATTTTAAAGCCTTTTTCTCCTCTTTTCTTTATAACCAAAAGAGGAGCAAGGCAAACGATTAATGTAGCTTCGGGCTATTAAATGACATCAATTTATTCTATCCTCTCAAGTTTTTCATGAATTCACCACACCGAAAGAACTAATAGAACTGCATTCTAAATATTTTAAGCCAGTATTTCATCAAAATAACAAAAAATCGATGGCTGTTGAATGAAATTGGATTTTCTCTAAAAGCCTAGAATTGAAAAAGATGAATTATTTAAAAAATTCCATTCTGCAAAAATCGAAAATTTTCTTAAGGCGTTATTAAATTCGACGATTTCCTGTGACGTGGTAAACAAACTGATATTCATGACATAAAACTCATTTTACGTGTGTGTGTCACGAATATCATTTTTATATTTGTAATGCTTGAATAGTATTAAATTTCATTAAGCACATGGTGTGCCGAAAATCACTTCGCACTTTTAAATGAAAAAAGTTTATATTTTGTAAAAGAATATATTTGCTTCTGTATCTAAAACTTCAAATCTAAAGTACAAATCTGAATCTGCTTCTTTTTCCAATATTCCTTTCATGCTTTTTCGATTCTACCATTATTTTCTTATGGCATTACTAAATTTTTGAAATAAAATTAAAAATTAAATTTTTTCGTTGCTCTACCGTTCATTTACATTTATATTAAACTTTTCTGAAAACGAAATGTATATATCTTGTATCTATCTGTATCAAGAGATGTTTACTTGAGTAAAAAACGAGTTCCTTTTTATTTATTGTAAAATAGTTACGAATGAGAATAAGTGAATTTGTTTGGATAGATTCTCTCTTGTGTTTGGTATTCAATACACATGTATGTATGTATGTTTGTATGTATGTGTTTGTATGTATGTGTGTGTGTATGTGTGTGTATATATGTGTGTATATATGTGTGTATATATATGTGTGTATATATGTGTATGTATATATATGTATGTATGTGTATGTATATACAGTGGCTCAAACAATTGAGGATACACCTTACTTTCACTTGATAAATCCAACTTAATGAAAATAACACATTAACTAGAATAGAAGACGTATTTTTACTTTTACACGTAATAAAAGGGTTAATTTACAGTAAAAATAACGAAAATCAACAAAAAAAATCTAAAATTAAAAGTTTTACAAATATTTGAAGTAAACATAGGCAGATCTTTACCTCAAAAAATTAAGGATACACCAATGAAATTTTTTCGATATATTACATGCATAGACAGTATCAGTATTTTGTTGCATGTCCTTTGGCTTTTACAATGTCCTCCAAACGTCTCGGTACCGATTCGACCAATTTTTTAGTGGTATCTGGAGATATTTTATCCCATTCTTCTTGTAACACTTGCTTTAAATGGGCTTTGTTTCTAATCTGGTGTTTTTGGACCGCTGTTTCTAGTGTGGCCCACAAATTTTCTATGACATTGATGTCAGGGGACTGTGGTGGTGTGTGCAATTGCTGTTTACAATGAAAAAGACACCAAATTTTGACATTACGTGCCGTGTGTTTGGGGTCGTTGTCGTGCTGAAATATAAAATTTCCATCTGAACCCAATTTTTGTGCACTTTCTTTAAGATTGTTGCGGAGTATGTCTATATAAAGCTTATGATCCATTATACCATCTATAAAAACTAAATTTCCTACCCCATTTGCAGCCATACAACCCCAAACCATGACGGAGCCACCACCATGTTTAACTGTAGGACGTAAATTTTTTGGATCCAAAGCGGTGTTCGGCTTTCTCCAAACGGTGTGACGACCATCGCTTCCAAAAATGTTGAATTTACTTTCATCACTAAATATAACTTTCTTCCAAAAGTTTTCTGTCTTCAACTGATGAGTTTTTGCAAACTCCAAACGCTTTTTCTGATTTTGTAAGCTTATGAAAGGTTTCTTTCTAGCTACTCGACTGCTATATCCAGCATGTCTAATCACATTTCTCACAGTTTCAGCACTTACACTTCTGCAGATTATTCGAGAAGTTTCTGCAGCTAGTTTGACTGCACTCAGTTTAGGATTAATCTTGATATCTTTTAAAATTTTCCTTTTAGCTACATCACTCAGAATACTTTTCCTTCCTCTTCCACTCTTATTTTGAATTAATCCATCGTGTTTAAATTTCCCAATGATTTTCTGGACACATGAGTGACTTCTACCGACAATTACAGCTATTTCACGATAAGATTTTCCCTTCTTAAATAACCTTAATATAAATTTTCTTACATCAATACTAATCTCTTTCCGAGGAGCCATTTTCCATTTAAAATTGCAGCTTTATATTCTCATAACCAACTTCAAAAGACAGAAATAACAGTTGAAAAAGTTTAGGATAAAATTTCCCAAACTTTAGTAGCAAGCAAAAAGAAATCAAGTGGTAGTTAAACAAAAATTTCGTTTGTGTATCCTCAATTTTTTTGAGGTAAAAATCTGCTTATGTTTATTTGAAATGCCTCTAAAAAGTTTTATTTTAGAATTTTGTCGTTGATTTTTCTTTATTTTTACTGTTAATTAAACCTTTTGTTATGTCTAAGAATAAAAATTGGATTTATCAAGTAAAAGTAAGGTGTATCCTCAATTGTTTGTGCCACTGTATATGTGTGTATATATGTATGTGTGTGTTTATATATATCGTCTGCAAATAGTTGCATTTATTAATGAAAAAATATATATGGCAATGAAATAAAGCAATAAGTTAAGAATACGTAATACGTAACTTATCCTCTATAAAATAGTGTAATTAACTAAGCAATTTTATTCTTTTTATATAATATTAATTAAGCAACTCAGAATGTTACTTTATTCCAATTTTGATTCACAAATTTAATTTCTCCGAATACAATACTGAGAGAAATTAATCTTATTTACAAGTTTAACTAAAATATCTTTTTTTAATGTATTAACTAATACAAATTCCATCACAGAATGGTTTCACATTATTTGGCGAAGCATTACTTATTCTGAGTATTGTTATAAATATTTATGAGAAAGCGTTTCAAAATCTAACTAGATGTATCAGAAATTCTAAGAACTTCTTATTATTTTTAAAGCAATTTCTAGCGAAATTATATGTTTCCGAAAAAGGTGAAATGATTACTTCCTGGAATGCAATCATCTCGATTAGCATAAAATTATTTCAACTATTAATATCTGGAAAGAAAATGCTGAAGTTTTTATAATAAAAAGCAGTATCAAACGATTCTAACGTGAGATATAGCATTTTTCAAATAGTGCTACGTCGATTTTTTTTTTTTTACGTACTTTGTCCATCTGACCGTACATATCTTCAAATATAAAAATAACTGATGTTTTAAAAAATGATTTTTTGCGGGATTTTAAAAAAGAAAAAAAAATTGAGGGTTTTTTCATTGAGGTTAATGACATCTCCCTCTACCAAATCATTTTAAATATATTTTTATGCATTTTTATAATGTCATACACATATAGAAAACTTGTGTTTGCTATTACGTAAAATTTCCCATCCTTAAAAAAAGTTTTATAAATCCATCAAATCTTAAGGGCTATGGCAGTCCAATAGATGTTGTCCTTGAATGCAGGATTTATGACCGGAGACGTTCGAGTCCAGTAGTAGTCATCCAGAGTTCTCGTTCCATTTTCCTTTCATATTACGTGTGGGAGGCTGCTGGTGGCCGCGGTAGCCTAGTGGTCATGGCTTCGGATTTGTGGCCGGCCGTATTCGTTCAGTTGCGGGTTCGAGCCTTGGCCGCTAAAGACCCGCTATGTAGCCGGGGCTTATGCACGTTAAATCTGTCGGGGCCCAAAGTCCTCCCGCTGGCGTGGCGTGGTGTGGAAGTTAGGAGAGGGGTGTGCCAGCTCAGGTTCATCCTCCTCACTTGACTGTGGTTCAAAATTACGAGGTCCGTCGACGACAGCCTTCGTGTTGCTTCTTTAACGACAGCCTTCGTGTTGCCACTTTAGTTCTTATTAACGTCGCTTTGCGACGTTAATAAGAACTAAAGTGGGAGGCTGCTGAAAGTAAATGGAAACAAGCCTCAAAGTCATGTCAAAGCTAGGTGGGGAAATTAGCAGAGTGATGTCCCGTCTCAGGTATCGCTCTCATCATCTGGTCAAGATTACCGAGTACTCATGGTTGCGATTTCATGCTTGGCATTGTTTCCTTTCGAATCGTGGGTTCGAGACCTGATGCCCCTAAGATTTCTCACTCTAAGAAGTATTTTGCTTTTTAAAATACACTTTTAAAATCTGAATTATAAATTATTGGACGACTACAAAAATTCAAATGCTAATTCTATTTAGCATATTGATGCTTTAATAAAACAATATCCATTTATGTAAAATCCCAATTTAAGGAACTGAACACTGGTGTTTAAATTTCTCAGATAACAAATGGAGAAGTCTTTTTGCTTCAAATATGGATAAAATCAGTCTCTTTTTGAAATAATGTTGTGACTTTTTAGCAGCATTTGATAACTGTCCTTCAAAAAAGCGCAAGCAAACATTTCATTCTTTTATGCATATATTTGGACAAAAATTCGCGCCAAGATGGAAGTATACGAAGGCAACAAAATTCAATATATTTGATTGTGATTTATTTTTTTAGTAACTTCATGTTCAGAAACAACACGAATGCTGTTGGTGATTCACCTCGTAATTTTGAACCCAGATCAAGCGACACAAACAACACTAGAGCTGGTATATCTTAACTCTTCTAACTTCTACGCCAATATAATCTACGGACTTAAGCACTGTAAATTTAACGTGTATCACCTCCGCTACACGAGGGTTTTTTGGTGTGGGATCAGGACTCGAGCCTACAACCCGACCAACGCCAATTTTGAGCTCGTGACTATGACTACTCAGCTACTGCGACCATAAAATGGAGAAACTTGGCACTTTAAGATACGGCCAAATGACTTAAACTACACTTGAGTTATTTCTGTGGCGGTAGCGAACACATTTCCGCCACATTTCCTCATTTCACAAACCACGCGAACATTTTGATTCTTACTTTCCTATTAATGTTCGCAAGTGGTCCTTATTATCATATGTGGGCTTCTGTTAATTTGGATGAATTAGGACTCAGACTTGAAGTTCATCTGTAACGTAGCGGCCTACTTTAACTACCGAACCACCGCGGCTCCAGATATTATGATTTCTGATATGTTTCCAATATTTTTATGTTGTCATCTGGCTCTTGCGCCAATAAACTTCACTCACACTCTCTTTAATTCCGTGCCTAAGATTTTTCATTTAACGCTTAATTCAATTCTCCATCACTCTTTAAGATTTGCTAGAATTCTTACTAATTTTTAGCAATACGTAATTATTTTTCATGAAAATTATATCTGTTATGTTCCTTTACAGATTTCACTATGGATTACGAGGAATCTCACGATAATTTGAGTGACGCAGAGCCCGACAGTGATCACGAGGATGGAGATGACCCCCAGAAACTCCTGGGTACCTGGTTAGGGGAGTTGGAAAACCTCAAAATAGTAAGTGTTTGCCATTTGTTTTAGTTCATGCTTTTCTAAGGTAAATGAGTAAAGACGTGGTCAATTGTAACACAAACTCGTGTGTTTTCGGACATATGACTGAATTTCAAAAAGTAATGACGATTTAAGAGAAATTGATAATTTTAACAAACCATCTGTGTTATCTGTCAATAGTTTACACTTTTATTTTCCACCCACATTTTGATTGGTTAATTAATAGGAGTTAAAAACTATGGTTATAGAAAAGTATCGGTACAGAAAACAATTATTTAATGACACATAAACTCAATTCGTTTTATCTTTATTTAACCTTAACACAGTCAACTTATTCGTAATAAATGAAGTAACATTTTAAATAATTTTGGCAACTACGAGAATCGCGCTTTCAGTATGTCTTTAGAAAATCCAAGAGGTGGTAATTGTAACATTGAAAATGGCTTGTTTTTAGTAAACATCATGGCTCACTAGACATCCGTCTAAGTCTCAGTTACTCGCATTCGTGATCATAACGCTGTTCACACTTCAAAAATTCATCGTCATAACTTTACCTGCCGATGAAATCATCTTCACAACTTTTGGAGCTGATTCGCAGGAAAAACCCATTCTTTTGATTTCATTGTTTTCTAGTGTTATAACGATGAATCCATTTTTTTTTTTCAACAGTGACAACTCGACGCGGCAAGTAATCAAATTTTTATGTGGCAGAAAATGACTACCAAATCAAAACCAACTTATGAGTCAATGCCAAATTTTTTTCCGTCTACGTTTAACTGAGGGCAGCACCCAATGGTAACGACATTTTACCTTAATGATGCCATATGTATTCAAATACAAATACTTTTTGAACCATCTTCATACAAACTAATCTTTAGAAGAGTAATGTTTGTATACATAAACATTCTTTATTAAAGATTTCCCGTTGATAATTTTTAGTTCGAATTAGCTGAAACTACTGGCAATTGTCATTCAAAAATGAGCATTAATATCATTAAACTTCTATTCGCATCCTTCAAGATTATGTAAATGAATAAAAGGCAATATGAGAATTGAACTTTTTTAGAATATTAAGCTTAGTTATTTTCCATATTATTAATACGTGAATAATTCTCTCGGATGGGTTACTAATTTAAGCAGAATCAATTATTTCATGGAATATGCTTGCTATGCTTTGGAAGTTAGATACAGCATTCAATCAAAGTACTCGTAACTTATTCGATTCATGCTTCATCAAGTAAATCATTTTAACTTTTGAATAAACAAAATCACGTATTTTGAAACTATTTATTCATTATAGAATGAAAAATATTTGCAATTGTTCAATTATAAAGAAAGAAAGAGCCATCTACTTGAGTTAACCAAAGAATTTTGAATAACAATTTAAATAGGAAATAGTTATAGAATTTAAGAATTCTATCCGATTCAATTGTTCAAAATGAGAACTCAGTCGGTCCCCGTTTCATCAAAGCGTTCCTTTTCACCGTTCAGAAAATTTCACCATCAACTGTTAGAACAAAGCATTAGCGAAGTCTCGTGGGAAAAAAGGCTGAACTTTTCATCCGCATTTTCTAGATGCAGTTTATTCCTCTGTTTTTCCCCCCCCCCTTTTTTTTTATACTATATGGGTAATAAAGAAAAGTCTTGAATAAGTTTAATAGTTTTAAAACTATTCTTAAACTAATTCATGTAAAAATGCATAACTTTTCACGGATGTTTCTATGGCAACTTCTCGCGATCAAAGAAACTAAAAGGGGAAAAAATTATTATTATCATTGAAATTGTTTTTAACGCTTAAATAACCTCCCTCCTCTTTAATCTAATTATCCATTAAGAATTTTCACATCAATACCACGAGTGTTCTTTTGTAGCTTTACATAATGCAATTTTCGAGACAATTTTCGCTTCAAAATTCTTGTGAAAATGGCGTAGGCTGTTATTTTCGTTTTTCTAATTGTAATCGATAATTTTCATTTCTTTATATAGCTGTTAATACCTTGCTGCTTTTATGCATCTTCTAACTTAAAATTACTCCTAATGCTCGAAAAAATAATAATTTCAGGAATTTTTTCTTTCAAAAAGTGCTTTTCTTACGTTTTGTTTCTTGATGTTAATTTAATTATGCACATCGCGCTGTTATTTGTCTATTACAAAGCATTGCAAAATATTTATGCAAATTTGTTACAGTTATTCTTTTCATGAAAAAGCTACTGAAATGAGTTTTTGAAAAATGGTGAACTAACTAACATTTACAATTGAAAGTTATCCATCAAGTAAATTCATTTATTGATTGCAGAGTCAACTATAGCTCTGGGTAGAGTGAAATTCTGTGAAAAAATAACCAATAACGAAATGTATTATTTTTCAAGGTTGATTACAAAATAGCAAGTAAAATTTTTATTTATTGATACTAAATTTCTTTATTATTTTAAATTCCTAGAGAAGAATATTACCATATAAAATTTTAATAAATTTTTACATTTATATAATAATGTTTTTTATTTTATTTATTTATTTAAAATTTTTAATTTTTTTCTTTCTATTTTGCATTATCTCGTTCTTATAATTAGCTTATCCGTAGTGAAATAAATACAAGTATTGAAATATAATGATTGCCCTGCACACGCGCATATCTGAAATAACTCTTTTATCTCCTGTCTCGTCTCAAAAATATCACGTGGTCTGTTCCTGTGACGTACTTATTTGAAAGTCTAATTTGAAATGGCATGAATATATGTATAATCAAGACAAAGCAAAAAAATATGGATTGTAAATTGGGTTAAGTGGCAAACCTTCTGGTGTTTGTCTAGTATGTCTGATTTATAAATAGGAAATATATACTTAACTTCAATCATTGACATTATTTTCTGTAACATTGTATTTTATATATAAAAAAAGCTTTAAATAAAATTTCTTTTACAGCCGCGAACGGATTAAAATAAATCCTGTAAGAAAGGGACTTTTATTTATATATAAACTCTTATATTATCTTAATTCGAAATTTTAAGAATCTCAAAATACATGATAAATTCCAACGGAACTTATGAAAGGCTACTATTTTTATTTGTTATCCTTAAAACACTTGAAATATATTCTTGATTAGCTCCTTTCTTCATAAACATAGGAAAGAAAATGCTTCAAACAGTTTTATAATACTGTCATGAATTAAGTTTGGAAATATATCGTGTTAATTAATATTCATAAAAGTTTTATCGTTGTTTTAAATATAAGCTGACACATTAATACTTCCTTAATAGATAATCTTGCATTTTCTCTTTTAAAACTATTTACGTGCGTCTGTTATTCTTAATTGCAGAAATTTGATACGTTTCATGAAAGTAGAATTAAAGTTTCTTTGCAAGATTTATTTCTGAAATGAAATAATTTGTTGCTTTTCGTGAACAATATCAAGGATATTTGCAATTACATCTTTTTCTTAAAGAAAATCGACTGTGAGTTTCTGTGCATTTAAAAAAAACTATGATAACTAATAGAAAATAGAATATTCACATTACATCGTTTAGTAACATTTGTTTTCTTTCAGTATGTATAATTTTTCACTTATTTTCCTCTTCAAAAAACGAAGTCTTGCTTTTTGAGGTACAGTGTCTGACATCTGAAAATTTTCTGTCTGTAGTCACTGAGTAAAAGAAATATACTATCTTTATATATTTGAATGCAAAAAAGTGCATCCGAAATAGCAAAAAATAATGAAGGTTTCTACGGAGTTACATTTTTCTTCCATTTTTTTTTTTTTTTTTAATTTACTCGTATTTTAATGTCATTGATGCCACTGAAGATCAACCGCGTAGCCGCGGCTGATGAACATTAATTCTGTCGAGACTCAAAGTCCTCACGTTGGTATGGTGTGGGAGTTTGGAGAAGGAGGTGCAAACAAAGGTGTCGTTCTCGTCACTAAACAGAGGTCTATCGCCAACAGTCGTCGTCGTTATCGTCCAAGAAATCGTGATGCCAATGGAATACAGATTGATATACATTCCAAAAAAAAAAAAAAAAGTTAGAAGTATTAGAATTATGACGTCACTCTCTATAAACACATCGTTTTCTTTTATTTTCTTTTGATTTTCAAAATTTTGCGTTATTTTTTGTTCTTTCCTCCAATATGTACTGTTATTCTTTACACTTTATTGTTCTAACAAAAATTGTAAAAAAAAAATTCTTTTTTGTCAACAAAGGCTGAGTGTGGGGGTGATTCCTTGCGGAAGGGAGGGTGCTGCTCTAAAGCCTTTGGGTGAGTTCGGTCCCCTTGGGCAATCTGCCAATAACCCTCGTGTTGCTCTAGTACAACGTTAATTAAACCAATCTCTTTTAATGATTCTTTGTTGGGTTTTCCGGACTTTAAAAGTATTCTAAATTTAAATTGACTGAATGTACTCAAAAAAAAAAAAAAGAAGAAGAAGAAAGAAAGAAAATTTTACATCCTGACAACAAAAAATTGTATTTTAAAAATATTTTACCACATTTACATGATTTTATATAATCACTAAAAAATTTGGAATTGTAAAAAAATTCGCAGAATCTGCTTATAACAATTTATTGTTTCCAAAGAATGGAAAGCACCGAATTGCGACATTTTAAGTACTTCGTAAATACAATGTTGATTCAAAGACTTAAATGAATTAGCTCCTTTTTACCTTTCTCGGAAGTGTTCTACGTATTACGAACATAAAACTATTCTCTCCGTGCTTCTCCCTTAAAAACACTTTGTCGTACGGCATAAAGCCTGTTTCGAATGATTTTCTTCTGAATGAGGCTAAAAAAAAAGCCTTTCAACGCACAGTGATTTGTGACAAATAAGTAGCGATAGTTGCAACTCGGACTTTCAAAAGCATTTTATGAAAAAAAAGTAATCTTGCGAAAATTGGATTACCGCCATCAAATAAAAAGGTTTCTTTCTGAGAAAAGGGGACAGTAAGAAATTTATTTTTCGATACGAGGTAAAATGATTCGATCTTGCCCAGCAACAATAATCCTATAGCTAAAAATATTATGCAAAGTGAAAATATGTATGACGAATCGATAAGTTTAGGAACGATAAAAGTTTTAAAGCAGGTTTAAAATGCAAAAAAAAAAAGAAAAGAAAAAGAAAGAAAACATTTTTAAAAAATCTATGCTCTTTTCTACTTTCAAATAAATTTGTCGTCTTCGGATGTATTCATAAAATATTTAAATTCTAACTCTTTAAACCGATTTTTACGAATCGTGCTTCTTATATTTTTTAATGTGTTTAATATTTCGTTTGAAAGCATTTAGATATAAATATTTAACATCCGGTGTTTATATATTTCATTGCCAAAAATATTAAAATATTAACATATGTATTTTTTATGTCTGATTTTATTTTCTTGAGTTTAAAATGGTTACTAATTAAAAATACGTTGTTCTTTCTAGGAAACTCAAACACTATGTCAATCTTTTCACAATCAGGTTTTTTTTTTTAACAAAATAAAATATTTGTTCCACAAAAAAGTTCGTAGTTATTTTTTGATCGATACTTCCTTGAAATTTCTGTTTGTTGACTTTCGATATTTATATGTATAGCCACTCTCTTTATTATCTGGCATTTTTACACATGCAGACAAGTCTTACTGACATTATTTTATGCCTTCTCCTTCTATGGAATAATGTAGGTTATTAAAATGAAACATTACATTTTTTTGTAGTCTTAGCTATTTTCTGCGTATAATATTATGTTTGCGTGTTCTACATAAAAAATTTTTGTAATAAGGCTTGTTTTTTTCTATTTAAGTGTGTTATTTTAGTGATATTCCAATAATTCATTTTTTTTTTTTGCGTTAGATCATTGGTGTTTTGGTACGATATTTGGGGGCCACGGTAGCCTAGTGGTCAAGGTCGTGGATAGCGGCTGGCGGTTTTCGTTCAGTCGCGGGTTCGATCCTTGGCCACCAAAGACCCGCCGTGTAGCCGGGGCTGATGCACGTTAAATCTGTTCGGGGCCCAAAGTCCTCCCGTTGGCGTGGTGTGGATGTTAGGAGAGGGGGGTGCCAGCTCAGGTGTCGTCCTCGTCACTTGACCGTGGTTCAAAATTACGAGGTCCGTCGCCAATAGCCCTAGTGTTGCTTCTAGTGCGACGTTAATATAAACTAAACTAAAAAACTAAATTGGTACGATATTTACTGGATTACCTAGTGTGTGTGCGTGCGTGAATTTTTTTTATAATGTGATGGTTATATCTGTAAGTACAAATACTCATTATTTCATTCCATTCCAAAGTATAGAACAGTATTAATTACATTATCTCTATTTATTTAAATTTTGGTTTTTCTATAACCTCGCTTTGTTTTTAATTGTTTGCTTCTTAAATAGCTTATTGTTATTATTTTAGGTTTTACATTTTCAATAGTTTGATAATTTAAGTAAATTCTTGTTTGATTTTCATAAGTATTTTTTTTATTTTGATGTTTGGTTATTCCTTTAACTACTTGAATATTTTACTCTTAGTTATCTTTTGTTTTAAATATTATATATATACACTAAGTTTTTAATCATTTCGCAAATATTGTATTTGAAAAATTATATTTCGGTCATAGCACAATAAAGAAATGTTATATATTTCAAATTATGATTTTATTAATATTTCTCGAGAGAGAAGCAGTTACATAGTGATAGAGGTGGATCCAACGCAATATGCGTCCACTCGATCCTGTGGTTGAGCCAAAAGAGAACGAAACTTTCCCTGTTTGGGAAGTTCATGCACAAATTATTCGGATCACATGGTACTAGATTTCAGGATCTTTAAGTATTTTGTATGGAGATACAGAGAGTCGGGCTAGCCACTCGGCCTGTACACTAGCTAGTAATTAGCGTCCCAGGCCCAAAAGACTACGGAAACGGAGATTGGAACAGCCTAATAGGACTTATTTGTCACTAGTAGACTTTTAACTTTAACTTTGTTATTTCTTACGTACAATATTTTAAAAACAATATACTGGGTGAATATTAATTTCTTATACTGTACGAGCATAAATGGTATATTTGTTGTTCCTATGCTCATAATTCAACTTTTCTTAGATGTGTTCATCGCGAATGTTGCACATTAAAATAAACAGTAAAAACTTCTCAGTGTATATTGGAATTGTATATTATTATTGTGTATATTATTATTCTTTATACTCAGTGTATATTATTATTCTTTATTTATTGAAATTTGCTTTGAACTAATATATATTGTTAAGATTTCTAATCGAATATAAGTAGCGGATAGATTTTTTTCAATTATTCCATTACATGAACTGATTAATTAGTCTGAAATCTATTATGGAGTACCACTGTTAAAAAATTAATTGAAGTTAATGTATCTTTAAAAATTATGAGTAAATGCAAAAGATTTTTTTAAATCGTTAGGAAAGTCATTGTAACGCGATAAATATTTTTTTAAAAAATAGGAGTTTTTTCATATAAATCAAATTCAAAGAAAACATGCTGAACTGTTCACGATACTTATGTACAATGCTTTTTTTTTTTTTTTTGCTGTTTTAAATTATTCTTTTATAGTAAGGTTAATGTTAATTTCCAAATCTTACCTTTCAATTTTGTTTAATTTTATCGCCGGCATTATTTTATTTGATTATTTACTTAAATCTCAATTATTTTACTGCGTTTGTGTAAATTCTGAGTACACCGATATTTTAATTATAAAACAACTTCATCAGTAAAATATATATAATTTCCCATTTAATAGAAAAATTGTATTATTCAAAAGTTTCTATGAAATCTGTTTGTAGATTACAGATGGAAAATAAGTCGTTGTTTATTATACAATCCATTTTTAGAGAATTCATATCCATGCAACGGAAGTATTTTGTTCTAGATAATTTTCCAATTTCATTCCTTTAAATTTGAAAATTATTGTAAAATTGCTCCAACTATGTAAGAAGGAGAAAAGCCCAAGGATTAATATTAAAACCTAAAACTATCTCTTCCTTTGCTAAAAGGGTTTTTTTTTTTTTTTTGCGTTTATATTGTAGTGAAAAAAAAGATCCAACTTCACTCGTTGAGCTCTTGCATTTATGTTCTGAAAGGTTCGGTACGTTTCCTGTCTGAAACAGGAAAGAGTCCGAGTGTGTCAAAATTTATGTAATTTTTTTTCCGACTTCCTTTACTTTAAATGTGGATCATTGAGCTAAAGTGTCTCAAGCACTTGAAATTGTACGTATAACAATTTCTGAGTTGCACAGTTCCTGCTGTTATCCGTCAATTATATTTATTCTGAAAGATAAATAATTAAAGCTTTTGAAAAAACGTTCTATTTTTTTAGCCATTGTTATTGATAGATACTTTTTAAAATTAGATAAGCATACGTGCACACTCTTGAGAATAATTTTTTAACATTATAAGTATAAGTATGTATGCATATTCTTGAGTCTCGTTTTTAAATTAAATGAGTACTCATACAATCCTTTTGGATATAATTTTTAAATGGATAAATTTACTAGTATATAAGTCAAACACGTTCTATAAGAAAAATAATAGAATGAAAAAACAAATACTCACAGGTTTTCCATAACTCTTAAATGTGGCGGCTTAATTCATTTATATGGAATACTTCCTTATAACTATCTTTAAATACTCGGATTTCTTTTTATAATAGTGAACTGGAACGAAAAGTAATTTTTTATCTCAATTTATTTTTTGTCAGCAGTTTTATTAAGAATAAAGATTTCATTTCAGCTAAAAGCTTCTTCGCATTCAATCTCATTCGACTGTAAACTCAAATGCAGATCTCTAACCTTTTTCCCCCGTTTTATTTCAAAGGAATAAAATTTACTTACTTCCGAAGTATATATATATAACTCCGAATCCCATTTTAAAGATATCATTACAAGTAACATTCGGAAAAATTTTAATGAAGAATCTTAATTAAGAAAAACATTTTTGTTAGTATGTTTATAAAAGATCCAAAGAAAGTTTTTAAATCATTGCTGTCTTTCAATGAAGAAAATTTAATTCATTTTAATTAAAATAACCTAAGATATATACTACACTGAAAACCTTGATAGAAAGTCAAATATTTTAAGATAAATTAACCGATTTGTTCATTCCTAGAGCAAAATTAAACTTTTCTTTACATTTGACTTTGTCTCATCCATGGCCATATTCTTCCTTTTTTCTTAATTTTTTTTTCCTTTTGTGTGTATGTGTTTGTAAATATATCACTCAGTCCGTAAAAATACGAATTGTGTAAATTAATTTTACATACGATTAATAGATTTGGAAAGGATAGATATTTTTTCTAGTTGTTTAATGTGTAAAAGAAGATTTAATTATCATCTTACTTGGGAGAATACCGTTTTATTGACTTTAACGAGGGGCCGCGGTAGCCTAGTGGTCAAGGTCGTGGACTAGCGGCCGCGGTTTTCGTTCAGTCGCGGGTTCGATCCTTGGCCGCCAAAGATCCGCCGTGCAGCCGGGGCTGATGCACGTTAAATCTGTTCGGGGCCCAAAGTCCTCCTGTTGGCGTAATGTGGATGTTAGGAGACGAGGATGCCCGTTCAGGTGTCGTTCTCGTCACTTGACCATGGTTCAAAATTACGAGGTCCGTCGCCAATAGCCCTCGTGTTGCTTCTAGTGCGACGTTAATAAAAACTAAACTTTAACAAGCTTACGAAAATAGTATTTTAGCTGTAAATTTTGCTTATTTCAATCCTCCATATTTTTCAAAAATCGTCTGTTTTACTAATCCTCTCCTACAAAAAGAAAAGATTTGTAATACGTTTTTGACAAAAATAGTTGGAAAATTTCAGTAATTTAGTGATATTCTGAAGTTTACTTTCTGCTGGATAAACAAACCCACTATTCTGATAACAAAGAATGCAAAGTAATATGTTTTGTTAGCTCCCAAGCAGCTATTGTTCTTTGGTGGGGCGTTTTGATGTATCAGATCACTTTTCAATTTTTTATCGTTTGCTTCAATTTTAATTACATTTAGCTTAAATATATTCAATTGAATAATTTATCGTTTGCTTTAATATTAATAACATGTAGCTGGTATAATATTCAATTTAATAATTTATCGTTTCGTTTAATTTTAATATCGGAAAAATTTACTATTGTCCATTACTCGGATATTTCATCCCTTACTTAAATTTTTATATTTAATAGAGTAATTTAATATAAAAAAACTTTATACCTTGGGTGGCTAAATCTATTCTTCACAAAACTTTGCATAAAATGCTTGTAGTGTTTTTTATCATTGGTTTCTTATATAAAAACTCTAAAATTTACTATCAAAGTGCAAAGGAAGAATCTGATAAACTTGCATATGCTTTAAATCTGAAATTTGGTAAATTGATTCATTATCTTACATAAAATCTATAAACATGTGTGCAGCATTTGTGTATGTACATGCAATCACAAAAAGCTTTATTAATACTTCTATTCTCTCATTTCTCAGTGCTTAATTGGCCCCTGTAGCCTAGTAGTTATGATCGCAAACTGGACAACGTTGTTTCCGTGGGTTCGGGGATTCGAATCCAAATGCCGCTTAAGACTCACCGTGTAGCGAGTTATGCACGTTAATATATCGAGATTTCAAGTTGATGTTTGGTGCAAACTCGGGTACTAACTTCGGCATTTAACCGAGGTTCAACATCTAGACCACAGTTAAATCTTGTTTGGCGCAGCATAGCCACATCTGTGGCTCTTGCGCCAATAAACTTTACATTCACTCTCTCACTTAACTAATTTTCATGTTCATGATCTCATCCACTAGAAAAGTATTTTGCCTTTCATTACCTATGGCTCTTGAGTCTGGGTCCTACTGTTCACGTGAAGAACAATTCTAAGCTCTTCGGCGAATCCAGAAGCAAATTTTCTTGCGTGTCAACTATGATTATTGTACTGTTAGTTACGAAACAGCTTTTGCA
The DNA here is from genome assembly GCA_019974015.1 of Nephila pilipes. Classification (NCBI taxonomy): domain Eukaryota; kingdom Metazoa; phylum Arthropoda; class Arachnida; order Araneae; family Nephilidae; genus Nephila; species Nephila pilipes. Next base: position 154,420 of record BMAW01047618.1, read on the forward strand.
GTTACTGGATTTCCTCATATTGATATTATCTTCCAAAATATGGCTTTCAAAGTTTATCTCTCTATGTCATCTGTGTCAAGCTCTACGATTGCCTGATGCCATTTTCGGATCTCCTGCAGCCATCAGAGCGAAGCGCAGTCCATTCAATAATTTATCATAGTTTTCTGTTTGTTTGCTTTACCAATTTCCGCAAAGTTAACATTTGAGTTGGTTCTGTATTTGTAATTCGCTACAGTGGTATTGAAATTGAACATCATTATTCAGAATGTGTGATAAATGTACTGTTTTATTGACGAATTTATAAGCGTCAACTAAAATGGATACCCAGTGTCTGAGAGTATAGCCGGGCACCCTGCCCCTGAGGATTTTATCAGGGAACCTCAGGGACTTGCCTTCTTCAGGTAAGTATGGGCATCATGACTCCGAGGCCCCCTAGTGATTTTTTTTCTTTCCCATGGGGTTTACTGTCTTTGATAAACACGGGTGACGCGCCCCTGGGTTACCCTAGAGATCCTTCTCTATTTTCGACCCTCTTTGTCAACCAATTTGTGTCTTTTCTTCAATTTATTCTCGTCAAGACCACAATTAAATCTTGTTTGGTGCAGCATAGCCATATCTGGCTCTTGCGCCAATACACTTTACTTTCTCACTTGACCCTTCTTGTCGATCGACCTCAGAGACTTGCCTTCTTTAGGCAAATTCGGGTATCATGACACCGAGGTTCCCTAGTGATCTTTTTTCTTTCCCAAGGGGTTTACTGTGTTTGGTAAACACGGGGGACGTGCCCCCGGGATACCCTAGCGATCCTTCTTTATGTTCGACCCTCCTTCTCGTCAACCAATTTGTCTTTTCCTCAATTTCTTCTCGTCTAGATCACAGTTAATTCTTTTTTGGCGCAGCATAACCATATTTGGCTCATGCGCCAATAAACTTTACTTACTTACATGACCTTTTTGTCTATCAATGTTTTTATGTTTAGATCACAGATTTACCTTGTTAGGCGCAGTACAGCCACATCTGGCTCATGCGCCATTAAAACTAAACTATCATCATCATATTCAGATTCCCTTTTTTCTCAGAAACTCTAGAAAAATAATTCTATCTGCTTGCTTATAGCAATGGAGGAATTAAAAACAATACAACTGCTCATCTATAGACAGAGATATTTGTTCTGCTGTTCTGTGATCACTTGGAATCTCACTTAAAGGGGAGGGGCTTATCTCAGTGCTAAGACTGCAACTAAACAGAACTGCAGTTTCAGTTCTTATTCCCTATTCCTTTTATAAGAAAAAAAGTTGAAGAAATTTGTGCCGCTCTGTAACAATTTGTTCATTCAATCAAAGACCCGCCGTGTAGCCGGGGCTGATGCACGTTAAATCTGTTCGGGGCCCAAAGTCCTCCGTTGGTGGTTGGATGTTAGAGAGAGGGATCCATGTCCAGGTGTTCTCCTCGTCACTCTGACCAATAGTTAAATTACTGAGGTCCAGATAGCCTTGTGTTGCTTCTTATGACGATAATAAAACTAAACTAAACTTCATTCAATCATCTCATACTGTACTGACCAAGACATTTTCCCCGACCATTCCACATAGAATGCGATGTCATTATTTTTAAGTTTCTTTTTACAAGCTTTAAATCACTCAGTTTCTTTGTGATCTTGGTAATTTTAAAGTGTATCTCAACAGGTTTAACCTGTGCCCTTCTAAATTTTACGAATGCAGTGCTGGTTGTGAGAAAAGTGTTTAACTTCTTCTCCTCTTTTTTTGTTCAAGTTCAATGAAGAAGAAAATGCTTAAAAATCAAATTACTTGCTCTCGAAATCTGCTAGCCTCCAAATTTTTTCCTTCTTTCTTTTAGTAAAGTTTCGTTCTCTGTAGCTTGTAACTTCATTCTTCTAATTTTGTGATTTCATCTATTTGTTTTGGTTGACGGCAATAATTGTTTTGTATTTTCATTCTTTTTTTTTCCTTCGCTAATTTTTTTGTAATTTTTGTTTAGTAATTTGTTTTTCTTTTACTTTGTTTTATATTTGTTTTCTTATAAATCTGTAAGTCCTGTGGGGTGCTTGAGGTGCACGAGAATTGTTTTATATGTTTCCAATTAAAAATTTAAATAATCAATCAACCCATCAATCTGTACTAAATTGAAAGGTTGATAAGTTGTAGCCGTAGTCTAGAATATAAGACCATTTAGTGTAATTGAGAAAACAGGGGTTTATTTCGCTACAGATAGCTTCAATGTATTAAGGATAATGCTAATGAATTTTAAAATCCACTAAATTTACTACTACAAGTGGTAAACGAAAACTAATTTGTTCATTATTATTTGATATTTCATAATTATTAAGTTCAACTTTCCATCAATCTAGTGTTTAATGCAGCTTAGTTCTCTTAGCGTAACCTGAAATATCTTTTTACATTTTTATATTTGATGAATCTTAAAATTTTAGTTATGAGAAAAGTCTTGATTTTGACAACATTATATATTGCAGACATCGCTGTTTTGTGTGAAAAAAAATATCTTAATGAAAAGGTGCATATTCCTTGTGCTCGCGCTTCTGTGTGTATATGTGTGTTTGAGTTCGTACTGCTGTATGTGGTATACAATTCTTAAGACTCCTTATATCCGGCCCACTTTCTGATTTCAGAATCTTACATCCCTGAATTCGACTCCGTTCTCAAATCGCTACTATTTTATCTATTTGAATGCAACAAAGTGCATCTGGAAGAGCAAAAAATAACGAAGGCTTCTGCCGAATTACTTTTTCCCTCCGATTACCAAAAATATTTTAAAATATTTTGTAAACACCGGAAACTCATAAACTGATCGTTAAAATAATAATAAAAGTTATTTTAAAATTTGGAAAAAGTAATGTGCGCAGAGCCTTTATACTGGTGATTCTTTCAGATTCTTTTGTGCATTCGTGATCGAAATAGTAGCGATTTGAGAACGGAAGTCGAAATTCCATAGGATTAACATTAAATTCATGAAATCAAAATGTCCGATAGACGGGAGCCTTAAGGAGAATTTGTAGGTAAATTATTTTTCACTTTTTCCATTACATACTTTTTTTTTTTTTTTTTTTTAAATTTTTTATTTTTTTTTTTTTTTTTTTTTTTTTTTTTGAAAAACGTTTTGAATTATCTATGCAAAGTCATTTGACAATTAAATGTAGATTCAATATTATTTATTTACAAATTTGTCCTTTCGATGAATATAATACTTAGTTCACAATAAAAAAAAATATGTAATACATTCCAGATCCTGGTTTGACAATTACAAATGTGGCGCAGTATAAGATAAAAAAAATTTGACTCTAATTTTATTCTGGAGCTTTGATATTTCATTATAGAAAAAGAGAGAGAAACAAAGGAAATGGAGCAACAATTTCTATAATATTTTTAAAATAGAAAAATATTAATTTTTCATTAACGATTAAAACATCCCGTCATAAATATCCTAGGCATCATTAATATTCTTTTTATTTAAACTAAAGTGTTTGCTCTTTCTTCGTGAGCGTAAACACAGAGCCGTGTTATTGACACTCGAAATCGATCCGAATGGTACGAAGCTCTCGCACAATGACTTCATCAAGAGAATAATAAAAAAGCGAGATCTTTCTCTTGGTGGAAAAATTTCCACGTTCTTCAAGATCGATCTGCAAACGTCTCGCCGATGTTAAACCCTTGCGTTTTGGGAGAGAGACGCATCGATTTCGTCTGTTCTAAATCACCGAATCCTTTCGAGCATCCTTGGAGGGGTCTGTGACCTTACTGTGTGCTTCCTCTCCACCCTCTTCTCAATCTGAGTTTCGCATCCAGAGATTAGGGAACCCACGCAGTGTTTTTGGTCTCCCATTCAAATTGCAGGGCGGCGAAGCACTTTTGTTTTCATTGTCGGAATTGAATCGAGGCTCTCTTAATGACTTCCGTCGGTCATTCTAGTTGATGGGGAAGACCATCCGGTCGACAGTTTGGAACAAAAGTGGGCGAATTCTTAAGCTGGAAGAGGTTATGATCGTTTGACAGAACTTGCTAATGTTCTCTAGATCCTTTAGTTAAAAGCTCGTATTTTGAATACTTACACGAGTGTTAAAATTTCTTTATTGCTGTTAATTTCATCAAATTTGATATGTTTTCGTTGTTGAAAGATTCAGTTCACAGGTTTTAGTTGCCATCATTCCACAAAATCAGTATTCGAATTCACTTTCCATATAGTTCACGAGCAGTACCATTTCTGTTCATTTATAATTAAAATGTGGAACTCGTTTCTTCGACATAATTGCTTTAAGATCATATTTTCCTAATCACATTTGTCTTGTAATATTCAAAAAGTTTTGCTCATAACCACGCTGTAAATCGTTCTTAGGACAATTTCTTTTTTCGTTCATTTGAATTCGAGGTAAATTCATTAATTCCCTTCATTAAGGCTGTCTTCGTGTAATGTTAAAGTATAGAATCTGAAATTAGAATATTTTTTCCTATAAAAAAGTGCTCGGACGTTAGTTTTGTATTCTGACTTTGTTGTCTTTTAGAGAGCGATGTAGTTTATAATATTACTCACTTCAATATGAATCATTTCCATTTTTTCAAGTGTAAAATGTGTTCCACGTTTCATCTCCTATAGTATAATGCTAAAGGGCCTTTAAATTTTTCGTATTCACGTGAGAAATGGCGTATATTTGGAGCATTATTAAATCTTAAGAATACTGTGTCATAAACAGATGTGTTATAACGTCGAAAATTTATATAAAAATTTAGAACAATTTTCTGCTCAGAAATGTTTTCGAAATTTCATCCAGGCTCTTTCACATTAAGCAAAGACAACCTTAAGCGAGTAATACGTAAAAAAAAAATAAATAAATAAATAAATTCCTACTTACAGTTCAATTTATTTCATGAAAATTTTAAATCTGTATAAAAGAAAATGAAAGTATAAAATATGGAAGAATCAAAGAATTCGATTAACTTTAATGTTAAAAAAGTAAGTGGTGATATTAAATATACCATAGGAATTTAAACCAATAATGTAAGTTATGTATGTTAATATTGTTATTGTAAAATGTCTCTTCAAATTCTTTTCATTCCAGAGACTTAATACGGCTTTATAAAACAAAATTATTCGAGTTGTGGGTATTAAATAATGAGATTGATAATATAAAACATTTTATTTTGGTGTCATACATATTTACTTATTATCACCTTCAATATACACCCCCCTACAACGCTTCATTTCATTGTTCGAAACAGTGCTTGAAATCTTCTGTCAACTCCTTCAGGACGCGGGCTGATTTTTCTTTCACAGCTTCAACCGACTCAAATATTGTTAATTTTCATGCATATTTCACCTTAGGAAACAGAAGTCGCATGGCGCAAGATCCTGCGAATAAGGCGGATGGTCTAACCGGCGCATTGTCTAGATGGAAAAATTTGCCGTACGGATTCTTTGTTGATTGGCACAGTCTCCGAAATTGCACAAATACTTAACCGACGGCCAAATCGAACCGGATACCGATTTTTTCGATATTGTCATCCATTTCTGATGTGGAAGGGCGACCTGGACGTGAATAATCTTTAACGTCTTCTCGGCCATCTTGAAAACGCTTAAACCACTAAGAAACATATGCACGTGATAAACTTTCATTACCATACATTTCTATCTAGACATTATTTGTTTCAGTAGAGGTTTTTTCAAGTTTCATGGGAAATTTCACAACAATTCTTTACTCACTTATCATTTTTCCGTTTGTTAGAAGAACAAAAATAAATAACTCTAATGCGAACGAAGGCTACGGTTATACGGATTTATTTGAAACGAGAGGCACTGCATTAGAAATAGAAGGCTTCACGCTAAACAGCTGATGGTCGCTGACGTTTGGCGCATGCGTACTTCTTCTGTAGAAGCGGAAGTTTCGTTATTTATCATCACACCTCGTTTCTTTTTGATGAATTTTTTTAACTATAACATTATCGTTTTTCTCACCGCAAGAAATAAATTCATTTACTCCTCGTCATTTATAAACTCGAATTTAAAAATAAAATTCATGCTCCAATAATCCCTTGCAATATTGGAAAGAAATAAATTGTATCCGATAAGTTTATTCTGATAACTGATCCTTCAGAATTTGCATTTTGAAATCGGTAATAAGTTCATCCTTTTCATATCCAACTGTATTAATTGTCAAAAATAATCTAAAGCTTATTCTTAAAGAACATTATTCAGAATTCTGGTTTGAAAATAGTGTATTCCTGCGAAGATTTTCGACTAATTATAGTTATCAGTAAAAAAAAAATATTTCATTTTCTTAAAAAATTATTATTTAAATCCTTTTATCCTATTACTTTTCATCTGAAGAGTTACATTTTTTTTCGAACTAATTCAAATACTTTGATTGGATTAGCGAATAAAACATTTAATCCAATTAAAAGATAGAGAGATCCAATTTCGTGTTGGTCCTCTTATAAAGTAAAATTTTTTTCACGAGATTTCTTCCTTTAAGAATTTTATCTGGATAATATAACCAGATTGGGTAAAATATTGAATTTCTATAGCTTTGTGCACTGTATTTATTTTATAAAGAAGAGATTCGTCTGATGTTAGTTCTATAGAAATTTTTAATCAAATATATTTTTTCAATTCCATAATATTTTAAATTATTGTTGAGAGCGTTTGTGGAAAATGTGTAAAATACGATGTGAAGAATATTATGCAAAGTAATTAATAATGTGTGAGCTATGTATATTCTAGAAAAAATTAACGAATTAAAACGTTGTGTAAACTAATCTAAAATATGTTACGATTAATTTTTTAAATGCTAAGTTAGATTATTTTTCAATTGAGTTTAATATTAAATGTACATTTCCATTGTCTTAATTTATTTTTAAGACTGAAGACTATTTTAAAACAGACTTATCTGAAATCTTCATTTCTCGATTGACTTTCGACAAAATTGTTGTACTATAAACATGATTATGAGATGTTTTACCGTGGGACGAAACTTTTAAGACGAAACACACTTATTAAAATTTCGAGAGAATTATGATGAAACTGGTCTCATATTAATCATAAAGAAACATAATACGTTTTTAGTGTAACCTTTTATTAAGGGGTGATTTTGCTTTGCATTCTAACAGATTTGCATTTCAGTTGTTGAAGGTCATCGAGGGTTTGGGAAATTAAACTTCTACATTACGTAGAATGATAGAAACTACTGCATATCGATATTGAAAAAGTTATCAAATTCTGGGCCTTGTCTTATATGGAAGTTTGGAATACCATCTCAACTGTCTTCCTCATTGTGTATTCGTCCAAAATTACGAGAATCGTCACCAGTTCCGGATTTCCCTATTGGCTTGACAGACTGAAGCTTGGGGCTTCGAAGTAAGCACGGGAACTCAAAAATCTTAAATCATTATTTTTTGAAGTAGCTCAAAGTTCAACTTTTAACACTCAAACATTACAAATGTGAAACATGGGTTATTTCGCAAGCCTTCCTTTAATTAACATCTGTGGTTACTTTCTGACTTTACATTTAGTTTCCTACTTCTTTCCAACCAAATGAAACGTGCTAACGCAAATGAGGTATATTTTAGAAGTATAATTATTATATGGATAGAAATCTTATGAAAACGACGTAGAATTGAATATTAGGTGGTAAAAAGTTTGCGATAGTGAGTAGAAAAATAGCGAAAATGTGAAAGATCTGAATAGTGTCCGAGTGTCACTTGCGTGTCTGTATGATCTGTAAGAAGAGGCTGCGGGAATCCAGTGGTCATGGTCGTGGACTCGTGGCCTGCGTTGTTTTCTTCGAGTCGTGGGTTCGAGCCCTGATGCCATTAAAGAGCCACCGTGTAATGGGGCTGATGCAAGTTAACTCTGGTCGAGGTCCCAAGTACTTCCGCGGCGTGGAGTGGAAATTTGGAGAGAGGGCTGCCAGCTCTGGTGTCGGCCTCGTCATTTAACTGAGGTACAAAATTACGAAGTCCGTCGCCAAAATCCCTCGTGTTGTTTCTTAGTGTGACGTTAATAAGCAATCGAATCAAATTTAGAAGAAACTGGTACTCGACATGGACGAGTCGTAACTACTTCTATAAGATTTGTTCAGTCTGATCGGATCCGAGTATCCGGGAAAGTGTGATCTTTGATATTTGTTGAAGTTTCATGGAATCCGCGCGTTGAGAGACAATAAACTAGAAGAGAACATTCTCTTTTTTTTTTAGAAAAATAATAGATAATGCTTTGAAAAGTAATTCAACTGCATTTTTGAACTTTTTTTGTGCGTGTGAGTATTTTCATTAATTTATCTGTGCTTGAAATTAAGTTAAAGACTTAAGATTTATGATTAGATTAATATGTAAGATGACAGAGAAGGTCAGGTTGCTGAGATACGCTACAAATTTTTGTTAACGTGTTTGCATTAGTAAATGTGTAATAAACTCAAAAAAAATCATTTTAAGTTAGATCTTGTGATATACTTCCTTCATTATTTAATTCTACTGCCATTTCTCTTTCCTACTAATTAAATAGTATAATAATAAAGAGGCTCCAATCGCAAATACGTAAGACCAAGACCCAAAACACTTTATTAATCACTGAAGAAGAGAAAAGTTCGGTCTCTCGAATCCCACTGAACTCGCTAATTCTAAATTATGATCGATTAATAATGTCGTCGTTTACCAATTCACTTGTTCTGATTCAAAACTGCTCACTAACAATAGCTTAGTATTTTTGTGAGACTAAGAATCACTTCAATCCGTATGATTAATTACGATTCTTCAATAAAATTTACGTGGCCGCGGTAGCCTAGTGGTCATAATTTCGGATTCGTAACTGGCGGTTTTCGTTCAGTCGTGGGTTCGATCCTTGGCCACCAAAGACCCGCCGTGTAGCCGAGGCTGATGCACGTTAAATGTGTTCAGGGTCCAAAGTCCTCCCGTTGGCGTGGTGTGGATGTTAGGAGAGGGGGTGCCAGCTCAGGTGTCGTCCTAGTCACTTGACTGTGGTTCAAAATTACGAGGTCCGTTGCCAAAAGCCCACGTGTTGCTTCTAGTGCGACATTAATAAAAACTAAACTAAACTAAATCAATAAAATTTACAAATATCTGTCAGCTTACCGTTATCCTCTATCTTCCTTCGTTTTCCTTTTAGTTTTATTTTATTTATATATCACTATCTCTAATTCAATCCACTCGGCTTCCATCTTAATCTAATTTACCTAATCACGCTTCCTTTTGGTTGGGAAGAAATTACTATCCCCGTGATTAGGGAATAGAAAATCGAGAGCAGCACACAGTCTCAGTGGCTTAATAGGTATTTCAATATTGATATACTTCTTATTTATATTTCGTCTCAATAATGCGATAAATATATTTTTTGTGATGTGCGATTGGCTTTAAAAGCATAAGTCTATCAAATTGTCAACGTTTATCTAATATTCAACACACTCACATAAACACCAAAAAACGGAGACAATTTGTCATTGATAAAGAATTTTCAGAGTTGGACTTTTAACTGGCCCCATAACCTTTAATAGCGTTGAGTCTCATCAAGACTAAATCCGGCCCTGAGCAAATAACCCCAGTGTTTCGGTTCAATCTTAATTGGTTTAATCCGATTGTATTGCTAAAACTTATGTCATTTTGAGAACAAATGTTTTTACTTGGTAAAATTGCAATATTCTTATCAATAATAATTTCAATCAATTGGAAATAACTTTCTTTTATACATTACTTAAAATCAGGTGATTTTAAAAACATACCTTTAAATATCTACTATCGTCCTCAGCTCTACTATTTTATTTATTTCAATACAAAAAAGTGCATCGGAAAGAGCAAAAAATAACGAAGGTTTGTGTAGAATTACGTTTTTCCTCCGATTTTTAAAAACATTTCACCTCTATTTTAATTATTCGTTTGTGGGTTTTCCATCGCTTAAAAAATATTCTAAAATATTTTCAAAAATTGGAGGGATAATGCAATTCCGCAGAAACCTTCATTATTTTTGTTCTTTTGTGTTGAATATTTTTCAATTTGATTGATTTAATGTCGCTCTAGAAACAACACGAGGGCTATTGGCGACAGGCCTCGTAATTTTGAACCTCGGTCAAATGACGAGGATGGCACCTGTTCTGGCACCCCCTCTTTTAACTTCCACACCACGCCAATAGGAGGACTTAGGGTCTCGATATATTTAACGTGCATCAGCTCCAGCTACATGGCGGGTCTTTAGTTGTTTCTTGCGTCGAACCCACAACTCGACAAAAACTGCCGGCCTCGAGTGTGGCCGCACTTTCATTTAAAAAGATAAAATAGCATAAATTTGAGGACGATGATAGAAATTCCATAGTAATTAACATTACGCTTGTGACGCCTGCCCGATCCGGGCTGCCTTTTGTGCCATATCTAGATTCAATTATTAAACACTAAGACACAATAATCAGTCAAAGAGACACTAGAACAATATTTACGGAATTTATTAACTTCTATTTACTATGACAACAACTATTTATGCTCTCCCGGGGAAGAATTCTGTTAACCTAACAGACTCTTACCACTAATCCTTCCTCGACTGCAACTCAGACTCTGGATCAACTGTTGAAAACTGGAATAACCAAATCTCTTGAATCACGCCACGTTTACTCTAATCATCTACTTCAACCTTTTCTTTCCACCTCTTTCAACTCCTCCTTCAACCTCTCTTTCCCCTTCTCCTTCAGCCTCTCTCTCGCGGGTTTCAGTCGAAGTTTATATATTTCCTAACTCTCCCGCTTCACTTCATTTCTACCTGCTTTCTATCTACATATTCACGTTTCATTTTTGGTTGGGCAAAGATTGTTTAGCAAAAGCAATCAATCTTAATTAAAAGTCTCGAATGTTAGTGAAGAGAAACCGCGAATAGCTCAATGTCACACGCTCACGAAATCAAAATGTCCGGTAGACGGGAGCTGTAAGTAAACAGCACAATACTATGAATACAGTAATAACTTAACAATTTTTTCCATGTAAACGTCAAATTTCGACCTATACATTACAATCGGAAAACGAGACTTCTTTCATGTTCTCGTAATTGGTCGATGAAAGATGAGTGGAAAACTATTCTTAATGAGCGGGTCCCAGGTAATTTGCTAAATTGTTCGAAGCGAAATGACTTTTTGTTCCACTTTAAATCTAAAGATAGCCATCTGTCGACGTGGTGCCTTCAGTACCGATAACACGTTCGAACGCTGATTTGTAACTGTGATCGTATCTGCTCAATCAAATTTGAATAATGCAATCATTGATTTCGCTACTTCATGCTTCGATCAATCAGAAGGAGAACGAAATGACTTTTTACGAGATGTACTAACGATTCTTAATGGAGCTGACTGACTAATAACCTCGGTACTCTAAGAAATTCAATAAAAACAAGAATGATCATATACTTATCATTCAAATAATCTGTTACGTACTCTCAATTTAACTTCTCATTAGTAACTGAGAATATGTAAAAGATAGCTTCTAATATGCTATAACAGTGTCGCTTCGAGTTATTTTTGAAAAGGTATTGGTTTTGGTTGCAGTAAATCGATAATAATCCGATATTTTCGATTGCTACTTCACATTCAAAATCGTTGCTTCATTTAATTTATATTTCATACCAAGGTAAGTTTACCAGTCATGTGAAAAGATCGATTTTGAAATTTTGTTTGATTTTTGATTTTTTGTTATTTATATAATTATTATTAATGATCGATAATTTTGTTTATTTGTTTTAAACTCTTATTCGATGTTATCTGTTTCTTAACAGAAAACAGTTTTATAAAGGAATAGTTAACACTGTGTGTCTGATGTGAATTGAATTATTATAAATTATATTTATAAAAATTAATACATAACAAAAATATGTTATGAATTATATGAAATGTTGTAATAAATTTATAACTATATTATTATAAATTATATGAATTATAATAACTCTTATGTTAATAAATCTTTGAAAATATAATATGCCTTTAAACCTCATGTTTAAGGTACACAATTAGGTATCGTAAAGTTTTAATCATAAATAAGAAACGACCCAAATACTGGATAAAATTTATTCTGCATTGTAATTGATCTTACGTACATAAAGTTACAAATAACAGTTAATAAAAGCTGATATGTTTGATTTCAGGAAACCGTAGATTGAAGTAACCCGCAGTATGGAGAAGATAGAACTCAAAATATATATATATATTAAGTTCCCAATGGCAACATGTGAAAGGTCAAGAAACTCTGGAAGAAATTTATAATTGTGGATTGTAACCTATGTAAAAAGGGAGAAGTCTTACGAATAAGAAATAAAATTTAATTTTTGTATCTCGATTATGTTTTCAATATAATTAAAATTTCATAGAACTGCGAGTTACTTTTGCCTACGACTTCTTGAATTAACATTAATAGCCATAATTTACAACATTAGGCGCATAACGATAAGTTAATATGCAGAGTACATTTTATCCAGATATTTCGGTTATTTCTTAGTAAATATTAAAAATTTACGATAACTCCTCGTATGAATAGACATATTTTTAAGACGCACAATTAATGATTGTATTTTATTTTAATGCTTTACTGGAATTTTCACTTTAATTTGCGTTAAGATAGTCTTGTAATAATAAGGAATAAAATTCAGACTATTCTTTTCCAGACAAAAAAAAAAGGCTTCAACTTTGAACTCATATTTTAACTTGCTTCTTATTTTTATTCGTATAAATCCATCTTTCTTTTTTAAAATATGTCCCACTTTTTCTTCTAAAACTTCTTTACTTAAACATATCACCAACAATACAAAACTCTAGATATCTATTACATACTTTTTAATTTTTGGGAGATATACACATACTTACATTAATAACGAGTTGTTTTTCTGTCTCGGAAAGTGTTCAAATTTGTACACAAGGTGAAGAGACAGATCTCTCTTCACCTCATGTACTCTTATCAAAGGCTCTTATCAATAAGGAATAAATGTTATTCGAGGGGGTAAATAGAACAACAATATTAATAATGAAGTAAAATATAAAAGAATAAATAATTCTACATAAAGTTTTCTGAATTTTTTTTTTTTTTTTTTTTTTTGAAAAACGTTTATGTACTTTTATATCACTAACTTAAATTTTGATGTTTTTTGATATCCATACACCGATCATATTCACCATACTAAAAATTCGAGAGTTTAAAATGAAATACAAGCTTATTCATCTGCTAAATTTAATTTTTCTTCTGTTTTTTTTAATTTATATAACAGTTTTTGCAATTTATACGACTTATATACAGTTTAATGTTTATTTTCATTTTATCTGAATAGTTGACATTATTTTAACTTGAAAACCTTCTTTGAAAAATGCTAATATATTTTTATTATTTTTTAATTGTGTGACTTTAAATGTTTAAAAAAAGGACAATTGCCGAATTCATTCTTTTTTTTTAATGTTTAGTAGAAATTTAAATTTCGAAAGAAAGTGAAGCTAATTCACTAAGTTATTCTTATGCTTCATCAACAAAATAATTGGTAATTGTCCGTGCTATTTTTTCTCCAACCCAACAACTATCCGATAAGCAGTTTTATTATCTCGCTCTCATCATTAAATCTCCTTCTTCATTACACGACACAAAAATGCCGAGAATTAAATCGCCAAATTAATAATCTTATTTCTTGAGTCAGAACTTTCCTCATTAAACTTTAAGCGTTTGAGAAAATCTCTTTAATTAAAACTATCCATTGTTGTTTGAAATCCAATTATCTACTCTAAATTAATCTTTAAAATAGTGCTGAAGGTAAAAAAAAAATTTTTTAAAAAAAAAAATTTTTTCTTTTTTTTTTTTTTTTTTTTTTTTTTTCTAAATCCAACTTGAAATGTTTTTATTAAAAAAAACTTTTTCCAGTACGAAAATATGTAAGAAAATCAATAAAGGCCAATTTGTATTATATCATCTCTCTTTTTTTTTTTTAATTCCTGAATTTTCTGAATCATTTTTATTTTTCTCCAGTTGATTAAATACATGCGGACTAGCTCTATTAGCTTTTTCATCAGAAAGTAGCTAGACGGAGAAATATGGAATCAATTTTTAAGATGACAACCATATATTTTTTCTTACGTCATTTTTTCTCAGCAATACTTTTGTCGATAAAACCCCCTTTCATCAAGGTATTGAAAGTTTTGTATCTATACCCGTATTTATTTCTTTATTTATTTTGCCCGGTTCCTCTTTCGTATTTCTTCCTTTTATTATCACAAGCACATTTATCTTTTATCTTACTAGTTTCAAATGTTTTGACTTGGAAAAACTTATTGTCCGATTTGAAAATAAAATTATCTACGCACCTTTTATAAAATTTTGCAAAGCATGAAAGGAATTTGTAACTCCGCTGTTTTAATTCATTTTTGTTATTAAAAATGTCGAGTCTATTAGAATAATGATAAAAAATTTTAAAATTTTAACGCAGCAGGTCTGTGAAAAATGAGAAAAAATAAAATATATATCCCATATCTTCAGTTTGTTAATATAAAAAATTGTTTCAAATAGACGATATATTTTTGTTGCGATGAGCTCAGTTACATTTCTTAACTGTATGTTGAAATAATTTTTTTGCCAAATATTAGCTTCACTTTTTAAAATGTTTTGTGTTTAAAAAGATTATTCTTAAAGATTTTGGTGTATTAAAATAAAATTCTTTTTCAGTGTGGGGTATTTTTAATTCTGTGATAGATATATTAATTTATATTGCGATAGACATCTAAAAAATTATATATAAATATCAAAAAGGATTAATGCATCAACAGATATCAAGGAGCCATAAAAATGCATGAAAATACATAACAAAATATAAATGTATATAATTAAAAACAAAAACAGGAAAACTATAATAATTCAAATACATGTGTGCTGCCAGCTCATACAAGTAATTACGTTTTTAATTATAAATTCAGACTATCTATATGAAAAGCAAAACCGATAAGGAAGCCTAATAACAAGAAACCCATTCAGATTGAGGAATGAATTATGAAGTTAACCAGATTTATGGCGTCAATATTCTTCCTTAGCGTATTCCTTAGATAAACAAAATATAATTATCCATAAAAACAAAAATAAGAAATGTGTAGTAAACAATCTAATAAATAAATTAATTAGATCAGATGATTTTTATTTAAACAAACTGATAACATATCAGCTAACTGTAGCAACAAAAAAACGTGAGGGGAAGAATCTTAGTTTTCTGCATTTTTTCTTTTCTTTGGAATTTTTGTTAAATTACGTTCTGTCACCAGTTGCTATTAAACCTCCACAGTCCGCCGAATCAGAGGCGATCCTTTAGATCTGTGGCAAGATTTTTTTTCTCAAAATTGAAATATTTTGGGGTAATTCTTTTGTTATAATATTATAGATAATTTAAATTTTAAACATAAGAACGTTTTTTTTTTCTCTTCGTGCTTAATTTTTTTCCATCTCGGAGAGAAAAAAAAAGGGTTTTAATTCAGCCAATTCCTGAGAAAAGAATAGAAAATCTTTGCTGTCTCTGAAAGAGTGTCTATGTCTTAATGTTTGTAGAGGAAGGGGGTGCAACTCTAGAAAAATGCATCCTCCAAAAATACGAATTTTTTTCTTACATGATATCTTAAATACTTTTCTTCAATGATTCACATTGGACATACTCGATTTACTCACAAACATCTTTTGTTTGGAGAAGATGCTCCCGAGTGTCCTTCCTGTCATGTCCCTTACTCTATTCATCATATTTTAATTGACTGTCCTGTGTTTGATCATCATCGCCGGACTTTTTTTCATTCATCAGTTTTAAACCTGTCTGATTTGGTGGGGAAAACCCCCACCATAACTTATTTGCTTTTTTAAAATATATTGGCCTTTTACACCAAATTCGATATTTAAACTTATTCTTATTTTTCACTGTTTCTTTGATTCATATTTTAAAATTGTTCTTATTTAATGATTGATTTTAACGAGTGTTTGGTGCAGCATAGCCTATTGTGGCTCTTGCGCCATTAATATCGATAGTCACTCACTCACTTTTCTTCAGTGATCTTTACTTTTAAAATTTTTAAAGCTTGGCTAAATTATGTATCAAATCAATGAAACCAATAAAATAAAAATAATTAATAAGAACTTTCAAACATTATTTTCAACATAAATTTACATTATATTGCTCTGGATTTTTCATTCCACCGCCAAAATAAATGTTTATAAAAAAATATTCCATTTTGCAGTAGTCCGTTTTTGTCGATTATCAGCATCAACAGAAATCGAATTATTTTACTCGCGGAGGCATTTGAGAATGTGTGCCCAGAATCATCAAAACATTTGATCGCCTATCGCTAAAAACGTCTTGGACCACAATTGTTTTTGACAGAAATATATCGAAGAGAAAGAAGAATGACACCAAGTTTTTGTTTTTGAAGTTTCGTTGGGATTTTCGTGAAAATGATAAATGTTCAGGGGGCTATAGGAATTGGACTTTTTCAAATAGATATCAAATATATTTTCCGACTGGTGAACCGCTTTTTTTCCTTAACCATTATAAAGTTATGAATTATGAACATTTGGAGAGCATCCAGGGAACAAATCGTTTACTGATCCTAAAGAGATGTTTAAATTGCGTCATTTTATCCTGTTTTTGTTAACTGTGTTAAATTTCAGGCCTGAAAGTAAAGGAAAAATAGCTCTCTTGAATAAAAAAAATAAAAAAACATGCTTAAATTAAGCATATTTTTGAGAGAGGAATATTTATTTATTTATTTTGTTTAAAAACCTTTTATTCGCAGAAATTCGACACTAAACTGAATAATAATATACGAAACTGAAATGAAATAACAAAATTTATCGTATCAGTCCTATCTGATGTAACAAACAGATATTGTTTGCTTGGCGCCTTTTTACCAATTGTTAATACATATGTGAACGAATATATTTATTAGAAATAAACCTTGATTTTCTTAATTGATAGTTCTAACCATTCGTTATTTGTTTTTTGAAAAATAGCAACAACAAACAAACTTACGAAAATAATTATATTATATATTGAAAATAATTATATCAACGCGGGTAAATATATTTCATGTTGGTAAACGATTATATATTTTTGTACCTAATTATTGTATTACATTATATATATATATATATATTTGAAGTTTGGGAATGTTTTTATTTTTAATAATAATCTGCTGGAGTTGCACATTTTGTTATGTGTTTTAAGTTTGTTTTTTTTTATTATTTCTGAAAGCATTCTAGACATTTCAGATTTAATTTATTCGTTAAGGAATTATAGAAATTATACATTGAAAAGTATAAAATGTATGCGATACGGTTTTTTTTAGGAACATTTTACTTTTGAAATTTTTTTAAAGAAAACTGTTTTCTTTGAAACTTTGAAGTAATACCTTTGATTATTGCTATATTTTCTTTCTTCGAACTCATTTTGGCATTATTAATTTTCACTTTTCAGAGAACTGTGTGTGTACGTGTGGGTCACAAAAGCCACTTTGAATAAATAATTTAATTAGAAGTAATAAACTAATAAATTAAACAACGAAAACATTTTTATATTTCATTTTATTTACAAATTATCACTATTGTCTATTTATTACATGAAAATGAATCATATATTATTTGTTTTAAATCAGGAATAACTGTGAAAGACATGCTTAATCGTTTCCAATTTAATGTTTCTATTATGGGGAAATACTCTTATTCATTGCTCATTGAATAGGCCGCGGTAGCCTAGTGGTCATTGCTTCGGATTCGTGGCCGGCAGTTTTCGTTCAATCGCGGGTTCGATCCTTGGCCGCTAAAGACTAGCTGGGGCTGATGCACGTTAAATCTGTTCGGGACCAAAGTTCTCCCGTTGGCGTGGTATGGATGTTAGGAGAGGGGGGTGCCAGCTCATGTGTTGTCCTCGTCACTTGACCGTGGTTCAAAGTTACGAGGTCCGTCGCCAATAGCCCTTGTGTTGCTTCTAGTGCGACGTTATTAAAAACTAAACTAAACTGCTCTTTGAATAACATTTTTGGTAACACATTCATTATAATCAAGACATTTAATTCTTAGATGCTATTAAAACTGCTTAGGTGATTCTTAAATGAATTCTGTAATTTTAATTTTTATTTGTAAATAGGTAACTTTTATCATAGAAAATAAACGATCACAACTATATTTGCCTTATTGAAAACTTTATACCGGACAAAAATTTAATAATTCATCTCGTAAATTATCAAATAAACATAATAATGAAGACGTATACTATTTGGAAAAGAAGCTTATTTATCATTTGAATTTTCATGAAGTACCAGACGAATTAAAATTGATACCCGTCTAAATCACTTTCTAATATAATAGATTAATTTATTCGAGTGAAATAATCTTAAAAGCCCTTTCAATCTTCTGCTCGGGAGACATTTCAATTTAATGAAATGTTGCATCACAACTGAAGGTGAATCTTCAAACTAGGATCGTTAATTCTATTTAATGCAGAATCTCACCTTACGTTAATTAATCTGCAACTCTGTGACCAAATTCCCTATTTTCAATTCCTTTGATGTATGAAAAAGAAAATTTTCACACTTTTAAGGAAAAGTTTTGCTTGGTTTATGTTCGTTTCTAGAAATTGTTTTTCTTTTCAAAAATGCCGTAAGTTTCGAAAACGGTTCGCTACTCCATCTCCCTTTTTTACAACGGGGGAATCCTTTAAATTTTAGAAGGAATTTCTAATCCAGTTAAAGGCAAGTTTATTTTAGGAAAATATTTCTGAAAAATCTCAAGAATATGGTCTCTTCTGAAACTGAGAACAGAAGGGGTATGATTTAAATTAAAGAATTATTCATTAAAACTGAATGGAAGTAAATAACAGATGACAACTAAAGAGAAATGGAAAAATTAAAATAAACCTGAAGTAAGAAGGGAATTTTTATTGAGATTTTATGGTGTAATTATTCAACGAATTGGTTTGAAATGCCAATTTCTGTCGCCAAATTTTTCATTCAAAAGTAAATAATATTTCAATAGATAGCAATATTTGATTTAATGCTTCTATAGAGAAAGATATTGCATTTCACCTTGTAGTCGATAGCTGAGAACAGCATCCACAGCCGTATAAATCAATTCATGTATCACTTTGAGGAAAGAGGAAATTTATTTGTTTTACTTTTGCTGTGTGTTTATTGGGAAGGAAAATACGTCTTTTTTTTTTTTTTTAAAAGAAAAACACTTCAAAAAAAAATTTATTAATTTCGCGCCGTCCCCCCCCCCCCTTATTAAAGCATACCGGGAACTCAATTGCCAAATAAGGAAGGTCTTTTACTTAAAAAATTTGAGCATATGAATCAAAACGTAAGTTTTTAATCCTGATTCCACCAAAAGACAGTCATGGGCAATAACTAGAAATGTTTCATATTAAAATGGATCTTAAAATACTGATGTAGCGTGATGTGGAAATTAGGAAAATGAAATTGAAAAAGAGGGATATCGCATATCCATATAATTTCACCTTAATTCAAAGACAATTGTTCGTTTGTTAATAATCTAATGGGGTAACACAGCTGCTACGTAAATTCAAATCAACCAACTTTTAAGCTTTGCTGTAAAGAAACCGAGTCGATTAGAAAATACTTCACGCTTATTGAAAATGAGACAAAAACACAAGAACCTCCTTAAAAGTTTCAAAATTCCACTGTATTTCGATTATATTTTCTGTCATACTTTTATTGTATGCTAACGCATTTGTTAAAATGCTCATCAATCAATGGGTTTAAAAATATTCATTTTTATATGAATCTTTTGAAAGTTTTAAGTTTTTTTTTTTTTTTTTTCAAATAGCAAAATATTGTGTACATATATAAAAGGTAAAACATTATTTTCAGACATTGTACGTTTCACTTGACTTATCTCCAAATTAGTATTATTTTATATTAAAATTTTGATTTGTTAACATTGATACCGAGCATCGCAGGGTGCTTTGAAACTCAACGGTGCCGAACGCTCCAGAAACGCTATTTCCAGTTCCCTGCAGGGGTTTGGATCTCGTGATGAAAAACAGACTCGTCGCTTTCTTAAAATCTAAAAATAAAAGGTATCACCAATCAAAAAGCTTTTACTGGGAGCATTCATCGTCTCTGCCACTAAAAGAGATGCTTTCGAAACTTCAACACTTAAATCCCAAATCGAGAATAGACGGAATGATTTAGTGACTTCCATTTCTTGGATCAATTTGAAAAGGATAGCTCTAGCTACTCTCCTTTCGAAAAATCTTTTTTTTTTTTTTTTAGGAAAAAAAAGTTAATTTATAAATTATAGTCATAGTAAAAATATGTAACTACAATTAAAGCATTATGAAGTGTAAATGATGTACAATTTATCAACAGATAAATATAAAAATACTTGCATCTTTAATATTAATTTTCAACCGACTTTTTTTTTTTTTTTCGTATAGTAAAAATTGAATTTTAAAGAATAAAACATGTAAAATCTTAAATTGAAAACTTAACATGGAACGCTTTTGAATTATATGACTAAATGTCAAACTTAAGCCAAAGTGGGATTTGAAAACTGATTAAAAAGTGCAACTTCACAACTCGTGATGCATTTTTATAGTTTGATTCTATTTTCGGGTTGTTTATTTGCAAATTAAGGTAACACTTACGTAGACAAACTTAAAATACATTGTTTTTAAATGAGTTTTATTTTAATACATCGGAAGTTTTAATATACGTGTGTATATATATATAAAAGAGTAATATATCATAATACGTATTTTTTTCATTTTTATTGAATTGGTTTCACAAGAACTCAACTTAAACAAGAACAGTTTGTAATTAGCCTTTCATGTTTAAAATAAAAAAAAAAAAAACATAAAAAATTATAAATTTTAATATATTATATTTATTGGATTAATTTTTTTTTTTTTTTTTTTTTTCGGAGAGTTTGTTCTCTGAAGTTTTAAATATCATGAAAGCAGTCACGCAGAAAATATGTGCAAAAAAATTCATTCTCAATGGATTTTTTTAAAAAAAAGATCACTGTTTTATAAAAGCTTTTCTTGAACTTGAAAGGCTCAAAAGCATCAATTTAAAAATAGGGTTACATTATAAGGAAAAGAGAAGTTATCTATAAAGAGCACTTTGCCAGGTTCAAAATTTTTTTTTAATTAAATGGAGAATTTCAAGACTATGTCACCGTGATTGAATTCGTATTAGGCTCGCTTTTATGATAGATAAAAGTTATTATTTTTTATCAAACGGTTTTTTTTTTCAATCTTTTTGGTGGGTACTACCGCATTTTCCTTCCTAAAATCATTTAAAAGTATATTTTGTCATTTTTTTTTTTTTCTTTTTTTTTTTTAAGTGTGCTCTATTTTATTGTCCATTCATTTATTTTAAACAGGGGTCTTTTAGTTTATTCCTATCTTATTGTAAAGAATCAATGCAATTTCTTATATTTACCTAGAAATTGTTTTTGCACCAAAATTGTTCATTAATAGAAATAATGCATGCAAAATAAGTCATTTTACAGTATTTATGGTATTTTAAGAATTCTTTAATCCTTATGAAGAGGTATTAAAATTGAAGTTAAATTATTTTTAAATAGTTCTTTTTTTCTTATCAAATGAATGTAAACTTGAATGCTAAGATTTCAAATTTTATTCAGTTTCTCTTTTGAATAAAGACTAATCAATCAAAAATTTAGTCACTTGTGCTAGAAAAAAATGGTCCATTGTAATCAAGAGGAACTTGTATTTTTCGTCTGATTAATCCAAAAATCATAGATTATTTTTGTTAGGATCACTAGATTTACTTTTGGTAATTAATCATTTTTATCTTCCTTGAACACGGAACATAAGAAAAATTTCTGACGTTTATGAGACGTTTGCGATTTTTAAACTATATCGAAACATAGTGCTTTCTTCATTAATATGTTCTTTAAAAAAAAAAAAAAAGAAATTCGTAGAGAGAGAGAATAAGCCTTAGAATTAGAATAAATCCGATTTTTTACTAATATGATTAAAATTCTGATTGTGTGCCATCAATTCTGCAATTAAAATATTCAGTCAGGTTTTGTGTAAGTTAATGTAAGATTTAACTTTTTTTTACATATACGATTTGCTTATAATATTTCAAGTTAGTTATGAGTGTCGATATATGATTCTTACTATTAAAAATTGGTTCCATTGATGAACATTACTTGGATTCTATTTCAAAGATTTTGATTAGAATTGCTTAAATAGATCACTTTTAAATGGAATTAATTTTATAGGTTTCATTGAAACTAGAGAAATCAATTATATTTTGAAGTTGACAGTCGATAGTTGATTCATTCAAAATAACTTTTTAGCTCAGAATGAAACGAAGGAAATACATTTAAAGTTGACAAAAAAAAATTAAGTAATATACTTAACAATTAAAAACAATTAATTTCTTATTCCAACAAACATCACAGGAGCAAAGTTATTTTTAGTTGACGATCCTCATCCATTTAGAAAAATCTTGTCAATTATTTATTTCAATTATTTGTGGTTTTCAGAGAAATTAGAATTGCTAGAATTCAAACAGAATTTTTAGTTAGAAATCTATACAAATCTAGATTTGATTGCCATTTGCGTTTCGAAATAAAATTTAATGTGATTAGTTTTATTCTTGATCATCTTCTTAATATTTGTTTTCTCACTGCAGTTATATAAAAAACAGTTACTATACTTCTTTCATAATCGTTATCAAATATTTGCAATCCATTTCCTCGGTTTTGTATTGTTTCCTAGCTTTTTGATTTAATGTTATAACATAATATTTTAATGTATTCATTTTTCTGGAAGAAATATACCATTGATAGCAAAAAACAGTGCAAAATTGTATATTTTAGCATTAATCAGTTTAAGCGATGTTTCCAATTTTCGTAAATTAATATTTACCTATTAAGTGCGTTTGCATTTCTTTCCTCTTCTTTTGGAGAACAAAGAAACGCAAACGATCTTATTGTAGTCATTGTGTAATGATCTTTTTACTGTCATTTTTTAAAATAAGATAAATGTTGAAGTACATAACCGCGAAGCTATAAAAAAAATTTGTTTCTATACCACTTTAAATGCTTTTATGCTGTTTAACATATTCAGGGGAAAAAATCCATTTCGAAACATTAGTCTCATTATTTTTCACACTAATTTTGTAATTCCACTTATAAAAAGAGTTCCACTGAGATGAATTATTAAACTTCTTACAGTAAATCGTTTCATTAACTTGTTTTATTCTTCGAGATATGAAAAGTGCTGTAATAAATGCCGTTGTGAAAACTTTTTCAACGACCTAATTTACCCTCCTAATTCCTAAATTTTTCTTAATTATAGAAACAATTTTTCTAGTTGAGCGTTTGTTTTTGCGGATTAAAACTGAGTTTTAAATGAGTTTGTTTCTCACATAGTTGCAAGTTTGTTTTAATATATTTTCGTTTCAGACAGCTTTCTTTTTCTTAGAGTAAAGAAACGAATTACTTTAACTTTTATTCGTTTTGAAGATTGATTAAGAAGTACTTATCTTAGGTTTTATTGTAAATATACAACCTACGGTTTTTTCCCCATTAGGACTAAATAAAAAAAAGAAGTTCATTAATTAATTATGTATGAATCTTTATGCATCTGTAATTTTCTGCATCTGTGTATGTTATTAACAGGAAAATAACCTACTCCCAATACATTAGATAATTTTTCACCACTTTGTTAAAAAAAATTTAATGTCATGACAATAAAATAATTGGAATTTTATTGGTATTTATTCGTGCCATATAAAATTTTTAAAGTGAAGTGAAGTGTAAAGTGATGGATCCAAGAATGGTAGTTTATGGAATCGAAATTAAAAATTATGTTCTACCGACTTGCGACGTATTTCCTTCGCTATTAAACTCTACAGTCATCGTAAAGTCTAATTAAATAGTCAATAAATTCAAAACTCTGACTAAAGATACGTTTGAACAGGACAAAACACCATATTAGCTGCCAAAAAGTATATAAGGCCGCTCACTCTCGAATCTGTCTTAACTCAGCCAACCATAGTAAATATTCTAATAATAAAGTCTTAGCTTACCAATCACTCGTTCCGATTCAAGCACTTCTCGATAAAAGGCAGGTTCGAATCTTTTTGTTTTAACTGGAAGTCGCTTCAATCCAAGCAATTAATAACGATGATTATATCCAATTTGCAATTATCTGTCAGCTTTTCGTTATCCTCTACTCCCTTTTCTTTCCTTTTAATTACATTTCGCTAATATATCACAATCTCTTATTCGATTTGTTGCTTTTTAATCAGATTGATTAGTCGTGATTTTCGGGCGAACACATTCATTGATGCACGAACAAAAGAATGAAAAATAGATTTACTTAGACAACATAGCACACAGTATAATAATCATTCATAATGCCCTCGACGTTTATATAACCTCCGTCGTTGCTTCCGAGCTCTCGTCTCTTGGGAGTCTGTTGGTAGAAGTGGGTGAAGTACAAACATAGATGCTCTTGATATTGCTTATAAAAATAGTTCGCTTGCTCCAAACCCAACACATTAACTACACTTCTTATCTTCATCTAATTTACCAGATTGTGTTTCATTTTGGTTGAGAAGAAATAGTAATTTTATTACCAAAAAGTCTCTGAGGTTAGTGAAAGAAAAATCGTGGATAGCTCGACGCCAGAAGTTGGAAAACACTATTTGACTTTTATACTACAACGGCATTTTATCAGAATTTAAGAATTCTCTATCGTCCAGTAATGTTTTCTTTTCCTTCTGCCTTAAAACACTTCATAATATTTCGTTTATGTTTAAATCCATATGACAAAAGTCTAAATTTCTAATTCATATAAGGAGTATTAATTTTGTACATAATACAAAAACGAATGCTATATGATAATAATAAGTTGTGTGTTTGGAATCATACATATTGAGACCTTTTGTAGTCGGATACAACCTTCGATCAAGAAGTAAATATAAGCATTAATTTCCTTAACATAAATCCATTTCGAGAACAAATTCAAAATTTTCATACTTTATAACATCAAAATGGTATGTTTGAAATGGATATCAATCCAAAATGTACACACGCCTCTTCAAAATATTGCTATATACACGCATAAGGTAGGAAGAACTCCGAAAATAACTCTCTTAGGCTTAGTTGTACTTTATACGAATGAATTTATCTCCTGTGTTCCTTTGCTTTATAATAATAACGTCTCTCAAAAGGAAATTCCGTAGTCTCTTTCAGCATTTTCACATATGAAAGCCCCATTTTATTCCTCTTTGGTGCATTTCAATAACTTACCTCGTCTAATATTGTGCTTGTTCCATAATGGGAAATGAATGCATTCGAAAGGAAACTGAAAGGATTAGATGGAATTATGTGCGAAGGTATTGACAGAAAATGCACAGAATGGGCTTGATAGTGCTAAGATAGTTATTTGTCGCTGTTATAAACTGCTGTTTGTAGAAAATGCAACACCATGAAGGAATCATCAGAATCAAATGAAATTCGCAGCAAATGTCAATTATAGGATATTATGCAAATTAATAAAGTTTCAGAGCCATCGCGCGTGCGCGGCGCGCGCAGCGCCCTCTGAATTGATGCTGAAAGCGTATAAATAAAGTGCTGTAGCGGGACGTTGAAAAAAGTCTATGATTATTTGTTAGTGGCAAACGTTTAGTGAGACCTGAGTATGCCTCCACGACGGAAGAATAAGAAATTCAAGCAACTTACGGAGTTTGAACGAGGGAGGATAATCGGCCTTCGAGAAGGAGGATTTTCCTATCGCGCAATAGCAGCTCGTATGCAGCGGAACAGTTCCACAGTGATGCGAGTTTGGAAGCAGTGGACCGACGAGCACCGAACAATTCGAAAAACAGGCACTGGACGACAGAAGGTGACGTCAGAGCGCGATGATCGACACCTGCTCCGCATGGCGGTGAATGATCGCACAGCTTCCTCCAGGCAGCTGGCAGCACGTTAGTCTACTGCTACAGGTGTACAATTGTCGGCTTCGTCAATTCGTCGTCGTCTGCTGCGCCGTGGATTGCGTGCAAGGGTGCCTTTATACAGGATTCCCCTCACGGCGAATCATCGACGGCTGCGTCGGCAGTGGGCTCTTGAGCACAGAGACAGGCGAGCTGATTGGCACCAAGTTGTCTTTTCAGATGAATCACGCTTCAATTTGTGGACCCATGATGGCCGTGTTCGTGTTAGACGTTATGCCGGTCAACGCTGCCTTCCTGAGTGTATTATTGAACGACATAGTGGTCGAACACCCGGAGTTATGGTCTGGGGTGCGATTTCGTATCATGGACGATCCAATTTGATACGAATTGAGGGTAATCTCAATAGCAACAGGTACGTCCGTGAAGTGCTACAGCCCGAAGTCGTTCCTTTCCTTCAAGGCATCCCTGGAGCTATCTTTCAGCAGGATAATGCACGCCCACATGTTGCGCGGACTGTTCGAGACTTCTGTTCAGCACAACGCATGCAACTTCTTCCTTGGCCTGCTTATTCACCGGATATGTCGCCTATTGAGCACGTGTGGGATATGGTTGGTCGGCGTCTCGCTCGTGATCCGCGTCCTGCAGTTTCCAAAGACGAACTTTGGTTGCGCATACAAGCGATATGGAATTCTCTTCCTCAAGCAGATATTCAACATCTGTTTGACTCCATGCCACGTCGTATAGCAGCACTTATTGCAGCGCATGGTGGCTGCACCAAATACTGATTTCGGACGCTTAATTTGTTTCTTTTGTTTTGAAAATTTCATCATTTATTTGTATCAGTACAAGTCGTTTCTGCATTAAATTTCATTTGATTCTGATGATTCTTTCATGGTGTTGCATTTTCTACAAACAGCAGTATATGTTCGAATATTCCATGTAGTTCCCGATTTCGATTTAAATATGCAATATTCTGAATGTCTTGGATGTGAATAGGCTTTAGAGGAATATTTCGTTAAGTATTTGTCTAATATTTAGTAATCAATTTTTAAGTATTGTTGATTTCTCTCGTATCTGTCCATGCAGTTATTGTTTTGTGTTTATAGTTATATATTCATTTACAAAACCTTCTGATAGAATGTGATAATTTTAAGAAATAATGTGCATATAAAAACTATTTTTAAGAAAAAGAACTATAATAGTAATATGAAATTCAAAAAATTATGAAACTGCTTTAAAAATCGGATAAATTTCTAGTTCCAATTGTTCCGTTCAAATAAATGAATGGTTTCAAAAATTGTAGATTATTTATATCTCTATTAAGAATTGGAATTGTGAGAAAGAAATTCAATAATTGAATTTCGGTGAATATCAGAACCTCAGATAGAACTGTTATAAATATTCAAAGGTCAATTTTTGCTGGTAAAAAAATTTGCAAATAAATATAAACAAAAAAATTTTTTTGTCTTTTTTGCTTAGCATAATTTTTTTTAAATAAATGCAAAGCTAATTATATTGATGATAACTTTTTGGCGAGAGAGAGAGAGATTATTCAAATTTTGTGCACTTTTGATTTTATGTTTGTCATATAGATTCTGTATATCAAAATTAAAAATTATTCACTTTTGTTAACTTTTTTTTCATAGATAAATAGATCAAATGCGTAGTTTTGTATCTCTTTTGAACTTAATCGCGCCTTTTTTTTCCTCCCTACTTTTACTATAAGATTATATTAATTAATTATATTAATATTTTATCATTGCAAAAATTTCTCATAAAACATACAAACATGGAAAATGTATACATACATTTAAATACGCAACTAGAAGGATTTTTTTAAAATACCATTTTCATACAAAGAGTAAATAAAGTTTGAAAAGTCCTGTTCTTCAAAAAAGAAAATAATAACTTTATGGGGGAGAATAAATATTTTTATTTCTCCATCAAAAGTCGCACACATTTCTTGATCAATTTTATAGATTATTCGCCATCCAACAACATTTTTACTCTTTGAAACATTCTAAACTTTTCATTGGTCCTTCTGAATTTTATTGCAGATATCGAATCATTAGCTAAAAACACGATTTCCTCAATTTAAGTAACAGGAAGGCTTAGAATTAATCGGATTCAATTATCTTTGTATGCTCTTTAGTATAATTAACAAGTCAATAAAACGATTTCAAATTACAATGGATGTACGAAGTAATCAGAATAAAGTGGTAAGATAACTAAGCAGCACAGGTGAATAACATTATTTGTCACTAATTCCTTGTTGGAATGACTCAATGTCATTAAATTACAACATTACGTAACAGATAGATTTCGTATGCTATACTTGTCGATATTTGAAATTAATATCATGAAACAAATAATCAGGGGCGTAGCGTTAGGGAGGTAGAAGGAGCCATCGCTCCGGTTGGCAAAGTTATGAGGGGTGCAGGAAGCGGACAAGCTGTCTAATCCTGTCTGCAGCATCAAGCCATGATCAATAGATCACATAATTGAACAATTGTTTCCAACCTATCCCTTTCCCGAAAATCATTTTTTCTTCTCACCATCGACAGGAACCATTCATTTCGACGAATCAGAGCTCTCTCTCTCGGCTCTGCTGAGTAGAGAAACTTCAGATTTCCTTACCTAGCAGATTGGACAACCGAACAGGACCCCCAAAGCCACTACCACACATAGCTGCCTGCATCAATAATCTTTTATTTGGATAATATTTTAACTACTGAATGAAATAATTGAATACTTCTTAAATGGAAAAATCCGTTTCCTCGTCAATGACCCATAAAAATGCTGAAAACTAATAGATATAGAAACAAGACACAAATAAAATCAATTCCATAAATCCTATTTTCTTCAAAATCCGAACTAAAAGCTTCGGCTTTTAAAAATATTCTTTATTAAATTTTTCAATAAAATTAAAAAAGAATATTTTCTCCCTTTAAATTCCTAATAGCAATTATCTGTAATAACTGAATTCAGTTTTTGCTTGTTTGACTCTAAAGTAATTCCCCCATCTTAATACATTTAATTCTTTCTTGGGCATGCGCAGAACCAAAGTTCAGTTTCATGTTAAGAATTATTTGCTAGTCTGATCGGGGATTAAAGCCCGAGAGGGTTAAGAACCTCGAGAAGAATGTTTCCGCAACATAACTGTATTGTCATCGATATTACATAGGTACTTAAATAAAATTTCAAGCCAATTGGACGAGCAGAAGTGGTTCAAAATAGAATAGCAAGATTTGACCTAAACAAATATACTTACATTTATGTGGAGTTAAATAAAGCAAGTTATATAAAAAAAAAATTTAAGTCAATTCCTACTTAGGTCAACAAAGAATTTTTTTTTTATTTTAGTTACTTTTCATTAAATAATTACAATTAATATAAATATGTATATATAAATGACAGAATCACAATATTAAGTAGCAAAAAAAAAAAAAAAAATTCCAGCGACCTACATGCTTCGTCATTGACGGTATTTATTCCTAAATTTATATCCTGCTAAATATCTTTTTTTTCTCCCATATTTAACTAAAATTAATATTTGAAAATCAATTAAAAAAAATTTATGCTTCGACGAGATTCGATCCGAAGGCATGAAGATTCTACGCCGACGCTCTACCAACTTTGCCATTGCAAGACAAATGACATTGTAGAAGCGTTGGCTTGTTTCTTAATTCATCTGGCAAATCAAATGGTTGGAATACAGTTTAGCTCAATCACCCTTGGCGACAGGAATTATTTGGCGGTATTTTGCCAAATGTGGCTACCCTGGTCCGCTTCGCGGACCGTTTAACCCCAAAAAAATCGCCAGGTTTGGCAATTTTTGAAATCGAGCCAAGTGGTTGGGCTAAACCTGCGTTTTCACCAATTAAATTTAATTAAATGAATTAATATTTGAAAAAACTGTATTAACATCAAGTGTCATCCACTACAAGTTTTAAAAAATGTATTTGAACTTGAGCGGATGAATAAAAAGTATTTTATTAACGATTGAAAATTTGAATTACATAGGGAGAGTGTGAGCTAATAGTAGGAATTTAAAAAGCTTGTCAAATATTTTACCCAAAATAAGGAAATAAATTTCTTTTTTTGAATTTCGAAACGGAACACGATCCACTGTAGCCTCGCAACAAATCCAATTATTGTGTCCGTTTTGATTTTTGCATTATTGTCCTCGAACAACTCATAAATGTAACGAGAGCTGGTGGTATTTAATTTCTTCAACTTTTTTTTTTTTTTTTGTCATTTAGAAGAACTGTGCAACGTTGGTATTGTTTATGTTATACTTTGATAAAATTTCACTTGTAACCTTATTGTAAAGTCATGTTTATTTCTGTTTTATACGATTTCTTCGAATATTTTTGTATAGGAGTACTAAGGTAATTGTTTATTTTGCTGATTTTTAAACTTTTCAATGACTTAGCTGTTTTACCCAAATAAAAAGTTATTTATTTGTTTTAACGTGCTGAAAACTATAAGTAATTTAATTTTAACCGTGCACACCGCATTCGTGTTATAATTATTTTTTATTTCAATAGGGGGTGGCAAATTTAGAGTTCGCAACGGGTGTCGGAAATTCACGCTACACCAATGCAAATACTGCACCTCTACAGATTATTGTTTGATTTATGTGTAGAATTTGAATGCAGTGATTGAATGTCCTCGACGGCCTAACAAATAAATTGATTGACTTTGAATCACAAAATTACGACAAAGGTGGAAAAATGGTTATTAAACCTTAGAGCTCGATTAATTGTCTAAAATTCCTTCTCTACGATAGTGTGAATGTCCAGGAGTCATTCTAACCATCTGGTTGAGATTGTTAATTACAAACTATCGAGTACCTTTAGAACAATTATTAATTCAAACCAACCAACTAATTGAACGATTACACAAACGATACTTTTTCTATTTATCAATATTCTAGAGAGACACTAAAGAAGTAACAAAATCTGTTCGTTTTTCTGAATGCTGCTTAAGGTGTTAATGTATTCCTGTTTATACAAACCAATACTTATTTGTACATTGCACAGATTATTACAAATGTACTATATAATGAAAGTAATGTAGCTATATAAAAATTACGCATATCTTACTCCTACAGCTCTGACTGAATTTTCTTGGAATATGACCAGAAGATACAAATTATAAGTCAATCACTGTCGAGTCAAATTATTTCATTTTTCTCGCAGGATACAGAAGTGTCAGTTGAGTTAATAACAAGGGCTGATTGTCTATTTTGAAAAAAAAAGAGAAAAAAAATACTTGATTTTTATTTATTTATTTATGAATAAAAAGTTCATCTTCGAACAAAGAGATTTCTGTTTGTGGTAAATATAAATATTGAGGTTCGCACAGTAACAAAAAAACATTTTGCAGGATGTTGACGAATTGGAGTACATGTTTTATCATATTTTTGTTACAATTAGTTATTACTTATTACATAACCACGCAGAAATACTTTTCTCTTATCATTTTTTGAATCAAAAATTTTCCGGTCACCAGGCGTCAACAAATATAAGCAAATGCTTCATCACGTACTTGGGCATTTAAAAAAATACTGCATTCCCTGAAGGCGTTATTTTTTCTGCCTTGCTCTTGCATAACACAATGGAATGCCGTCCTTTAGATTCCTATAGGCAGTATAAAAGTAATTGTATTAAACTGAGATTTTTACGGAATCTTAGCAAAATTGTTCTTGTTATATTTATTGAGCCAACCGGAAAATTCTTGGTTTTTTAATGATTTCAAATTTGCTTACGTTTTTTATTATCGATTATTTGGAATATTTTTCAAACAAAATTGGTAAATTAGCGGGAACTCTTGTAGCCATAGATGCAAAATAAAAACTCATTTTATTTGATTCTTGTATAATGCGTGAGAAAATAAATTATATTCGAAACAAATATAAATAAGTAAAATTCAATAATTGTATAGCAAATTATAAGCAATAATTGTACGTAAATAATTTTTCACAATGAAATCAAATATGAAATACATAATTAAGTAGGGAATCTTTTTGTCAATGTGTTTTAGAAAATAAGCATATAAGAAACATAACTGATCAACACTTTGATCTCCTAATTGTGATATAATTTTTGTAAAAAATAATTCTGCTTCAAAAAAAGCTTTTTCAGATTCCACACTTGCTGGTTTAATATTTATTAAAGAATCGTACACTATTTGAATTTATTTCTTTCTTATATTTTCCAGTTGAAAATACTCCAGTACTTTTTAATGACTTTTTTATGTGCCAAAGGCTGGTTATTGTTGTATTACTGTTTTTATTTTGATCAGTAAAAAATAATCTATTTCATGGATAACTTAATTGCGAATGTAAAAGGAATTGTGCGTACTAAATTTTAGGAATCTACAACATTTATTATTTCTGTTTCAATCAAATTGATCGTTGCATACATATCGTTTTTATAACATAGATATATGTATTCAGTAAATAACACGATTATTTTATTATTTTAAAAGCGCGTAATTTAACTAAATCGATAAATTGGCTTACTGGCATTGTAATCCCTAATAAATACTAACGAAGCATGATAAAAAAAAAATTGAATCACGTAAGAACCATTTTGTTCGACGACTTTTTGCGATCGTTCCGGCAACTTGAAAATTCCTTTAAAAAAAGTTGTTTGGACTATTCGAAAAGAAGTTATCGAAGGTCTTTTTGACAGTCTCAAAGAAGTGAACTCTTGACCATTCAGAGAATTTTGAAAAAAGGCAAAGGTGGATGAATATGGGGAGTGACACAAAATGTCCCAGCAATATTCAATAAGTCTTTGACATTTTTTGAAATGTGGAAACGAAATTGTCATGCTGGAAAACACCTCGATGATTGGTCAATCCTAGCCGCTTTATTTCGATTTCTGCTTTTGAAACTGTTGTTTGGGAACATTGTTTGCCCTAATTTATTGTTTAATTTGAAGGCAACAATTCAAAATAACCATGTTCGTCCGCTTTTATCAACTTGCCCAAAAAAGAACTTCCTGTTACTTTGACGTTTTTACTTCAGGCGTTGTTGTTGAAGAGTACCGCAGCATTCTCCCCCTCCAGTAACATCGTGATGATACGAAGAGGAACATTCTGAATAATATTTGTAAAGAAGACCGCTTTTCCAGCGAAAACTGCAAATGATGCTGTAATAGCTATAAAAGCCATTACCTCTCGGATTCCAACCATTACCTCCTCATTCTATTGAATTTCGTTTTACGGCAGTTTCCATTTGACGTTATTAGCTGTCTCGAGTTGATTTGGCGGGTCTATTTGAAGCGTGTGTCGTAACCAGTATATCACTAGTTGTGATTTATGTGCGGTTGTCTTAGTTATACACACAGAGGCAAATGTTTTTCGTCGGGGTATATACATCCAGTATTCTAGACTGTGCTGCTAGCTAGTGTTTGTCCTGGGGTACCACTTCGGCGGATGATGTTTTCTGAACCCGTGACGAAGAGTACAGTTGACTTTCAGTGTTGGTGGTCTACACTTGAACATTGAATCCGAAGAAAACTTGAAAATGCGAAGTCACTTTTTGCAGTGGTCTTATCAAATAGATCAAAAAGGATTCCTTGTCGGACAAATGAAAAAGCGTTTTAACTTCTGGCGTTTTATTTAAGATAGGCGCTACAAAGCAAAGCGAAACTAGCGCACAATCCTTAATGCTTAATACACAATAAAAATTATCCTGATAGATTTATATTTAAATGTAAATACTGTTATAAGCTTCAAAATATCAAAATCGGGCACTTCAAAACGTAAATTATCATACCCTTCATGATTTTTAAATGAATCACACAAAAATATAAAAATATCTTTAACACAATAATTAAACCATTTTATGAGTCTTATTAAAATATGTTTACGTGTGCTTAAGAAAATTAATCCTTTGAAAAATCATTGGGAAAAAAAAGACTAAATCATCTCTTATTTCAAGTGTTCCATGAAAAATAAATAACCCATGAATAATTCTTAACATAATCAAACAATATCCCTTTACAAAATTCAATAAGTATTACTTGGAAGATCCTATACATACATACATCCAACTTATCTTTTTATTCTACATGTTTGAATGTAATTCAAACTGACAAAGATAACAGAATATTTAGACAGACAATTGAAAATTTTAAAAAATTCAATTGTTAGTAATATTTATGACAAGGGAGACAGCTTTAAATTTTATATCAATTACTTTTCTGGAACAGGTGTTTCATATTGCTATTTTTAGAAATATGATATTTTTATATTTGATTATATTATTAGAAATAATAATTCAGTAAGTTGTTCTGCATCAAAGAAAGAAAACGGCCAGCGTCATCTTATATACCCTGAAAAACGGGGTGGTCCAAAATTCTGCCTAGGCTGTAATTAACAGAGACTTGAGATTCCACTGTCACATTGATGATTTTTCAAGGCAAAAGTGACAGCTACAGTCTATAAGCGCATACAAGTTGGTTAGTACAATTTGTTTCGATGTTAAAAATAGAGTAAGAAAAGAAAGTGATAACGTGTGTTCATCACACACAAATACATATAATAAGATTCCCAATTCATCTTCAGTTATTTCAGTCTTTGTGAACTTTCGACACTCTAACATTATCTTCTTTTTAGACGTAGGTTGTTCATATTTTCTGTTCTTACAACTTTATTTTTTAAAAAACTTGGATTTAACATTCTAAAATGAACTACCCAGCAAAATGTTTTAATGTTTCAGAACCCTGAAAGATAATTTAAATGGCCAAAATGTAGAGAAACGAATAGTATAAATTCTCTGAAGTTTTATATTCATTGATTTTTCACCGAAAGCTAAGAAAAACTAGAGCACACAAACTTTCTCGGTTTTGAAATAAAACATACAATTTTTATAGCAAAATATTCGAACCGTTTTTGAAATACACAGAAGTGCTTCGGTATTTTAGATACGTGTAACAGCGTTTGGAAAAGCCTTAAAACCAAGAGATATTCCAGCTATCCATGCGAAACATATTCGTCTATTAAAACCACTGTTTTTATAACGGTGCATTTCATTCTATAAGAAACAATTTGATTTGTAGTTTTGTTTCTCCAATTGAAAATAAATAAATAAATATATACTGGTAGTATGTTTTGGGAGAGACTGCGATTTTCTTTTACAGGGATACCCACCCCTCTTCTGCTGAAACAGAGTCCAGAAGAGTTTACCCACCGTTCTTTTCAGTAGTAAAGCCATAAAAACGTTAATGCTTCTTTCAGTAGCGATTTGCTTGTTTATTTTCGGGAGCAAAGTTCCATGAAATTGGATCACGATTTCTGGTTACGCAGCGGCTTACGTTCGGGATTGACTTCAGCCGATTTGTTTTCTTAGGAGAGGTTATTGTACCTTTTGAGGCTAAAAAAAGGCCTGTTAGTCATTAATTAGTAATGAATCTTTGACTGAGGTACATACCGTTTCCCCCGACGAACTGATGTTTGTAATCTGTTTAAAAAATGTATGTGTTGATAGCAGGTGAAAACAGTTTTATCTGACAGCTTTGTGTCTTGTACCTAAAGAATTTACTACGTTATCTGTGGCTTGTTTTGTTAGTATTTCGGAGTGTTTCGTTTACTTTGAAGACTGTTTTTGCTGTATTGTTTTTCTGCTAAGCTATCAAGGACAATTTATTATCAGTTGAAGGTCAAAGGCAAAAATTGACTTGGGAAAAATAGGTAGTTTTTTAAGAGTATTAGGAAATGACTTTAGTATAGGAGAAATGTTCCTCGTGAATTTTATAAAATAATTTTTATACGATCGACTCTTAAGGTGTAATACTCCGATTATCAAAGCAAGGTTGAACTAACTGTTATTTTCGTTCATGCAAGTAAGTTTTAAGATTCGTACCGAAAAGGACGTTTTATTTCACAGTATAGAAAGTCAATATGTTTAATCAAAGAGGAATGGAGTGATCAAGAATTGTTAAATTGACGTTTTTTTGTTCTTTTTTTTTATATAAAAAGAAATTATTTTGCAGTTTTTATTTCCGGCAACTGCATACTTAATATAGAGTTAAAAAAAAGTTTGTGAAAGGCATTCACTGTACAAGACACAACCAGAATTTGATGTGTGTGTGCGTGAATGTGAGTACTTACTTATTTATACTTAATGTAGTTCTTAAGTTTTGTAACTATACTAATTAAATTAACTTTGAATTAGTTTAAAATTAATTTAATTAGTATATTAATTTAATTATACTAATTAAATTAATTTTGAATTTAATTCTATTTAATTGTGATGCAGCATCTCATCGACTCGCATCTGCCCACCCCCCTGCTATGGTATGTAATTACAAATAAATAGCATCCATAAATAACATATCCATAGCAAAATAATAGCCTGTAATTGTAACCGATAATTAGTTTTTATGAATTAAAAAATGTACAGAAATATACTGATGGAAATGAAAAGATTCCTTTTGAAAAAATGTGAATTTATTTGAAAAGTCCGCAGATACCTTACTTATGCTACATGTTACAAACGTCGGAGTTGTATAATTATTCTGTAGTTGTAAATGCACATGTGATACATTGCTTTTAACAAAATAATGTATATTTTCAACCAGAAATAGTTTGTCTTAAGCAATGTTTTATATTATGAGATCTAAGTCAAAACATTGCAAACTATGGAGATTTATATTCACGAGTCGCTCACAATAAAACAGTTATTCGAGTCAGCCTTATTCGAAATATTTACAAATTAAAAAAAAATTAGAACAAATTTATAAAAAATTTAAATTGATTTTGGCTTTAGTAATTTCATTTTGAATGTGATAATGGGTTTTTTTTCTTTTCTGATAAATTCTGGAAAAAGTAAAAGTATTCAGAATGAATATTAATAAGCATAAAGTAAACGCACTTCCTAGCCCCAGTCTCCACTGAAGCAATTATTATCAAAAAAAGAGAATGTCTTCTTCAAATTCCTACCACATTTTTACTATCACATGTGAAACATCCTAAATTACACAAACGTTGCCAATGTAACAAAAAAAAAAAAATAAAATAAACGATTCTGCCACAGGAATCAATTATTAAATTAGATGTTAAAAAAATAAGAGCAAACGATAAATTGTTAAACAATAATATTCTGTTTCGGATATTAAAATAAAAGTAGGCGATAAAATATGATATTAATTATACCTTATAAATGTACCTATAGCAAACTAAATGTAATTATTATAATCGTAATGTATTATAATGTAAATCTTTTGAACGTAATACCATTTATCCTTTATTTTATGCCCAAGAATTTTGTTTGACGCCATTTTCTCATTACAGCAACATGTTAGCACATGTTAATTAATTATTATACTGATTATACAGTGCTAAAAAGAAAGAAAAATATTTTAGGAAGTGCATCTTATTTTGATTCAAAATAAGTAATACGATTTTTATTACTTTCCTTACAAAATTTTTGTATACCTACGATTGATGATCTCTTTGTTAAGTCATAATTCTGAGTAGTTTATTTTATGCCCAAGAATAATATAATTTATAATCCCTTTATATTAGTAGTTTAACTACTCAATTTTACGTACAATGCAATCCATGGTCAAAAGTCGATTATTTTTATTAATTTATTTCTACCTTTAAGATATTGAGAACATAAAGTGCATTTTTTTCCTTTTAATATTGTATGAGTTCGAACGCAGTAAACAGTTTCTAGGACTTACACAAGAATTCAAAAACGTTCCTCTTAGAATTCTCTATATCTCCAAGTCAATATATTTTCCTATTTATTTATAATAACTTATTGATTTTAATAATTTGAAAATCAAAAAGTTAGTTTTCTGTAGGTAAGAAAGCCCTTCCTCTTGTATGCTATGATATCAAACTAAATATCCCCCCCCCCTTGTTTTTCAATTTCAGCATCAAAATACAAAGTCTCGTAAGTTTCTTAAGTCTTTGCTTATGAAATCTACGAATTGTAATTCAAATTTAATAATTTTAGTATCAAACTGAGAAATTTTTAATTCTTTTATATTAGAATAAAGAGCTTTGTAATTCCTATATATTAATATTAAAAAAATGATAGTATCTTTTTTTAAAGTTACTAAATTCTTGTAATCTTGAATGAAAAATGTAATCATATTTAACATTTCTGGCTTAAAATAATCTTAATTTTCCGCTGTTTCAACAATTTTGAAATATATTTAGGAAATTCTCTCTCTAAATTTACAACGAAAATCAACTTCTTTCTCAAACGAAATAACTTATAATAAATGAAGGGATAATATTTTCTTTGAAATGTAATTCATGACGAAATTGATTCAAAAATCCTGATATAACACTTATCATCAATCATGATTTTTCGTAATCACTGATCTTATATTGATTCCTGATATTGAACATCATTTTTGTTTAGGAATAAATTGATTTTGTTAATGCAAAATTCTAAATGTTTTGACATACTCTCTTTAGAAAGCCATCGAACTGTGTTTTGTCGGGGCAGTTTCGTGTGTGTCCAAATTCTGGCTCTCTATTTCACTTAGTAATACTTTAAATAACTGAAGGTTAAGTTATGTTGTTACAATGTGTTACTAATTCCATAATTTTGCTAATTTAATCTGAACATGGCTGTGTTCTGTATGTTTTCTGTAAAAGTAATTCCTTAATGATTGATTTTTTAATTGCACCAAAACAAAATTAGTTACATGTTAATGAAGTGCTCAAAAGTGTTATAGATGGAACTATGACAATTATATTTTCTATATATTTTTCTTCAATGTCACATGAAGGTACTGAGAGAATGTGTCAACGATTTGTGAATGTTTTATTTAACAAAACTATCATTTATATATTTCTTAGATAATATATCTTGTTATAAGAGTTAAAAGTTATTAAATATGCCAGTGTTATTTAAATATTTTACAGGAATCGATAAGTTTTAATAATTACTTTATTTTCTTTTACAGGTAAGTGTTTTATTGTATTCCTCCAGACAAATGATTAACTATTCCATTTCAAGCAAAAATTCCAGTTCAAATTTTTAGAGTCTCTTATGATTTATTTTCTTCGATGTCTTACCGTTGGCTGAAAATGGAGGTATAGTATGTTATTTTATTTTGAAGGGCTCCGAAAATAAGTTTCGTCATTTTTTAAAAGCACAGGGTACACCAAGAGAGAGAGCACATGGAAATAAACAACCACAATAAGATTCCACACCCGTTGCTGGTTCAACGACGGAAGTAGCGTCAGTGGAGGATGAATGACAACGTGGTCGGCTATGAAAGTGCGTGCTGTTATCCGGTATGAATTGATACGTGGGACTGAGTGTCCATCATCCATTAAAGCCTACAGACCGTATATGGTAAACAGATCATGTCTCGTCAAATGGTTCGACGTTGGTATTGCATGTTCAAAGAAAGAAGACGGACTGCGGAGGATGAAGATTGAAGTGGGCGTCCCTCCACATCCACGAATGAAAACAACTCTGCTAGAGAACAGGAAACGGCATAACGGTGACAGAAGTGGCGTCTACAGTGCGTATTGATCGTGCTCAAGTCCATCCAAAACAATACTGGTAGATAGAGCAGATTGTGCAATAATTCCTTGCATCGCCGGGCACCAAGTTTTACTAGAGTGATTTTTCATACTGATTGCCCGCTACTACTAATGTCTCATTGTCGATTGCGACTATGTCGAAAAAAAGTATAAGGTGTATAATTCATGATAACGTGGTTTATTTATTTATTTATCGGCATTAAAGTTTACGTGTGGGAAAAAATGATGAAACTTACTTTCAGAACATCCCTCGAATAAATCTTCGATTCCATCCACAAAGTGTATCCTTTCATCAAACACCAACTCACTGAGAACTTCCAAAAAATTTATTTTTGTTTAAAATAAAATTCACTTCTCTTATATGATCCCCTTAATTTAATATTTTGCGTTTTAGGAATTGCTTCCAAATGTTTTTAAATAAGATACGATATCTTTTGTTTTAGTTAGTTGCTCTCGTTCTTTTTCCTTTAGAATGCGATAATTAAAAGTTCCTTAAATTTTGATTTTTTTTTATTTCATCCGCGTTTGTGAAAAACAAATTTTCACTGTTGTTTACTTTTAAATGTGGCTTTTACTTTTAATGAAAAGAGGATCAAAAATTTTTAAAAAATGGAACAATTTTTTTTTTTAAATTTGTCAATAACTTAAAACTATTAACCTTTCAATGCATGATGAATACTAGAGAATATAAATTTTACCTCCAATTCACAGGAAGAATAACTGCATATTCATAAATATGTACAAAAAGTATATCCAAGACACTGATTTTCAAATCCTGTTTCGTATCTTTCTCAAAAGTGAACCAATTTTATTCTTTAAAAATTCTCAAAAATATTTTAACATATTTTCGTATTTTACAAGAAACATGTTCAAGCAAGAATCCTATATTCGACATGAGATTGTACGAACGCTTAATGATTTAACTATCCTATTTTTATTATATTTTTTGTCGCTGGTTGATCAAGGTGGCAAGGTGTAATATAAAGATTCCTTATAAAGAAGAAAAAAGTAACCTACTTTTTAAATTGGTTAATAATGATGCATTTAGAAACAAATTCGTGCGGGGAAAAAATATTCCAAAACGTTTCATCTATTTGCAAGGTCGCTGATTAGCATATAACACATCTGTCCGTCGTTTCTTAAAACATGCCCTTGCAACAATATTAATATTCTGTTGCCTTTCAAACACCAGATACATCTTCCGTCACTGGGTAAATTTTTTTCCATACATTCAAACTGTCTGACATTTGCCTCCATTTTCGATGCAAATGCATACAAATATTTCTCGCGCTTAACTGGGGGGTTCTGAAATATGCTAATCCTATTTACATTTCACATTCTATGGAAATGAACTAGGCTTAGCGAGCCGAAAACAACGGCGATAAGCGAGCGAATAAGTAGAGCCCTAACTCTGCCGAGTTGGCTCTCGTCAATTTAGAGAGGATATTTGAGCTCTTGGAGCACGTAGGATCTCCAGAGGGGCAAAGAAGAAAAGTAGTTTCGTTTATAGACTTCCTTGGTTAGATTGGACGGAACGATGTCTTAAGTCTCTCGCTCACTTTCCCGTGTTCCTTCCATCTGTTTGTTAGCAGCACTTTCTATCCTGCTCGATTGCAATGGAAGAAATGACTTGGCTCTCAATGATTTTCGATACTTCGAAAACTTTTCATTTTTAGTCATTGAAACTGTCGAATCAGGAGAAAAATGTGTTTAGATTTCACCCTTTCTATCTTATTGTCATGACAACGATACGGTCAAATTTTGTTTTAGCGTGCAGTAATACACGAAATTATATGAAGCATAAAAGTCGCTCTTTTTCATTGACTTCAAAATAAAGTAGTATAAAATGAACCTTAAAACCAGTTATTCAGTTATCTCACATGTTGAAATTATTTTTTAAAAATGTGGTTTGATCGAATATATTTGTCACATATTATGTAATGTGAAAATGTGTTTAATTATGCACTAATTTAGTGACGCCCTTCCTTCATTATTAACACTCTACAGCCATCTAATCGAACAGTAAAATAAGTTCAAAGCTCCAATTTAAGATACCTAAGAGAGAGAGAGAGAAGGGCAATACTATTATCTATAAAAAATATTCAAGATTGCTCTCTCTCTTTCTCTCTCTCTCTCTTAACTCAGTCAATCCTAATTTAAGTTCAAATAATGAATTCTTAACTTACTAAATCACTATTCCGATTCAAGAGCTTCCTTATCATAACAGATTCGATGCCTATTTTTCTGATAAGGATTCATTTCCAACTACTTTCAGTATAAAAGATTAATTACGATGATTCACTCCAATCTACAATATCTATCAGCTTGTCGGGATCCTCTTTTTCATGTAACTCTTTCCTTTCAATTCTATTTCGTTTATATCTTACTCTAATCCAATTCATTCTTTCTGTCTGTTCCCCATCTCTAATTCAGTCTTCATCTAATTTGCTTCATCTCGTTTCAAGTGGTTAGCAATAAGTTGTAATTGTATGCAATTCAAATTTCCAAAACGCCCGTGAGGTTAGTGAAGAGAAAATCACGAATAGCCCAACATCACAACTGTATAGAGGAATAGAAAAAAAATACGTGAAAATTAAAATCAGATGTATTTCAAATGTGTGTGTATTCATTGTTTGATTTTAACGTAATAGTTTTTCGGTTCTAATTTAAGAAAAAAAAATATTTGTGTGCATTTCAAAAAATTTTAAAACGTTCGAGATGGATTTGTTTTTTAGGGGCAAAAAAACTCGTTGGATGTCAGAGAAAGAAGCTGAAACCTTGCAAATGCTTCAAAGTCATTATTTCTTTGTTTTAAATATGTGACGCAGTCCCGTATATATCTAGAAAAAAATTTATTAAGTGATAGAGTGCAAACTAACAAAATGGAATTCTGTAGAATATATTTTATACAAAAACTTAATTTTTCAATTAAAATGTCTACTATTTTCCGTTTTATGGGAATACATTTTATACGATAAATTATATATTCCGCTTGAAAATTTATAAATTTTACATGAAAATTTTATTCTATAAAATGGTTTTAAAGGTTTTTTTTAGTATTCTTTATTTCTATAACATTACATTTTATGGCATAAGCGCTTTATGCATTATATATTCATGAACGAATTGAATGTTGTATTTTGAATAGATTTTAAGTGAAAAATAACGTAAGTTTGGGCTTTCACCAAAGTGTGTATGCGTGCGTGCGTGCGTGCGTTGCATATACATTGAAACATCGTTACATATCTTTAATATTTGTTTTAATTTTCACAGCATTTTTGATTATTCTAAATTTTTAAAGCTGTGAGGCATTTCATTTATTTAAAAGTAACTCTCTTTTAAAAAGATACCTTATCTATATGGAAAAATGAAGACTTCCTTTCTTTTTATTAGTCTCTCATCATTTTAAATAAATTGTTCTCTTCCCGAAACACGGTTTTAAGAAGTTTTTACTTGAAAAGAAATCGCATTGGTAATACTTGGCAAATAATTCAAAAAATCATGCACAATTTAAAGCTTTGCTTACTAAACATTTTAATGAAATATATTTTGAGATATATCGATCCAGTACCAAACACGGCGCTTTTCTTTTACCGTGAAATGTCTAAAGCCTCTATTATATAAAAACTGAAATAAAGATGTTTAATTTCAAAATAGAACTCCTTTTCATGACATGTTTGACATGAGATTAATACCAAGGGAAATCCTTGTCATACTACGGAACTTAAACTCTCGATTAAATAACAATGGAGTGGATGTCACTTTCGCATAGTAGCTTTTAAAAAGTTAGCTCTGAATTTCCTCTGTTACGTTTGTATTGTAAAATAAATTGTACTGCATTGTGTCTCCTTTCAGTTAAAGTCAGCGA
Organism: Nephila pilipes; assembly: GCA_019974015.1. Taxonomy (NCBI): domain Eukaryota; kingdom Metazoa; phylum Arthropoda; class Arachnida; order Araneae; family Nephilidae; genus Nephila; species Nephila pilipes. The sequence goes on from BMAW01047618.1 coordinate 197,790, forward strand.
AAAATACTTCATAAATATTTTATTAAAATGTTAACTTCTCGCCTTCATCTCACTTTCTTTTCTCTTATTTCGATATTCAATGAGAGTGAAATGGTAAGATTTTGGGTACTTTTTTAAAACGTTGTAAGAATTTCCCTATTTGAAAAATTAACATAGGTGATTGACATTTCGTATTGAATTTTCGTATATTGTTTAATTCTGTCTTCTACAAAAGAAAATATAATATTCAGATAAAATATAATATCGTTCATTTTTCCCTTTCTTCACACAAGCACACACATTTTGTATTTTCTCTTTGAATCTTCATAATGACGTCAATCGTTCCTTGTAGATAATGTAAGGTTTTTAATTTTTCTATTTATGTATTTCAAATTGAACACTTTTATCTCCTTTTCCCTTTTATAAATTTGATTCAGTTAACATTATTCCGTAAGCATTACTGGAACTACTGGCGATGGATCTCTTATTTTGGTCCATGATCAAATGCCAAAGACGACATCTAAGCTGATATCTCCTTATCCTAACTTCCACACCGCTGAAGAACTTAGAAGCTGCGTTTCATACAACATGTAGTCCCCTCCCCCATATATTCTACATGCCGAGTCTATAATTACCTGACATGCACGATGTAATACATTTTGATTTTGACTCATGAGAGATGCAAATCTTTTTCAAAATGACTGCGACGTTGGGCTATTTACGATTTTCTCTTCACTAACCTCGGGAACTTCATGATCATTTGAATTGCTTAAAATTACAATTCCTTCTCTTCCAAAATGAAACATGATTAGAGAAATTAGATGAAGATAGAAATGAAGGGAATTAAATTAGAGATAATGATATATAAATAAAGGGATATAGAGCAGTGCTTCCCAACTAGTGGTTTGCGAATTCCCAGGGACTCTCGTGAGGTGTTTAAAAAGGATTCGCGAATATAATATTGCAGTGATGGAATTTTAAACCGTTAATATAAAACAACGATAAAGAAATAATAAGTTTACATCCGTATATTAACTGCACTGTTAATTATTCGAAAATTTTAAAATAATAAGTTAAAATAGATAAAAGTGTTAATGTATGCTTAACTAACTAAGAACCAGTTGATCCGTTAAATTAATTTTGTTTTCATTTTCTTGTAGCTATTATTTTAGTTTTTTATTAATGTTTATATTCAGATGTTTAATATTTTTTTTATAATTTTCGTTTCTTGTTTTGAACTATTATGCAACATGTGGAAAATAAGTGTTCTTCCAAATTTTATCGTTTTCTTACTTCTTATTAATGCCTACTCGAGGGGTTCGCCAATTTCTTTCGGATTTTAGAAGGGGTCCACAAGGAGAAAAAGGTTGGAAACCTCTGATATAGAGGACAACGATTTGCTGGTAGTGATTTGTAACTTGGAATTTTTTGCAACTGAAATAGTTTTGTGGACTGAAGTATTAGGCTACGAAGCTACTGTTACGGAGACTTGTTAAATTCCGAAGGAGTGAACTGGCAAGCTAAGATTTCATATTTAAATCGTAATTTAGGATTGTTAGTACATTCTATTAAGGTATGGTGCAAGAGCAGACCAATGAATGACAGTCGTTACAAGACTGGGTACAAAAATAATGAACATTGTGCTAAACACCGGCGTAAAATTCATATTTTCCACAACAACTTTTAACATAACTATACCCATTCCACTGATAATTCCTTTAAATAGTGAATCTGGTCCATTGTCAACCATGTGGACACACCACACCTACGAAGACTGCCACTGAGTTTCTTCTGCCTTATTTGGAGAAATTAATTGGGGACGCTCTTATCTATGGCGAAGGGAAAAGCTGACCTGTCATTGCGGGATATTGCGTGCACGCGCTTGTCAAGATACGAGACGCGCACCATCTGCTCCTGAACTCCTTATTTTTCCGCACGGGACAGGTGTTAGGGCACCAGGTGCAATAAGAGAATCTTCCTGCTCCCGTCACGAAACCTGTATGGAAGCAGCACACACACGACCGGCACGTGGGGAACATCAAAATACATGCACACCCCGTCGTGTTGACCTCGGGTTTTTTCTCAGTTTCGAATCCTTGGCTTACTAGCAGACGACATTTGGTAGTAAGCTAATATTCAGTCGAATCATGGCTTTTTTGTGGTGTTTAAGATGTTCGAGTCAAGTGAGTAGAACGGATGTTTTGTGAATAATTTGTAATCGATGTTAATTGGTTGGTGATGGTTGATATATTAATTCAGGGTATTAATGGTGATGATTAATTTGTTATTGAGAATTTTGTCGACTAACTCTAATCTATAGTTTTGTTACATGTGTGTGTAGTTTCAACTGGCAGGAAGTTTTTTTTAAATGCGAAGGAAAATATCTGTAATCACTATGAAATGAAAAGTCTCTGAAAATTTTAAATTTAATTCGCATTTCAAATATTGATGTTAAAACAGAATATAGGTACTCGAAATTCATAAATAGATTAACCGGTTCATTGAAAAGTGCTCTGAATATTGTCAGTAAATTTCACTTTGGTTTTTGATAATATGGATGCTATCTTGAATGTTTAACATCTTATGTTCACATAGACTTAAAATGGTTTCCTTAACACTTGATATTGAGAAAAATGTGTGGTTTTTGTGTTTCATATTTTAGAACTTATTCTGCTGTTAATTCATCATCCAAAAATATGGCAAATAGTGTAACATCTTGTGATCGAGGAAGTTCAGAATGCGTGTTTATGCGAGTTTATTTCTCTACCCGAGGTGTCATTTTATGCTTATTTTGAAAGCATCAACAACTTATGTATGGAACATGTTAAGAACAAGATTAAAAAATTTAATATACCTAACGAAATATATCTGATACTTTTGAAGTTCCTGTTTTATATATTGTTTTCTACTTAATATGTGCGATGTCTTTTTGAGATATGTATAGTATTCTATTTTCAAGAAATAAGAACATTATTCTTTGAAGATGTAAACCAAAGTTTCTAAAAGAGAATAATAATTTGAAATTGTTTTGTTTTTTAATTTAAAATACATAATAAATTGTGACGTTTAAATTATCATTATGAAATATATGATATCAACCTTATGTAATTATTATAAATAGATTACACCAGTATATCTAGTTATAATAATTTCGAAAAAGCTATTTCCCTGAAAATGAGATTCTTATCTCGAAATTTTAATTGGCCAGTCATAAGATTTTATTCTTGAAAACTACATATGTATTAGAAATAAGTCATCTTGCATGTTGAATGAGTTTTTTTTTTTTCTTCTTTTCACACGTAGGTAAAGAAAAATTCCAACTCTTAAAAGTTTTTCTCACAATATTAATAACGAAATCCAATTTCTCTTTGATAAGTCAACTTTACAAATCAATTTTGATGGTGGAACTAATATCTTGAATTACAAGTGTTCAAGGCTCTCTTTAATATTGTTTAACCAATTAACTTTTAAAACGTTGATGAAAAAATTTGTGGATTTTATAGAATTTGATATCTTTGATATCGGAAGAAAATATATAATATTGACAGTATTTTAATATTTTATTATAAAAAATAAAATATTAATTTGGTGAGTTGTATAGATTTACCATTTTAAGATAATTAAAAGTAATTTTAAGGTGTTTTTTTTTACAATTTAATTATTATTGTAAAAAACAAAAGAATGACTTTATATTTTGTAAGGTTTTTATATCTCTTTAGTATCCTTGACTGATTATCATTACTAGTATTCTATGGATTATAGTTAATAAATATTCTATTAGTTCACAGATTAATATTTTATGATTCATATATGTTCTATGTCGTCTTTGTGTTTCGTTATGTTACGCTAACAGACACAATCACATAACTATAAAATGATTGAAAAAGTTCAGGTTTGTTATTATTTTTGTGGAAGGCTCTATTACTATTTGTAGAAAAAAAAAGACTAAATTAAGATCAGATCTATTTGCTGATTAAATATACTATTGTTATTATATATAAGAGGGACGGTTGTATAATATTCTCTACTCGAAAGAAAATATTTTTGCGTTGAATTTAAATTGAAGTCATAAAATTCTCTTTTTAAAAATATTTGGGACAGTTTTCTTATTAATGAAATCATATAGTAGGAAGATATTTGAAAAACTGTTGAAATTGTAAGAACTGATGGTAAAAGCTTTAAGAAGTTACTAAGATTTGAAACAAGTAAAATAATTCCTGGTTATTTGCTTAGCATTAAGGGTTTGCGAGAGAGCTACTTGACTGTTTTGGAATGTACTCATTGGCCATTGGCTGAATAAGAATTTCTTCGTAAAAATCATAGTACTAAGATAGAATATTAGTTATAGGTATAAATGGTAAAACTTTCTTCTTCCATAAGTTTCCAAGAAATAAAATTTATTTTCTTTTTGTCAAAATAGTTTATTTATGTTAATCAAGGTTATCTCTTTTACATGTTTTCAACTCTCATTAAGTTTTTTTTTTATTATTTGGGAGCCATTGACTTTTTTTGAAATTAATGTCTTCTGTATTTTTATCAACTTCACTTTTACATGAAGCTCATCTTTATGCCTTCTTTTATAAATTTATGTGGTTTTCAAGGCACAAAAATACTATACAAAGAAATTTATTTTATTGAGTTTGAAAAAAGATAAATTTCTTGGCCAGTTGATTGCTGCATGGTCCAGCAATCCAGTACAAGGAATATATCCTTTTATTGAAAACCACAGAGGCACACTTTCTGCTTCGCATTTTTGCATTGAAGAAGACATTAAGACGCCATTTAAGAATAGCTTACGCGTTACGAAACGAGGTTAAATAATTCGAAACCGCAAATATAATATAGCATGAACAGTTGCGAATGTTAATTGTATTTAATGTAATGGATAAATGCTATCAGCATATTATATTTTTAAACATGAATATGTTATTGAGGAAACTTTAGTTACCTTTCAAAAGCATGTTTGATTTAATTATGAAATTAATGCACTATACATTAGTGCTACATAAACTCTGCTATAGAAATTGCTTTTCATGCTTTTATACAAGGTGTCAATCTGAAGAAGGATTTATTATTTCTTCATCTCTTTTCTGTACAAAAATCATCCCTTGAAAAATCTCCTCATTTGATTTTAATTTAAAAAACAGAATTTAATGCCATTACGATGAGACAACAAGCTTGTGATTCATTTTTATAAATTTTTTGAAAACAAATTAAATACCTTAAAATATAAATCTTACATTTTTTGCATGAAAAATTTATTTTTATCATAAACTTTTTATGTTAGAGATGTATGATTACAAAGCTCCTGTAATAATCCCGAATAAAACTTGTATGTGAGAAAATACAGGTTTTTAGGATAACGTTATAATTAGTTTATTAAATGATCTTTTATAATATTCATGACATAATGGTATGTTATTGTGAATGATAAATATGAGATTACTTTCCAAAGGAATTTCTATACTGTGAAAGAGAAAAAGGGTTGCTCCTGACTTCAATAGATACAGTCGAGTTTTCGCCATTGTGTGAAAGAAACTTCTCACGGCCTAAATAAAAACTTTCAAATTCTTTGACCGTGAAAATGAAAGATAAATTAGCAAACAGTTGACCGGAAACAAAAGGATGTGGTTCATTCAAATTATTTTCGCTTCATCTTACTAATTAGAGCAACCCAGGAAGTGCATTGCCATTAGCATTCTAAAGCGAAAATGGCACTGCATCAGTTTTGAAAGTGTTCGAAAACAAAACCCCTTCGAGGAATTGTGTGTTCCTTTTTCTTTTGCTCACTCTCGCACACGCAACAACTCAACGCAACTTCCGACTCGTTTTTACTGCTGATGATGATGTGTCGCAAGGTCGTACATCTCAACTCTAGAAACAAAAGCAGAAGAAAAAAGATGGCGCTGCGGCCTTGAGTGTTAATCATTACGTTCGTGAAGACCGATAGTTGTTATCATTATTTTTTTTTATTAGAACGTGCCTGAAATTTATAAGATTGGGATTATTTTTAATGAAAAAAATATTCCCTTTCGTAGCAGTTTTAATGATTTCGTTTAGCTCCTAGCTTCGCAAACAGCCCCGTGACTTTTATTTAGTTGAATCAACCTACAAGAACAACATGACAAGCGATCGAATTGATGCTGTGCTTCTTTTAGATCTTTTCACTGAGGTCACGAGGTTCACGACCGAGCACGAGGTTCACGAAATCGAGTTACGATTTCGATTTAAGTTAGATTCCCCCCCGCTCCCGTTTAGTTCGATAAAAAATTTATTCGGAAGATTGCAACAAAGCGGTGACCCGATTTGATGAAGAAAAAAAAAATTAGCAGTGCCACTACATTAATATGTACAATTAATTCGTATCAATTTCGAGTTTTTTCTAGACGCATTTACAAAGTGACGAATTTTACAGATACACGTTCAACTCTTACATTAATTTATGAATAATTATAAACTTTAACCATTAATTTGAAAACAACATTACCAAGAATTAAAGAAGATTAGATTAACATTTCTTCTTTCATTGCTATAGTCAGTAAATGTATTAAAGCAGAATGGGATTTTAGAAAATTTTCTTTTTTAAATTACCTTTGATGTTTCATATTTAATTAAGTAAAAACTTATATTTAATAAATTTTCTATCAGATTGATTTTTTGATCCTGTTTATTATTGCTACATATTTTTAAAAAATTAATAAACTTACATTGTGTGTCAATTTTACATGTAAAACTATCCATATTGGGATGTGATTGTATGAAAGTGCTTATATCAGGGGTCGCCAAAGTGGTCTATATAGACCCCTAGGGGTCTATTTAACAACAGTAGGGGGTCTATCTGACCCAAGGGGTCGAATGGGGGTCTATTGGGACTCGAAGGAAAAACAGTTCTTAATACGCAAATCACACATATCTAACTGCGTACGTAAAAATTTAAAATATTTTTATAATTGACTTAATATTATATTCTTTATAGAAAATAAAATAATAAATCAGAAAACAATCTGCCCCTTTTTTCCTTATGTGTTTTCGTATGTATACCGTGACGTCACAACTTGACCTTGTGACCAGTTTGTAATTTGCACGACTCATAGTATGTAGCCAGAAGAGCGATTGAGGCTTATCCATGTCTCTTGCTGGGGAACCCATCAAAATTTATTTATATCTTCATTGCTACGTAAGGATTATAAGTATTTTTCAAATCTGCAACAATTAAAAATAAAAGAAGACGACTAGGAAATATATACAAATCATCTTCAAAAATTAAGCGACGATTTTAAACTGCGCTTTGTTGATTTGGAAAACATCGACATCCCTGATTGGATTATTGCGCCATTTTCGGCGCAAATTGATAACGTTGACATCAACATACAAGATGAGCTTGCTGAACTATTGTCCAATCTTGAAGCAAAAACGCTTATTAAAAATTTGACAATACATAAATTTTGGACAAATATAAATATAAAGCAAAAATATGTGAAACTTTACGAAATGGCTCAGCCATTTATGCTGGCGTTTCCAAGTTCGTATAAGGTTGAAGCCGGTTTCAGTCACGTTAATTCAATTTTAACTAAAAACAGAAATAAATTAAATGTGGAGCTTCGAGGGGATTTACGGTTAAAATTGACTAATTTCGAACCCAATATAGCGAACCTTGCCAAGAAACACCAGGTACACTCATCTCATTAAGAAGTAAAAAATTTGTAGCTACTTTACTTACTGTTTCTGATTTATTAAATATTTAGACTAATATATAGTTTTATTTTAATTACCTGAAAATTACCTTTGTGGGGGTCTATGGAGATTTCGAAAAATTATATAGGGGGCGATGATCAAAAAAGTTTGGCGACCCCTGGCTTATATGAACATACAAGAATATTCATATTCGAATGTGGTTGTACAAAATCACTGAATATCAAGTATTTTTCCACAAATAATAATAAATTGATTTATGTTATTCTTTTGGTTTCCTAAAATCGTTTTCTTTAACTTTAGGGCAAAAAACAAGAAAATGAGAATTCTCAAATGCAATATCTTGCGACGGTTTTTCCCCCCTTAATTTTAACAAAAAAAACCCTGAATTGTGTTACTTTATTATAATGTTACATCAGTTTTACACCACGTTTTTAGAATTCTTCAATTTACGAACTTCTAGGATTTTTTTTAAAAAAAATTGTTATTTATCGTCAGCACAAATAAAGAGTGTTCTTAAAAATTTATTCATTAAACTGTATAGTTACTTTAATTAAGAAAAACTCTATTTGAATTTTATTAAAGTGTTCCTAATTGTGTAATACTGTGTACACTGTTTTTTTTTCTTTCAAAAATAGCGTCTAACAGTAAAATAAGCGAATCCATTTTACGAAAATGTGGAGAACCTTTTAAAGGAAGTCATATATTAGATATCCATCACCTGTAATGCAATAAATCAAGCATTTCCTCCTTCTAACTGACTTTTATAAAACTTTTATCTCCTTAGTGTTGAATAATTCTATACTCTGACAAAAAAAAATAATAGAAACCAAAATTTATTTTTATTCACTATCAGGGGTTTCCAAACTTTTAAACATTGCGACTCATTTTTTAGAAATCGAATTTACAGCGACCACTCCATCATCAGTGTGCTTGGAATTTTTTCAGAGACGAGCAGCACATATTCTTTCCGAAGGAAGTTTTATTGGTCAAAAAGGAGAACTTCTACTTAGAAAATATATTTATTATTAAATGTAGTTTCTTACAAAAAAGGATTTCTAATAAGGCTGCGTGAAGGGCTGTTGGCAATGAAGCTCAAGTCAATTCGAACTACTTTCAGACGTAAATAGTTCGACAGTTGCTGCTTGTTTCGATACTTGGTTTTAATTCCTACCATTGCCGCAAATCCAACTTCACAAAGGTCTCTAAATGAAAAAGAAAGGAATATCTTTAAAGCTTCTGTGGAAAGAGTTGGAAAAGTTTGTTGGACATATAACTAGAATTGTGTCAATTTACAAGGGTTTATTCAAAATGATTCATCCGATTTCAAAATTTCATAATTTTCGTTAATAAACGACACAGGATGATAAGTAATACATAAATGCAAAAGGAGAATATATAGAAGTTGTTTTCACAAGTCTTCTATATAACTTTCTTTAGTTCCACGTATAATGTCAATTTGATGTATTAATTCTTGTCAAACACTTTCTAAAGTGTCGGTGGTAATTGATTGTGTAGCAGTAGAAATCCGTTGTCTAAGTTCACATCAATTTATGGATAATTGTGGCGAATTTGTTTCATCTTTTACAAACCTCCCTGGGAAAAAATCGCATGGGACTTTATCAGATGACTTAGGTGGCCAGCTGTGAAACAAGTGGCGTACCAGGAGGGACAGGAAGGTGCAAAGGGAGATTTTTTCTGGAAGTTTAAATATTTATTTCGGGATAATTCTTTATTATACTATTATAGTTGTTCTAGTTTTTTTTTTAAAAAAAATGAACTTTTCTTTCCTTATCATGCGTAATTTTTTTTTTTTATCATTCAATTCTTCAGAAAAGAATAGAAAATTTTTGCTGTCTCCGAAATGTTCTTCTAGGTCAGTGTTTAAAGACGAAGAGAGAGGGGTTACCTCTATATAAAATGCCCCCCCCCCACAATTTCTTAAGAAAAGAATTACTGGAGGCTTTTTTTTTTTTTTTTTTTTCAGACAATGATCTTTTAGCGCTTGAAATAGGTCTTCTGAAATGTCTATCTCAGCGCATCCCCTCTTTACGGAATTGAATCAACCACGAGTGGAAGTCTCGGCTGTCTTAAATGAACAGTAGTCAGGAAATCTGGAAGAATCTATTTTCTTTTGAACAAATTGTTACGTTTGTAATTTTATTTCTTTAAATTTGCCTGAATCTTTTTTCTTAATTTTTTGATTCAACAATAGATAAGAGAAAACAGCAGTCGCTTTTAAATTATTTTAACTCGAGTGTAAAAAAGAACCAAACGTCAATTAGAAGCTGAAATCAGCATCCTCGATCAGATTGAAAGGAGAAGCAAGATTGATGAAGTATATTCTTTAGTTTTTACTCAGTGATAACTCTAAGTAAAGAAAATTACTTCTTTCATGGCGAGGGCGATATGCTTCCCCCAAAATTAATTTCTGAGTACACCACTAGGTGTAACATCAAGTGATATGGTCCACTGCAACCGATCCGACTTCAAGATAGCTCCTTAAAAACTACTAAAACAGCTTTCGTGAAATAACCACATGCGAGGGCCGTCTATTTTTCTCACTATCAAACTTCCACGGGGTTTTTTTTTACATTCATATATTGCTTGTCATTCTGTGTCGCTTATTTTTGAAAACATGGAATTTTGCAATCTGATGAATCATTTTCAATAATATTACGATTTAAGTAAAGTTTTAGTTAATATATTTTCGGATGAGTCTATAAGTTCATCATCTTTCGCCGACAGAAGGCGGTGCAACTGATGTATAGCGCGAAAAAAGTCGGTTCTTAAGAAATGTTATTCGAAATTTGAAAAGACACGTGTGTTTTGTTTCTTCATTTTTTTTATTTTGCCATTCCACACGAGCCGCTTGTTTTGTATGTTGCGCAATTTTTTGGGGGTTCATATTGCTACCATGTGGGCCTAATAAAGATTTTAGGGCCCACATCACAATTTTGTTTATCGTGGAAAAGATACATATGTGTTCAAGGTCTGGTCGTTATCCAACAAAAATTAACTCGCTATTCACTGTTTGGGAAACACTGCTCTAGAAGGAAGGTTAGAAAAATAAATCTTTATTTTTAATGCTCATTTCTCCTTTTGAAAACTCTAGATACCTTTATATGTATTTAATTTTTTTTTATCTTTTTTTATTTCTTGCAAGACATAAACCTTTTGGGTTCACTTAATACTTTTTGCTTGAATACTTAACATATGTAAAATAATCTTATTTCTAAATATATACAAAGTATTGGAATTCTTAAAAGCTTTTATGTTCAATATAAATAAAATAGTTTGCATTTTTCCACGAATATGTTTTATCTTTCCATTTAATATGTATCTTAAATTATTATACGAATATATTAATGTATTTTATCCGAGTCACTTAACATGCAAAGCCTTTTAACTATGAAATATCCACCTTTTGACTATCGAAGGAACAGGATATACTTACCGAATTTTCTGAATTTGTAAATATAATCTCATGAAATAATTTAAAAAATCATGAAATAATTTATACAGAAATGATATTATCGGCTGCGAAATCTTACGATTGTATTTTAATTTACTATTTTATGAGATTGTGATGCCTAGTTGGTGAAGTAACGAACCGTAACCGACGGATGCCGGCCTACATCTACTGCCCTCTTTCTTAAACGCAGGCAGTAAGTATTAGACTCCAACTGAAGACATGTGCAAGGGCAAGATAAAATACTTTGTTAATAATTACTGAAGAATAGATTTGGTCGCTCGCTCTCGAATCCCACTGCACTCATCAATTCTAAATTAGCATCTTAAAAAAGTCTTAACTTACCGATTCATTCTTTCTGATTCAATCACTTCTCGCAAACTGCCGATCTTGATACTTCAACAACGATTCGCTTAAAATCCAAAAGATTAAATGAGATGCTTTACTAGAATTTGCAAGTATTTATCAGCCTGATGTTATCATCTATCACCCTTCATTATCCTATCAATTCTGTTTCATTTCTATATTACTAAATCTTATTCAATTCAATTCACTTCTATCTTCTTCAAATTTACCTAATCGCGTTTCATTTGGGTTTGAGAAGAAATTCTAATTGTATGCAATTCAAATGACTAAAGTCCCCCAAATTAGTGAAAAGAAAATTGCAAATTGCCCACCGTCACAAACAAACGTTATTTAAACCAAGCAAATCTAATCGCCTGATATTTATTTATTTATATAACTAACTCCAGATCCGTTACTACATATCCCAGAAACATTTGAAGACTGAAATGAACTTAAAGTACTTTATTGTACATATTTTAGAAGTAGTAGTTCAAACAAAAGAGTTTATCCATAAAAAAATTGCTGAACTCTCTCTCTCTCTCTCTCTAAATTCGTAGAATTTTTAAAAGTGTTGTCTTGATATTATTGCTATGTATACATACAAATTCTGTCATAATATTTTTGCTGTTTATAAAACGAATACCAAAAAAATCAATATGAAAAGGAAATTAATCTTAAATTACTTTTTATGGGAAGAGAATATGAAAATGTAAAAATATATTCATGAAGTAAAAAAAAAAGTGGCGAATGGCTTTTGAAAATATTCTTTTTTGATAGAAACTTTAAGAAAGTTTCATTTCTAATAATGACGGAGGATTTTATTTCCTTGGAAAGCAAAAGTATTCATCTCTCTAAAAAGCTCTGTATCACACATCTAGAAATGCCTGCTAGTTTTAAACTTTTCAGCAATTTAAAATATCAAAAGGAGGCCTCTTTTTTTTATATATATCTTTTTTATTCTTGACTAGAGTGAAACTGTGTATCTCTTTTTTGCTCGGCGCAAGAGAATAAAATTGAAAAATACAAAAATCCTCTGATCGTTGTGATGGATTTACGAGTATTACTCCAAAAACATGTGAAATACAAAAGGCTTTGTAGCAAGGAAAGAAGATGAAATGATTTTTATTTTTTCACTTTTCCCCTCTCTTTCTGAAATGTTTATTTTCTTCTGAATGCATACGTATCTTCTCATGCATAAGTAGCATGTATTTTGCAATGCATAAAGTTGACTTTTTGTGAATCATTTTTCATTACTTTATTTTTATTTATTTATTTTTTTGAAGTGTGGGCGTTCTTTTCTTTAGAGAATACATTTTATAGGGCATATAATTTAATTCATATGTTTATTTTTTTTGAAAAAAAATAACATTTTGCGAGACACTGAAGGTTTGTTAGCACGATCAGTGTTCTTCAAATGTATTACTGTTTGCAGTGTTTGTTAACATAACTCCCTATTTAAATTTCTAATTCTTTTTTTTTTTTTTTTTTCTTTTTTTTTTTTTAATTTTTGATAGTGACAGCTGATATTTTAATTGTTGTTATAGTTATAAGATTCTGTATTTTCGCTGCAAAACTTTTAATTTCATTGAATACATGTATCTCAAAAATTATGATCCTTTTGATTGAAAAAAATTGCTATTGATTCATAAAAAATTTCTTAATGCAAAATTGTATTTCTCATTCGAGGATTTTTTTTGGTAATTGAATGTAAATTTATAATCATTCGCAGTTGGTATTTACTGAAAGTTTAATTTCATTTAAATATAATCGTGCTGTAAATATATTTCATGTTTTTAAATAACTTTATATGTTAACAATCATATCTTATATTCTTTCAATCCTTTCACTACAATAGATAATAGTATATTCCGTACATTTTATCATTCAATTCAGCAAGTTTATTTAATGTCTAATGAAGACAATTTTAAACGATTTAAAGTTATCATCAATTCATTAAAATTTAAATAAAACACTAATTATGTCATCCATCATTTATTAGGTTTTCGTTTTGTAAGACAGAATTTAAAATTTTAATAGTGTAATGATATTTTGAAGCAGAATATTAAATTACTGTTTCAACCTGAATTTCCCACATTAATATGAAAATAATTATTTAACTTCATTTTCATCTATTTGGGGGGGGGGGGGTAATATTCGAAGGGTTTTAGTCTTAATAATTTTAGTGTGTGTGTGTGTGCGCGCGCGCGTGCGTGCGTGCGTTAGAGAGAGAGAGAAATCAGAAGAGTAGAAAAAAATATCAAAAAATCAGAAAAATCCTCAAAAGCCTTATTCTTTTTTTGAAAATACAAAAGTGGTGAAAAATATATTTAATATTTTAACAGATTTTAGACTGTTAAGCTGAGTTATTCAAGAATTATTGGTCAACTATCCCCATCAACAAAATCTATAACTTAAAAAAAGGATTATAACATCAAATATATAATTACATAAAATTCTAGTTTTTGCTCATAGTCAAAATTAATAATCATTAAAAAACAACACCAAATAAGTTTTGTTGAAAAAAATACGCATTCTTTAATCTAGATTTAAATTCCTGTCAACTATCTTGTAAACTGAAATAAATGAATAAATATTATTTTTAATATTTATAAAAACGTAAAAATCAATCCGTTCGGGAATAAAATTTCCACTCGCAGTGCCATTCGTACACAAAGCAAAATCAGGAGGCTCATCCTAATGAAGAAAGGGATATTATCTTTCAGGGTTTTTTTTTTTTTTTTTTTTTTTTTCGAAATTGTGTGTTTTTCTAAGACATGAAGAAAGGAAAGAAAAAGCTATGAACAAGAAATATGGAATGGAAAACCTGAAAGTTTATTTTTACTTCAAAAACAAATAACTGGAAACTGTGCTAGGGCAATCTGAAATAAAAATAAGGTGTAAAACAATTTTATCAGGAGAAAATGCACAGTTCTCTTAACTTTCGGAATGAAAATCAATTTTGACAGACCATGCTTCTTCTCATATTCTGTTTTTTCTGAAACATTTTGTTCGGGATGGAATAAATTGATTTTCGCGTTTTTGTTCTGCGTTTTAATGGTTTTACTTTTGTACCTAGCGGCAGTAGTTTTGTTTCAGTTGAATTCTGTTGAAAAGTGACAAAAGTAATTTGCATATCCGATTTCGCTTCGGCGGCTTCTAAGAATTTATTTTATGATTTTCTTAATTTTTTGCACGTAATTTTTGTTCAGGATTCCATATCACATATCCTGTATTCGGTGAGTTCTTTGAAAAAAAAAATTTTTTATTCAGTTTATTCTTAGTGATTATTTCTAATAAGTATATGTTTTAGATTCAACGTTTTGTTACCATTTGTGTAATAGTAATTATAAAAATAAATACTTTTGAAATTAAAAATGCATAGTTTTACATACTTTTTTCGCATTCTCATATCAATTTCATCAACCGCATCTTATAAAAAATTCGTTAAATTTGTACCTAAAATTATTTAAACAGAAGATAAGAGTGATATTGCACACCAAAATAACAATATAAATGTGTATCCTATTGTTTCATTCCTATAATAATGTATGCAAATTGTTAACTTTAGTACCCTTGTTGATTTCCAATAGTGTAAAAAGAGACGGCACGGGAATTAATTTCATCTGGATATGTTCTTAGACTTGAAAAGGCCTTCAAGTCTATCTTCGTGTAATATTAAAGAATAGTATCCGAAATTAGAACACCACTTTTTTCGATGAAAATTCACTCGAATTAATTTTATATTCTGACTATATATTTTAGAGAGTAGTGTATTTTATAATGTTACCCATTTCTTTTTGAATCATGTCCTGTTTTCTGGTGTAAAATATGTTCCACGTTCCATCTCTTATGCTGTGTCGCTAAATGAGTTTAGAAATTTGCTTGATAAAGAGAAAAATTGCGTGTTTTTGGAATGTTTTTAAATTTTAAGAGTATTGCGTCATAAACGGTTGTACGAGTCACAACGTCATTAACTCTCATGACAATTGGAACAAATTTTTCTTCTGGAAATGTGTTCCAAGGACATGAGGCGAAGACATTCTCAAAGCGTCATCTCCACAAAAGAAGGATCACTGCACTTTATCGTTTGTACTTGCTGTGGTGTTGATCAACAAAACAACAATTGTCAAAACAAAATCTTCCTGGAGTTTG
This sequence comes from Nephila pilipes, assembly GCA_019974015.1. NCBI lineage: Eukaryota > Metazoa > Arthropoda > Arachnida > Araneae > Nephilidae > Nephila > Nephila pilipes. The sequence continues at coordinate 213,430 of BMAW01047618.1, forward strand.
CTGGTATTTCGAACAACAATGTTTTTTATTGCGTCCGAAACGTCTCAGTATTCCGAAATTGAGATAGAGAGCGAATGAGGATTGAGCCGCTGATTCAGGAAATCCAATCCACCGCTCTAGATATGTCTCTTTAAAAAATATTTCAAATTTTCTTAGATATATACGTCAAGGTTTGTCTTGCATGTTACCTTATTCTTCATATGACCATGACCTTCAAAAATATGACAAATATGTAATATTATTACAGTAAGATCGATGAACGTATTCGGTTGTCTTTTTAAAAGTTCACATTTGCTCATCGGATTTGATTTGCTTGCTGCCTATCTTACAATTATTTGTTTATACTAGTGCATGATGGATGTTTTTTCCACTAAGAATGGAACGTAACCTAAATATTCCGTCGCAAATGTTATTCAACTTCATGCTTATACTATCTATCAACAAATTTTCTTTCATTGAAAAAATTAAAATTACTTTTTTATGTTGTAAAGACTATCCGCTAATGCAATCACTGATGAATTAGGTTATATGAATAAGCAAAATCTTTTTGTCAAAAATATAAAAATTTGGGAATTCAATGAATTAAAATAATCTTTTTTAAAAAAAATTAATTCACCGTTTTCTATGTTAATATAATGTAGCAAAGTATTTAGGTTGGGATGCTTTGATTGATTTTATTAGAATGTTATTGATTAATACCTCGAATGTATGTGTTTTCAGTGTATTCTTTGTTAAGGAATAACTCTAGAAAAAAAATAAAGTTTTCACTTTTATTATTTTTTTTTTTCAAATATCGTAAAATCTTAAAAATGCATTACGAACTCATTAGTTGCGTTGATTTTAAATTTTATGTTAAAAATCTTCTTTTGCTTATCTATTTCATCACTTTATCAAATAAATATTTTAAAATTTGGATGGACAAAATGAACGTATTGTTTTTATGAAATAGGGAATTATAATTGAATGAATTACCAAACTCTGAATCAACTGTAAAGAAATCAATTTACTTTGGGGAACGATTTATAATTTTTTTAAAAAAATGAAAAGAGTATGAATCGTGAATAAAAACAGTATTAAGAATCAGTTTAAATCTAATACGAGTGCTATCCAATTTCTAAGAAATTGCTTTAATCAAAAATGCATAATTTGAATAGTAAAATATTTTAGTTTCATTTTAAAATAACTGCATGTTAGAATTTCATTTTTCTTAGATGGGACAGCTAAAATATTTCTGATGTCTTACTTTCTATAATAGATCAATACTATGTTGAAAAAAACCCTCTTATTTCGTCTTATAAATTTAGTTTTATTTAAAGTAAAAAGTGTTTATCGTACATTTAATTTATCGATTTCGATTAAATGTTTGTATTTTTTTTTTTTTCTTGCAGCGAAATAAATTTAGATTTCTAAAGACATAAAGACACTTTTATTTTAAAAAGTTGTCAGGGCAAGATGCCTTCTCATTTCTTTGTCCTCTTTCCTCTAACCGCATCTTTAAAGTTCGGTCGCGATTTAAAAATAAAAAAAATAACGAAGCTACTTCCATGTTTGTTATTTCTCTTCCACTTTATATTTTATTGATTCGAGAAAATATTTTATGCTGCACTTTTTATTTCTCTACGTTTAAAATTCTAAGACGCTTCTGACTGGTTTCGAAACTATACATAAGAAATTTAACCTGACAGACGGAGATATCTATTTTATTTATATGTTTTTTAAATCAAATGAGATTGTGGTGTTTTATTATTTATACTGTTAACTTAATAAAAATAATACAATAAAGAAAGAAACAGGTATTTTATTTTTATTTTCTTAAATCTCAAAAAATTCATAAAATTCGATTTTTTTTCCCAAGATATAAATTTTTAAATAAGTGAGGCATTTCTTTTTCTGTGTTTCCTATATTTGTTTGGAATTTGAATCTGTCTTTCAAATCAGAAAAAAATAAGTAATTATCAACATGCAAAATCTTTACGGTGGAATTTGCAAGCTTAGTTTTTTAATAATTCGGAAGTAGTTGTGATTTTTTTTTCTTTACTTTAATCGAAAACTGTATTGTCTTGTATATTATAGCAATAAGCATGATTATAAGATATATTTAATGAGATCGTAATTTTTATAAGCTCTTACTTTCATTCCCAATATATATGAAGAAATAAATGTTTGAGTTAATTTTACAATTTATCATAACTATAATTTTATTATTCGCATTGAAAAGATGATGTTCTGTAAAAAAGTTGTCTTAATTTAATAAACGAATTAGACAGAGTAACCCATTTCTTATACTTCTAATATTTTCTTCTACAAAAATTACATTTTATTTTTTATGAAATGTAAACCCAGCCTACTTATACACAAACTAGTATTCGAAGTTATTAAAAAGATATTCGTATCTAATATTTCTTTCCTCATATTTTATCTTATATATTTAATATACTTGAAACAGCATAGAAAATAATCAGATTCCAATCGCCATGGTTACAAAACTAATAATTTATTAATTATTTATTTATAATATTATTTTATATAATTTATAATGAAACCATTGTTTGAAAAATAGTTTGAGATACTTCATTGAAATTTAATCGATACATTTCTAAGTTTTTAATTACTCATAATTGTCTATTTTTATTCAATAAAATAATTTTTTCGTACAATTGTTTTGTAAAATATCATGAAAAGTCTGAATCTAGAAAAATCAAATGTTGTTATTTTCAACTTTCAGTGTTTATTACAAGTATATTCAAATCGAGTTTTAATATCCAATGTAGTGATTTTTTTTTAAAAAAAAATAAAAATTTTATTTCTTACTTCGAATAAGGATCAATAAATTGTGTGTTCTGATAAGATCATACTTAGAAATCAAGATTAGTATTTCTCCTAGGTGTGCAAATATTCGAAATATTATAAATAATTTTTGTCGGTGTTTTTATTGAAACATTTGTGAATAAAATTTGTGTTGTTATTAAAAACAATTTCAACTGAAAGAAGAAAAAAAATTATTTCTTAGCATTTATAATTATCATCGAATTCATTGCAATCGTTGACAATAAATATGGACATGTTATAATATGTCTTAACCACACTTCCTAACATAATTCGTAGCTCTGATTAAAACCAGTTGACGTCATTATTGCGTCATTAGTGGAGACACTGTGGTAATGTCTCAACATGTGCAAAGCATTCGTATTAATGTAACATTGTTGTGCATAGTCGAATCGTTTTAAGCATTCGCTTATACATATAAATCTTACAATAATAGACATTGTATTGAGCAGGTATTTGTTGTAGACTCTCATCTCGTTTATTCAAAAATATTTAGTTTGATAGTCGATCTGCTATCTCACTGTTGTGATTCTCTTTGAAGTTGGCCATCGATTCTCTTGAAGCCGATATTAAATGTCCGTTGATTCACACCAAATAAAATAATTTCAAAGCATTCTCATTAAAAAATGTTTTATTATATACTCTTCTGTATGTAATTATCGCTTTCAACTTTTATTATTGTATGTTCCTCTTAATGAAATAGTGGTTTTGATATAACGTCACTGAAACAGAAAGTAAAAGAATAAAAAAATATACTTAAAATATAGCACCCTTAAAACAGTTTTATTTAGCTCGCTTTATCTCCCATTCGAGCTGCCAATCGCTTTTCCTTTGGACAGATCCAATTAGCAATGCAAATATAGGAGAAATTCCGGTTTCATGTTTTCTTATCGAAAGTATTATTACCAAACAAGTAGAGACTGAAGATCCTTTTTCCGGGAAGTAAAATTTTGTATTTTAGTTTAGAACTTTCTCTAGAGTAAATTTAAGAAAATAGAATGCTATTTTCGGATAATATTACCTCAAACGAAAAAGGAACCGGCATATTTTCTTTAGCTGTTCCATTTTAAAACAACACAGAATAAATTTTATGTGATACGACCATTTTCCGAAACCAAATAACGCCTTAAAAGCTCAAAAAAGAATGTTTTCATTTTTCCACTTTATTTAAGAAATATTCTAAATTTGCAGAATTAATTACTAGCCTTTTTTTGCGGTTATGAAAACGTACTTTTAGCTTTAAAAATATTCAAATCTATGCTATTTATTTTAGTTATATGTAGTTCTGAACTGTGAATAATCTCAAAATATTAAATCGTATTTCTGAGTATTTTAAGTTAAATAATATTATTGAAAATTTAACTATTTTCAAAAACAAGTAAAAACATTAATTGAGGGGGAAAATCAAATTACCTTTTTTATAAACTGATTACTTCAAGTTTCTTCCATTTTTTTTTTTTTTTTTTTTTTTTTTTTTTAAAAAATTCACTTTTTTTAATTATAACAGACTATGAATTAAAAGAGAAACTTTGTTTATTAAATTAGAAAATGAATTCCTCAAATTTAATTACTGAAAAAATAATTATTTTTCATTGCCATTCATCCACAAAATTGTTTAATTTTACTACACAACAATCTTTAGTTTTAAACTGTATCATTAATCACTTTCCATGAACTTTTTTTTTTTTTTACTTTCATAGTAACAAAGTTACATTTTTACTGATGTTGTGTTTGTATGAGGGGAGGTTTCTTTTGAAAATTTAATTAAAAGTAGGGTTTTAATAGTTTTTCTTTGTAACTAACTATCTTTTTAAATATGAAGTCACATTTCTAAAGCAGTGTTTTTCTTGATCCAATATTACTTCATTTTTAAGGAGTAAATTTAAAAATGGAATATTAGTTGTTACATTTATTGCACTAAATAAATATATGATAATGTTCTTTTGTGTGGAATATGAATTTTTTTTGTGTAAGTTAACATTTTTCTAACTGGAAAAATTCAATGAAAAGTTCCGTTATAAAAATAAAGAAAATTATTGTTTTGAATGTACAAAATATTTCCCCCCTTTTTAACGCATAAAATAAAAAAAGAAAGAGATTAAATAACAAATGTCCATTGGGACTTTCTTTAAGAAAAAGTGAAATTAATGCAAAGATTCATACTATTGGTTGAAAAAAGTATTTTGAAAAAAATTTTGATGAAATATTGAAAAATAGTAACAAATAAAATTTACTTAATTTTATTACTGAACCGTAGGTGTGTTATTCATTCCCATGATTTTGATACGATCTAGTCTCTAATTCACAACACCGCAGATTGGTTGGTTGGTTGAATTTATGACACTGAATCCTCAAGGAATACATTGTGCCAAACACAAGGTTAAGATATTAATTTTTGAGTTAAAACAGTTTAAAATTCACCTTCATGACACAGAATAAAAGGTGAATTTTAAATTGTTTTAACTAAAAAAAATATCTTACCCTTGTGTTTGGCACAATATATTCCTTGAGGATTCAGTGCCATAAATTCAACCAACCAACCAACCAATCTGTGGTGTTGTGAACTCCATAAATATATATACCAATTAATAATTAAGTTTACAGTCTTCGATTCATGAGGAATAATGCAAACTATTTCACATTTAACAAGTATGAATCTCAAAGTCAACCATATGACACAATGTTGAAACAGGAATGAGATGTCAATCATTATTTTCTGATCATTTGCTTTTTACGATGTGATTATTATCAATCAATTTGATCATTGGCTTAAAATAATGTTGTAAGTTACCAATAGCCCATTTTACTTCTGCTCCAGTTGAAAGTAAGATCAGTAGTTCAAAAGTACTTTGACGATCTGTCGGTGGTCTTAGCAGTCAAAAACATTGCATGACATTTTATGAAACTCTAGAGAGTGAGCTAACAGTTTTATCATAGTCTTTATCATTGACTGCATAAGGTCCATTGTCAATTATCCATCGTGATGTTATTTTAATGCCAAATAGTTGTAATAATATCTTAAATCAACAGTTTCTCAAACCAAACTCTTCAGCCCCTAAGACGGTCTGGTGGCCGAATCACTGACATCGATTATGTATAGAAAAAAATCGATTATGTATAGAAAAAAGATTGCTTGAAATTAAGTATAACTGAACTTGTTTTGGGGGTTGAAAGATTCGAAGAGAGAAGTATCAGCTTTGGTATCTGGCCTTAGTTCAAAATGATGAGGTGGGCTACTCACAAGCGATTGCTGTAATATATGGCTTTTATTTAACAAAATCAGATAGAATTTGTAAAATAAAGTCATAATCAAAAAAAAATTAGAGTCCTATAAAAGCTACGAATTTTATTTTTTTTTTTAAAAAAAATCCATTTAGTTGTTTTAATTTTATTATTAAACATTATTATTTGATATATGCGTTTTATATAAGTGAATAAAATAATATGTTATCTATCTGATAGCAGGTCTTAGAATTTGATATAACAACTCATATACATTCCTTGCCATCCGATTATTGTTCATAATGATAAGATTGTCGAGGAATTTATTGTGAACAAATAATCTGAACTGAAACTTAATACACAACTTGCCTTCTAATTTAATTAAATAATTAAGTGGGGGAAAACTATCGGTTTTTATTTTAAAACAAGATCAATATTCTCCAATCCGAATAAGCATTTAAAAAAAGTTCATCCTCTCGAAAATCGTTCCTAATTTCCTTAAAAGGGTCTCTCCTTAACCAGCAACAATTGTTGTGGGGGAACTTTTCAATTGGCTCCACCTAATCACTTCATCCCTTCCGGCTATTCCAGAGGCTGAAGAGCAGCGAAACCTTTTCTTAACAATACCGGGATCGATAAAAAGGTCAACGTGAGCTTCTAATATGACACCCTATGTCTGGCTTCTACTTCTTTCTTCCGTGTTTACCCCCGACGCTTTGTTTTCCTCTGCCGCGGGCAACGACTCTAATAAGCCCTATTCTTTTCGCTAAAAAGAATTTTGTTCTTCGCCAACAAGGCGTGAAATGGAAAAAGAGGAAGATGGGTTTTAAGTAACAATGTGTTGGTCTTTAGGTTAAGCAAATATAAGGATTTTATATACATCATGACTGGTTTTTATTTTTATGCTGTGAGTCTGTGGATTTAGTTACATAGTTTGATTATTTTTGTGAATTCGCAGATGTTATATAATATATAATGTTTATAGAAATACAAAATAAACATGTATTTAAACTAAAAATAAATTACAAAACTATAACGAAAATAAATTACGCAATTGAAAAATGTGAAACTAAAATTAGTAAAAATACTAGTTTACAAAATTAATGAATAAATTTAATGCAACTACAAAGCATGATTTCTTTAAATTTGCTGTAAGCAGAATATTAAGCAAAAGAACAGTAATATTAAAAAACGTGTACATGATATTTAAAATACCCAATTATAGCTGTATAAAATTTAACTATTTTAATGTATAAAAATAAAACTTGTAATTTTATGATATTCAAAAACTATATTGGCAAAAACGCAACAAAACCTACAAGGTAATGAAGAAAAAAGTAAAGTAAAAAAAAGAAAAAGGTGAGAAAGCAGTACAAAAGGTTGTCTCGGGCTTTGGCTCAGAAATGGGTGCTTATATTAGTATTATGGATCCAAATATTCCATTTAAGCAAATAACTATATAACAAAATGATAATTTATTTTATCCATAATAAATTAATCCATTAAAAATAATCTTTACTTATTTATGCACTGTATTAAATACTTATAACTTAAATAGAGTTGTAAATCTTTTTTTTTACATCAAGTCATGTGATCTATTAAGCAAGCACATTCAAATGCTCGTGAATGTTTTTTACCGCTGAACTATCAGATTTGATTGATTGATTTTATCAAACAAAAGATATATTTACTTAACTTTGCTATCCTTTACTAACTCCCTATCAATTTTAATAATAGTAAAAAATGGAAATCAAAGTAATTTTAAATTCTTCAAAGCTTTGGCATTAAGAATATTTTAATTAAAAAGAAAGAATAAATTTAGTTTATCTCATCATCACACCCACAGATATAAATGTGTGCGTTTTTGTGTGTGTGTATAATTAATTTTTTTTTCTCACAGATGCTTTTTTTCCCTCCTATTTCTCTAATATAATGAAATTGCAATTGATTTCCTGAGAATTCGAAATTCTTTTTTTTAAAAAAAAAAAAATAATCAATTTGTAATTCAGATAGATATCTGTGTTGATGGTATTGATAAAAAGAATTATATTTATAAGAAATTCGTAATGAAAAAGTAAAAATATGGAATACCAGCTTTTTTTTAAGTCTTTTGTATAAATATCACCAATTTTTTCACATATTTAAAACTTATTTTAAAAATAAAAAATATTAATATGGTGTGGGTGGGTGTGAAGGGAACTTTGGAAAATCTTATAAATGGAACTTTGGGTTCTCATTTTCATTTTGATACTGCCTTTCGAATTAGGACAGTAAAAAAAAAAAAACTTGGAACGTGTCAAAAATTTTGTTTCTTCGTTGAAAGTTTTCCGGATGTCTGCCTAACGCACACAAAGTCTACTAAACCGTTTCAAATACAAACACGCTTCGTAATTTTAAGCTACAGTTAGATGACGAAGGTCGACACCTGAGCTAGTACTCCACATCCACGCCAACGTGAAGACTTTGAATCCCGGTAGATTTTACGTGTACCAGGCCCTCTAAACGGCGGGATGGAGCTAAAAGAAAATGCGATGTTGTAGCTAAATAGTTTCGAATCGATTTTCATTCTGTTGAAATATGACCTGGAGACAGTTATGACTGACTGCTGTTTGTTGAATCGGTTGCTGGTGTGTCGTGGAAATTTGTTAAGAGAAGTCATTGATCATATATCGACTTTTGAATAAGAAGAAATATCGCGTAAGAGTCTTTCCAAAAGTAATGTGATAAATACAAATGTAGTTGGTTAATGGGTTCCAATTGACGTTTTACTACTTGATTAAAGTTATATATACTCGAAGGTGATTGGCGACTGACCTCGCAACTTTGAACCACATTCAAATGATAAGGACACTTGAGTCAAGATCCTTTCTAACTTCCTCACCCCACTACTGGAGGACTTTAAAGCTTGATTCCTTTTCACGTGTAACAACTCCCGTTATTTCGCATGATGAGTTTTTAACATAATCAGGGTTCAGACTCGCCACTTACTTGAACATCAACAATCACAAATGTTCAAGTAAGTGGCGAGCTATTGCAGCATCTTGTGTAAATAATACATGATCCTACATGACTGAGTGAAATGATTGTTTATTAACGTCGCTCCGAGAAACAACATAAGTGCTATTAGTGACAAACGTCATAATTTTGGGTCTCGGTCAAGTGACGAGGATGACACTTCAGTTGGAACTTCCCTTTCCTAACTTCCATACAACGACCCAGACACATTTTACATGAATCGACTCGGCTACACGGAGAGGTTTTAGTAGGATCACAGCTCAAACCCACGATTCGACGAAAACGCCCACCACGCATCCCTAGGCTACCGCGGCCACCCACGTGATTAAGAGGTAAATATAAGTGTCGTTTTCGTCAGCTGAACGTAGCTTACAATTAGCCGCCAATAATTCGTTATGTAGCTTCAAAGCGACATTGATTATCTGAAGTAAAAACCGTTCCAAACCATTTTTAATCGAAAAATATACCGAACAATTTAATCAGTTTTTCTTATTTTTTAATCAAAAGTTAAGTTTACTTTTTCTTCGGTTTACTTTAAAGAAAGATTTTCTTTGAAAAAAACAGTTACAAATAAATTTCCCTTTCTTTTATTAACAACAAGTAATTAAAGTTAGACGGGAAACTGGAAAGAAAAATCGGGAAAACCCCCCTCCCGTACCTGCTCCCTGGCAGGCATCCAGTGCGCCGTCGCCGCTGAACTACCCCTCCTTCTCTACCCCAGGGGTGCCGGGGCGGTGCCAGAAGGTCGATCGTCGCTGGGACGAGCGGGTTCGATGGGCGAGTCCGCCAGACGGCGGGTCGGCTCAGCCATCCCGGATTCGGATCTCTCTCCCGGATTTGAGGCCGAGGATGACGACGATGAACTGGACGAAGCGGCGGTGAGTGTTTCACTCTATTCATGGGTTATTCCGCCTGAATCATGGGTTTCGGGAGAAGGGAAAAAAAATGTTACCAACTTGTACGGGATGTCCGATTTGTGGATGTTTGTTTTGTTATGACATAATTCTGGTAGTTATGTAAGCGGAAATAATTTTTTTTTTTTTTTTTGTTTCACTTTTTTGTTTTGTTTTGAATAATTATTGGAATATACAAAAAAGGTATTACTTCCGTTTACGAATGTCTTTTGAAAATATAATTCACTTGTGTTAACTTTATTTTTAATTGTTGCTAGAACATGTAAATAGTATTATTTCCGCTTATTTCTTAAAATTATAATTTGCTTGTTAAAATTAACTTTAAAGTTGTTTATATCGTTTTAAAATGGGAAATGGGAAAAGTATTTTTTTCTGAGCTGATTTTGTTGACGGTATTTTACTGTGTTGGCGTTATATTTTAACAACATTCCTTTTTTTACTTTTGAAGAAAAATTTCATATTATTATATAACTGTAAATATTTTAAACAGAAATACTCCCGAACCTTGGTATGTTTACCTAATTATTACGTGTGTTTATTCTTCTTAATTACTTATTTATTATATATTTGAAGTTCATTTCTAGGTTTCATATTATTAAGCTTTATTGAATTGGGGTGCCGGACAGTTGTTTATCTTCCATTTCGCTATTACATGGAGAGGGGAATGTGCATTTTGAGCTTTTCGAATTTAGGTCAGCTGAATCATCTGACTTCCCTCAATTTTTATCGTCTCATTTTTCAAAAGTAAACAAAAGTCTTCTTTGTTAAAAATCTCTCTAAAATTTTTGGCTATATATTTTCATGTTTTTTCTTATTAAAATTTGCTTTTAACTACTTTTTGATCCATACAAATAAAAATTGTTATTCAATTCCTCAAATACAGGAATTGTTCTGTTTATGTGAAGTCGAAATCTTTTCTGTTGTTAGTAGCTGGGAAAGATGCCTTGGCTATTTGCTTTAAAAAAAAAATCTAAAAAAAGCAATTTTTAATAAATTGTAAATTTTTTTCTTTTTTTTTTTTTTAAACATTTTAAATTTACCGTTTGATCGTGTGATTTCTTAGTTTCTAATAACATCTCTTTAAATCTAAAACTGGAATTTTTTTTTACAAAAATCTCCCATATTTCATTTTCTTAAAATTTGCCTTAAAGAATTTTTTATCACGAAAAAAAAATTTGAATGGAATAAAGTTATTTTAATTCATTTTTTTTTCTGCTATGGTTTTGTATGCATCTCTGCGCTCCTTTTTCACATATTTTAACACGCATATGATATGTTTCTTTGCTTTTTAAAAGTGAGGAAATAATTACTCTTATTTTCGTAATGCTTAAGAAAATTATTTTGGTTTATATTTTAGCTCACATTTTTAAAAGCTATTATTATTTTTAATACCTTAAGTTTTTTTCTTCTTTAAAACAGAGTTCACACAATGAAATGTTTTTCTATTTTACTAAAAAGAAGTATTTTTATTTCGTGCTATTTTTAAAAATAATCAACAATTATTCTCAATAATCTTTTTTTTTAATTTCGATGCATTTTAAGTATTAATTACAAAGCTAATTGTTTTTGTTTTAATTGCAAAATTAGAATATTATAATTTGGAAGGAGATATTTTTAGTTATGCCACTTTGAGAATTTTGTCTGTTTTTGAAATCTGAATTTGCCCCATTTTTAATACATAAACAATAACATGTATGTTCAGATATAAATTGCATGAATATTATTTTATTGAAAGTTTCACTTCGATATTATTCTAATAATTAATTTAACTTTAATAAAACTTTAAATATATACATAACCTTAATTAAAAGAATGTTTAAACAAAAAAATAAGAAACAGACGTTTTGTTTCATACTAAATTAATCAATTTTATGCAAGAAATTTCCCTAGCTCTTCTGAATTAATATTTCACCTGGATTTAGAATTTTAAAATGTTGTATTTTATCGATGCTACTCTTGCTTGAAGTGTAAATCTCATTATCACATTGATCAACTCATAAGAAACCAGTCTTCTGTACATTCATTAAAAATTCCATAATTCTCAGAATTTATTTTGTTTTAAAATCTAGTGTAATTTATTGATTCTATAGAAAATGTATTGTTTCTAATGTAATATTTTTATGTGAGTAGTTTTATATTATTTGTTTAGAAAAAAAAAATATCTGTATATATCTTTCTATTTTTCTAAATAGAGAGAATAATTGCGTATAAATTACTTTACGCCTTATAAAAGCATCATTTCCACTCACCTTCCTCTCTTTCAAACAACGCTTAAACGGACCATGATTTGAATTATTTATTCTCGAATCGCATAACAATGTACAACTGCTTGTTATATCTGACGAGAAAAAATATCTAAATCCTTGCCTAACAATATCTCAAAGGTATAACGTGCCTAACAAATATCCCATGGAAGTACTTGGAATCCAAAACGAAATGCAGAACTCGGAAGTGCATTAAAATGCAACCTTTTTTATTTCGAAGGGAAATCCGCAACATTTTTGAAAACGTCTATTGGAAACAGAAAAGTTACGTTTCAGAATCCTATTAGGTAGAGGGGAATGAAAATTCCAAAGAAAAGCAGCGGAAACCAAGAAATCTGAAATATGTTGCCGTTAAAGGAACTTTTAAGGCTGAGCTGCTTTGGTTGGTGCTGCCTCATCGATTGGATAGTGTCTACGACTCCATATGATCATCCTCTTAAATGTGTTGGGACGAAAAGTACGTGCGAGGCGCGAAAGGGAAAATTCAATGAAATGTTTTAAAAAGCAGTGACGGCCTGTCTAGATCTTTTCGGTTTAGACTAGAACATGTTTTTAAAGCTGTTTTGAAAGGAAAGGTGTTGAAATTTAGGGTTAGGACTGTGTTTGGGACATGGACAGAACACGTGACCATGGGATGGAGCCGATATCGATTTCTAAGCTATTCAGAGTATGGAGGTGTCTGGCCGAGGTAAAAGTATTATTTAACCATTTTTCCTCTCTGTAGTCTTTGATGTGTGTTAATAAAATATCGAAAGCTAACTCTTGGAAGACACCATATTCTGTCACTATTATTGTTTTTAAAGAATTTAAGTCTTGGTTCTTTCTTTCTTTTTTTCCATTTTTATTTCTCACAATTTTGTTAAGGGAATGTAATTCGAGTTATGTAAGGTTGAATTAGAGGTATAGATGTAGAAAAAAAGGTCCTTAATTAATTTTTCCGGAGAAAACGTTTTAATTTTCTAGCAATATAGAAAGTTTATGGAATGTTAAGTAATAATATACCCGTAGATGTAGTTCCAAACTAGACATTCTAAAATTCGTGGCACTGACTTTTACTTGCAAATAAAAAAGTTTATTTATAAAGACTAATATTAAACTTGTGATTTTGCTTTAGCTATGTGATTGAAATAGTAGAATAACTGCGAATTTTTTTTTCAGTTATTAAAATTTATATATAAATCATCCAATAAAATCTTCATAATTATTTAATAGATTTGCAGTTATGTTTATGTGACTAAGTTTTTATTTTAAGATATATAATAAATTGCATATACGGTAACGGTAACGGCTAAAATTACGAGGTTCCTATTTAATGAATTAAATTTACCCTCTCTTCATAATTTATAAAGAAGAAAATATCATAATTAATTAATTTTTACTTAATTAATTATGATATTAATGCTCGTCATTGTTATAATTGCTTGCAACTCGATTGAACCTGACTGAATTTCGAACAGCGTTGCAATAATTTAATTTTATTTATATGTTAACCTTTACTTATTTATATGAAATGAATGCTTTAGATAAAAGCTATTCATTTTCAATGAATGGCATTTAAAAAAAAATTTGTTCAAAACTTTTAATGTCTTTTTGTGGAAGCAAAAAATAAATCTCAAAATTTTACATTTATCTCTGCAAAACTGTCAAAGTTTTTATCATATTATAATCTACTGTTGTATCGTAAGAAAAGCAGTTGAAAAATCAGTAATTAACGATTGATGTCGTTATTTATTTGTCTAATTGATAAGAATCGATATTTTGATGTTATTACTGCGATACATTTTTAAGCTGTCATTGATATTATTCGCCTGAAGTTTACTTGATTGAAATTACTTGTCAGAAGATGATGTTTTATTGAAATGTATATTTAAATGTAAGTTCTGTATGTATTTCTGCCTATACATTTTAGTTGGTAATTTTTTTTTCCCATTACTTTTTATAAGATTATTCAATTATTTTTTCAAATTCAGTTTATGTATTGTTGCATTGATAAATACATATTTACTATTACTACTGAAGACTTATCAGAACAAATAATTATTGAATTTATTATGTATTCGATTTCTTGTATTTTCTTATGCACGCCAAAACAAAAAAAGTTAACAAAACTCTTTCAGCAGTTTGTAGAAAAACTTTTAAATTTGTACTACTACGTGTGCACTTGTAAAAAAATTGTCATGATTTATAAATCGCAAAATAATATATTTAAATCAATTTCATTAATGATCTTGCTATTTAAAAAAAATGATGATTATCTGTATAGCATTTATTAAACAATGCGTTTTAGAGATATCTGGCATGTGTAAGATGCCTTTTCTTCTGTTTAAACTATGTTCTTATCATTAATGTGAAACAGAAATGTAATAAGTTTTCAAGAAATAATTTAAAATATTCTTACACTGAAAAATAATTCATCAGCTTAAGATGTACAACAATATCTTAAATATTTTTTATTGTGCTAAATATTTTTTATATATGATATTTTCATCAAACTATAGAAAATACCACTTATGAAATTTAAATGCAAGTTTATCACATGCGCTACTTTTATCCAGTAACTGTCAGTTAAATGTAATTGATTAATAATAAATGTTACCAAGTTACAGTTTGGTACTATTAAATATTCATAAACTCTTGCAATTATTTCTATAGACGTTACATAAAATGTTATTTAACTAAGGAATTTCTTAAAAGCGATTTCGACAATGGAATTTAGTTGTGTTAAGTATATATTTTAAGATAGCGATTATCTGTGTCATATTTCTTAACATTTTTAGGTAAATTCAAGATCGATGAAAATTTATAAATTCGTAAATTTCTTAGTAAAATTTTTATCATTTTATTTTCAAAATGCCGAAATTGTTCAATTTTGATTTTAAAACAAAAATAAGAAGTTTTTTATTTTGCATAATGAGTTGCATTAATTATAATCATTAAGTATACCCAATTATATAGATTTTTAAAATTATTTTATTAATTTTTATTACATTTTACTGAGTATCTAAAATTATTAAATTCCAACAGTTCATAAATATAAAAACAAAAGGGTAAAAATAGAATTTTTTTAATCTTTTTTTTTTCGCTATATTTCGCTATATTTTTTATGTACTTTACTGCTTAGCATAAAAAATTTGATGGAAATTCATTATTTTTTTTTTAAATTTACTATTTCCATTGTGTATCAAAAATTGATTCTGATTTATTCACTTGCATTTTTGTTACTTTTTTTTTATACTTTCAGTATTTATTATATATCAAAAAGTGCTGTGCATGTATTGATGTACTTTTTAAAGAAATTGCTATTTATTTAGTTGTAAAAAATGTCATAGTATTGAATTTCAGTCTATTTTATAATTTATATATAAAAATAGTTATAAAACTCCATTAATACGCTCCTTTTCTACAAATGGACTTAGAAAATTCATCTTAAATATAGGAGGTAATTTATTATTTACATTAAGGAACACTTTAAAAAAACTTATTGTTTAATATCGAAAATATGTCTTCTTTACAAGTTTTAATTTAACAGGAAGCTTGAAATTATAATTTTCATCTGATTTACGCTTTGAAACGAATTATATTAAATAAGAAGCAAGTAATTAATTAAAATTACCAATGAAAATAAATATGTTTTGTAACAAAAAAAATTTC
The DNA here is from genome assembly GCA_019974015.1 of Nephila pilipes. NCBI lineage: Eukaryota > Metazoa > Arthropoda > Arachnida > Araneae > Nephilidae > Nephila > Nephila pilipes. The sequence continues at coordinate 229,322 of BMAW01047618.1, forward strand.
GATAGTAGTAGGGCCAAAATTGTTCGAAATAGCTTCGTTTTGTGAATAATTGCTTTAAAGTAATCACGAATTGAAATTATATGTATTGCTTGAAATATTTTATGTGAATTGCATGAAATAAATTGTCATAAATAGGAAATATAAAAAATATTGAAGTAGATATATTTTTAGAGATTGTGTGTAAACAATTTCAAATTAAGCTTTAAATGAAAGAAAAAGGCTTCTTCTAGGACGTGAGGTATTGTCGGGATTTTGAGGCATATTATCTCATTTTGCATTTTATTGATCTACCATAATTGTTATCGAATGCTTAAATGATCTTGTGTGAGATCGTTAAGTACATTTCATATCGTATATTATTTTACGAAAAGAAAAAAATAACATAAAATAAAAGTATCTCTTTCACTAAAATTAAATACATATTAAAACCTGACATATATAAATAAAGTTATTGAAATTTCCAATAACCGTAGAGCGTATCATTGGCTAGGAGTTATATACAGAATGTAACAATCATTAATTGGTGAAACTTCCTTACTGCTTTACATGTTAATGCACGATTAGGTAACGATTGATAATGGAGTCCTAATTTCATGGAGAAAAACTTAATCGAGCTTTCCTCAAATATTATTCCAGTTCTTCGATGTTTTGCGGTGTCCTAATCCAGCGAATGACTATAACCCCAAACATGTTCAGTTTGTAAGAGAGTTGTGATTTTTCTAGCCGAAGAAAGTAAAAACACCTCCGAGGCAATAAAGAGATATGTAAACATATGACCTAGCATTATTTTTTTTTTTTTGAAATTATCTGTACTGGATGACTTGCCATTCAGGTGAGGGATGTTATCTAGATATTTTTGAGCTGTTACAATTGCATGCAAGACTACTAAAAATGGTTTAATTACTATCGTTGGAGACCGTCTTGGCGAAACTAAATCTTCTTCGGAACGCTGACAGGATATTTTCCACACATGGATGCGGTGGTCATCTGCTTGGTCAACTTACGCTTGGCTAAGGTATACGTCATGAAATGGCGGGAAATACTTCAAATGGTATAGAAGTCTATGTAACACGCTGTATGACACATAATGATGCATTTGGCCCAATTTGGGCCTGTAGTGTTATCAGATCTCGCATTCGTACTGATACGGATGAACTACTTAATACAAATTTGATGAACTACTTAAAACTATGTATTTTGAGATTAGTTAGACCTAAGGGTTTCACTTAGTGGGAGAAAAGAAACTCCGATCATAAATGAGAATTTAATATAATGAATGAGAAGAAAATGACGTGCATCAGAAGACCATCACTTGGTGCATCCATTTAATTTGTCGAAACAAACAGAATTGTAGTTAACGGTTATATAATTGTACATACCTGGAGGAAGATAGATGATGTCCCAAACGTATAAGATTCGTATTGATTCGTGTACATTATGTGGCGGTTATGAGTGTGTGGATGTCTGTGTGTCTCGCGAGTGTGAAGTGCACCTTTGTCGTGAATGAGTGTCTGAATGTGTAGGCTGATTTCTTATTTAAGTGGGCTTCCGGAAGGGTTGCCGAGTCCCATCATAGAGAACGCGCCCTTTCCTCCCGAAAGAACCATCACATTCTTGAGTATTAAGTGTGCAATTGCCTGAAAGGGTCTTACATTTGTAAATTCAAAGAGTCCAAAAGGGCTCATCTCGAATTCAGCCCTCTATCCCAGGATTGTGGGGACCACCTTTTCACAGACACATTTGCAACGGGTCTAATTTTGGACTATTGCTCGATGTGATCAATTTACTTTCTGTTCCCGAATACAATTCGACAACTTTCAAAATCCTTCGATTGTCCATAAGGTCCTTGAATGAGTCGAAACAATGCAAAAATAATGTTCCTGGGAAACTAGAAGCGACGTCGAGAAAAACTTAAATAATTCCATATATATATTTGAATGATTCAGTTGCTTAGTAGAAAAAAACTGTATTCAAAATTAATAGTTGTTGGCCACGAAAAAATATAATAAAATATTATATTTTTTTGTGGGTTAAATAAATCCATCAAAAATTGAAAATAATCAAATTGGGATTCCTCCCCGACTCAAAGAAGGGGGGATTATATTTAGTCTTTCCCCCATCTGTCGCTAGATTTATGTTTAAAGATTAATCACAATTTTTTTTATAACTGTGAAATTATGTGGGACATAAAAAAATGTCACTATTTTTATACTTAATGCTTACGAAATATTTTATACTGAAATTCTATTTAAATAATTTTAGATTCATATAATGCATTATAATAAAACTATTATATAATTGTATGAATCAATGTATATAGCTTAAAAGCTATTTTAAAAACAACACGGAAAAACTTAAAATTCTTCTGCATAATCCGAAATAGCGAATACTAACCGTACAGTAATGTCATTCAAAGTTAATTTTTCTAGTGTAACTTAAGTATTTCCCTTTATTAAATTTAATAAATTTTCGTTGTTTAGATATAAAAAAAACGTTTTATTTGCTAAATATCGTTTCTAAATAAACACATAATTTTGCAGAAGTGTGATCTTATTTAATAAATAATGACAAAATCCTAAGCTTAATTACGTTTTTTTTTTTTTTTTCCTTGTCACTTTTAGGAATAACTAGCATGCAAAACTAACTGAAGCATTTTCAGTACTTATTTTCTCTTATTTAAAACTTAAGCTTATCTAATAGGTGGGTGTATAAAAATGCGTTATTTGAAGGAGGAGAAAGGAGGCAGCAAATGACGATTCGTGTTTCAATTTTTATCCAAATTAATCCGATTTTGTAGTTTATATGTATTTTTAAAATCATCCATCATTTTCATTAAAATGCCTTTAATTTTATTATTTTATTTTTAACGTACAATATATATTTTAAATATGCATCTTTTTTTTATATACCAGAATAAATCGAGTTTTTTTCGGAATGAAACGTAATTAAAACTGTCTCCGTTTTCTCAACTTAATGATTTAAGTTATTTGGAGGAGGAAGAGAAAAGAAATCGAGAACACCTTTGCTTACGCCTTTTGAAAGTATTCTTAGAGTAGTAATTAAATCTTTTTTTCCATTAACCGAAGAAACTGTAATTATATTGATTTTCTTTTCAGAGTGTAAATTTCATTGATGGAAAAATGTTTGCTGAGGTGCAGAATGTCGCGATCTATTTGAGATTCAAATATTTGATATATTTTAAGCTCTTTTAAACTCTGCTTGCGTTTCGTATTTAATATTATGAATTGTTTATTTTAATAAAATATATTGTGTCGAATCCAAAGTCAATTCTTTTTATTTACTTGTTCAAATAGACAAAAACGATCGTTGAGGGATTAACGATAACTATTTAAATTGTATACATTTCTTCTTCTTCTTTTTTTTTTTTTTTTAGTTTTACTTATAATAATGTAAGTATATTATCGAACAAAGCTTCGACATCAAAATTTTACCAACTTACAAAAAAATACTGGACATAAAGACCCACTATGTAGACGGAGCTGTCTGTCGAAGTCCAAAGCTCTCCCTTTGGCGTGGTGTGAAAGTTAGGAAAGAGATGTGCCAGCTCAGGCATCGACCTCGTCACTTGACCGATATTTGAGGTCCGGTGCCAATAGCCCTCGTGTTGCTTCTAGTGCGACGTTAATAAAACCAACCAAAAAGGTAATTAAGATATTTGAATCCAAATTATAAATATCTGTCAGCAAGTCGTTATCCTCTATCTAATTTCATTTTCCTTCATCTCTATTTCATTTATATATTATCTCTAATTCAGTTCGCTTTTCATCTATCTTCATCTAATTTACCTAATTGCGCTTAAATTTTGATGGGGAAGAAATCGTTATTTTATGCAGTTAAAATTTCTATAAAGTCCCCGAGGTTTGTAAAGAGGAAACCGCGAATTGCCGAAAGTCACAACTTGACGAAAATTAAAAATTAGATCTGTCGCCAACAACCCTCGTGATGTGTGACGTTAATAAACTTTCAATTAAATCCCAGTCCATTTTGTTATTACATCTTAAACAGCGTTTGAAATCAAGAGACGTTGAAAGAAACCTTGTAAATAGGGCTCCGTTCTTCTTTTAACCAAATGAACTTGACACGGTAGAGCAAGCGCAATAGTTTTCAATGGCGTTTGGTCCATAAAAAAATATAAAAAAAAAGGACGAGGGGAAACTCATCATTCCTTTACATCCAGATCTGGACGTTGTGTCTACGTTATGGGAACAAAAAAATAAGGAAATAAAGCAGTGCTTTGGAAATCTCAGTGGTAGGACATTCTTTTTCTTATTTGATTCTCTCCTTCTGTGGTACCCAGGACTTCTTAGAACACCTGAACGTT